>JARQOC010000011.1:189101265-189690121 GCA_033576535.1 Allobates femoralis
CCACCAAGACGTCTTCAAACCCTTTTGATCTGCACTACACCGGGCCCCACTACCGGCAGGCGCGGTCCACCCGTGACAAGGAGGAAGGAAGCGTCGTCTGTCTAAACCGGAGTCCCGGCCACGGTGAGTCAGAAAATGGCGTCACGAACAGGATACGAGCAGGCCCGTTATCCAACGGGTATAATGTGCTTAAAAAATGACTTTATTGTCTACAAATTGGACTTTGTTCGTCCCTAAAAGAACTTTCCCGCCTTTTCACCGTGGGCCAAGATGGTGCCCAAGATGGCGTTCCTGCCACAAGAATCCACCACATGCAAGCCCAGGAGTGAGTCAACCCCCCCCCTCATCGTGGGAGGGCTAAAGACAAAAGGCACCAAACTCTTTGTCCGCCCTGATTGCTCGAATCAACCATGGGGGCAGACCCCAAAGACTTTTCCCACCATTGGACTACAAAAGCCCAGAGGAAATGGGAGTGTCACAGAAGTTCTTCACCAGCTCTCTACCAGAACGCTTACCGGTTGAACGGGTGTGGTTCCCTCCAAAGAAGAGAATGGCCAGCATGAGACTCCAAGACCTAATGCGGGAGTCGAGGCGGAGGCCAGAGCAGCCATAGGCCAACCGGGTCCGGGTCCTGCCCTTACCATAGACGGCAGCCCCGACTTCTGGCTAGAGGCTCTCCAAGACCTCCGGGTGCGATTACTTGAGACTGTAGAATGGACGATTCGCAGCTGGAGCGCGACCCTAGGCAGACGACTACACCATGCGATGCAGCAGAGCCGACCGGGTACAGCTACTCCAGGCCCAGACAATGTCGCCAGCTTCTCAACCGCCTCTCCGTCGCCTACCACCTGTCCTGCTTCGTCACCGGAGCCCATAGACTGCATCGTTCCAGTGGAGGCCACAGCTCGACCCGTTCCAGTGATTAATACCGCAGCCGACCCCGTTCCTGAGCAGGAGCTTACCATACGCTCCATGGAAGAACTTGATCTTTACCAGGTTCCCACCGAGGAACCCGCGACGTGTTTCACAACTACAGAGACAGTTGCCTGTTTCGTCCCCGTACCGGAGGCTTCCCTTGCAATTGCCGAGGCCTACCTGGTAACCGGGATTGAGACCCCTCTGCCTACAGTTACAGATGAAGAGGCAGGCAGCCTGGAAGCCCTGCAGGACGTCTCTGTGGAAGGATCCGCAGCACCACCGCCCTGTTGTACAGAGGAACCAGCTTCAACATCTCCAGCCATCGAGCAGCCTGATGTGGTCATCGAAGGAGAAGTCGAGCAGGATGGCGACGAGACCTGTAGCACCGCTGAGGATCTCAACACCGGGTTCGCTTGGGGAGACACCGAGGAACCTCCTACCGGGCACACAGCTCGGGTACACTGGTCGGGTGCAACGCTGACACCTTCCCCTGTGCCGTTCCACCGGGTGCCGGTCCAGACAGCCCGCCAAGTTCAAGCTTCCCGCCAAACCACCAGCTCCATTACTCATCTCTACACCCCGAGCCGTAACGACGGAGATGTACGCCAGAGACGACGAGAGGAGTGGCAAGCCCGTGAACGCGCCAACATGCAGGCCCGTGCCGAGGCTCGCCGCCAACCGCCGCTACCTGATGAACTCCGCCGCGAACGTAGAATTTCCACCTTTAACTTACATACCGGGTGGGGGTTCGCTTGGGAGGTGGGTTTGAATGAGGAGGTGTTTGTGGGGCGCCGGGACGTTGAGTCAAACTTGCCGAGAGGACATCCCGATCGCGACCTATACCGGGGCGATGTAATCACCTACGAACGCTATGCTTGTCCAGATGGGTGGTTCGCTATCCGGTGCGCCATCGTTCTCCGAGCCAGTGACTTTAAGATTTGAACTCATTCAATGACTCTGTTCCTGTTATTCACTGCCTGGGCGATCTTGCGGTCACAGCCTGAACTTTTAACATAAGGACAGTTGATCGCCCGCTGGATCCGCACCAAGTGTTTTACCTGTTTATTTTATCTGCCTCACTTTTATGCAAGATAATGACCTGTCATTAATAAAAGTGTATATTACCTGTTATAAAATACAAAATCCCCTGTAATGTGGGTAGTGTGACGCTTGGGGACAAGCGTATTCAACCAAGGGGGAGTGTGGCGCCCCGCAACGAGTGCGTCACAAGAGGGTATTGCAGCCATAAATGCAGCCGCAATATTCTCTGACACAGCAGTGATCTGGTTAACTTAGAAATCCAACCCTGCATGCATCACCTAGAACAGGGGGCCAATCCTAGGTCCTGGTGGGCGGAGTGCTAGGGAAGTGTGTAGGAGAACAGACCCTTAGTCTAGTGAGAAGAAAGGAGAAGGGATCTAGAACTTGACCTGAGCAGTCTAGAACTTGGAGAGGAGCGGGGGCTCCGCACCCCGTGCAGCCCCCGGGCCGTCACCGGTCGGGTGTCAGCACCTGAGGCCTTAACTACCGGGATTGGACATCGTAACCACGGGTTCCCAAAAGACTCCCGTGCCCACAACTTCACAGCCGGTTCACTGGTACCGAAGCTGGCAGCAGTTCACCTCTGCTACGCGAACTAGAAGCGTGGAGGAGCAGCTTCACAGGAGCACCCCACCACCAGCCAACTTCCAGTCGTCTAACCAGCGGTGTACCCACCGAGGGATCCAAGGCTCCCCAAAACATCCATCACGTACATCTTGGATAGGGCATTGAAGCAGCCTCCCCGTACCCGACCTGGTATTCCTGGGCGACACTGGCAACCACTTAGTTAGAATGGAGGAACACTACGGATTTCTAAGGGACACCATCACTGCTGAGTCCACCCGGTCCACTACCCGTGAACTGTATACCATGTACTGCCTGCTGGTTACAGTAAAGACCCGTTGCAGAGACTGTCTGTGTCCGTGCTTCCTTATGAACCGTCCGTCCGCACTACAAGGTAACCGCAGCTGCCGCACAACATCTTAAGCAGCTCCAGCCTCCGGGGATCACCGCTAAGCCTGTGGGGAGCGTTCCATCTTGCTGCTGTCCATCCTCCGGAGGTTCCGCAGCGTCGGTAACGATTACCGAAACTACTCATAGGTGGCGTCACGAATAAATTAAAAACCCCTTTAATCTGTTCCACCAAGACGTCTTCAAACCCTTTTGATCTGCACTACACCGGGCCCCACTACCGGCAGGCGCGGTCCACCCGTGACAAGGAGGAAGGAAGCATCGTCTGTCTAAACCGGAGTCCCGGCCACGGTGAGTCATATCCAAGCTGCCAGTCACCGTCCCCAGAGGTTCTGAAGCAGCAGTGGCCGCGCACTGCAGGTGGCGTCACAAATACCCCTTTTCCTTGTCATACCTGTCATCTTCCCCCTTTTTATTAAATGACACCACCAGAGTCACGGGACTGGGTCTCAGCCCCCATCTGTTCCTGTGAAAAGAACCGAGAGTGAAAAACAACTGCTCCCGATTACCCGCGGCCCTGGAGTGGGCATGTCAACTACAACTGTGCGTATGTATAATACAAAGAACTTAAAGATATCTGGACAATGTACTGGTATATATTCTCTCTTTGTGTCTGCTGGTGTTATCCTAGTGCTGTACTCCTGTTAAAATAACAAAAAGAAGGACAAAAGGAGTTTTCTATGCTTATAACCAAGTGAATAAACTTTAATTACAAAGTGCAACACCTACAATTTGGTGCAAAATGTTAACAGATGAGGTAGCTACCAATTATCACAGCATGATGTTACAAGAAGCACATATAGGTATTTTACTTATTCATATAAACATGATCAAATACATCATAGAAAGGTACAGGCTTAATTGGCAGTTAATGTCACATCATATATGAGGTACAGATCAATAAAATATAAAATCACATTGTGCTGCCACAGCTAAAGTGTGAGTGCTTTGCAAATGCTAACAGAAGTTAGGGAGGAAAAGTCCTCTCCAGTATCAGTCCCCAATGCGCGTTTCGCTTGTTGTAATTTATCGCTTCATCATGGAGAAGTCACATCCTCCAAGCAAGCAGAACCCTAAATCAGAAAGTGGCGGAAAAGTGATATGTGATCTGTCATATGGGTTGACTGGACGAGCGCTCGTTCTCCTATCATCCGATAACACCCCTGGAAAAACGTCATCGCTATGCATATCCAGAAAGCTAGTCGGTAACCTGGCAATCGAGCATATGAAGCAATTGGAGATGCCCCAGGGGGAGCAGGAGGCATACAGACGCAAAAACAAGTGCACGCCACTCAGTTGTGTATACCAAACTATTATCAATACAATAAAATCCACAATCAGGATATATCAATTCATATATATTCGTGTCTTCATTTTAATAGAAGATGTATCTGATTGCTGCAAACATCAGAAGGAACTGTTGGCGCAGAAAGTGAAAATTAACAGATTTTGCTAGGGATGAGCAAGTACCTTATTATTCGTGCTCGCTATACTCGCAACGAGTAGGTAGCAGTACTCGCTACTCGTTGCGAGTATAGCGAATACGAATACTTTTGCAGTGTATCTATGGATACACTGCGAAAGTAGCCTAAAAGTGAATAAAAGATGTTAAAAAACAATAAACTTACATACTCACCTTCCGACGCCTGCACTGGGACCGGAAAACCTCACTTCCGATCGCTAGACAAGGACCTTTCACTACCAGCCAATCAGATGGCCAGTAGCGATCTGCCCAATCAGATGGTGCCACGTCACAACTACGTCATCGCTAGTGGCCACCTGATTGGCCAGTTTGCAAGGTCCTGATAGTACGTCTAGGACTTTGCAAATTGGCCAATCAGGTGGCCGCTAGCGATCACATGGTGTGACGTGGCGCTATCTGATTGGGCAGATCACTACCGGCCATCTGATTGGCTGGTAGTGAAAGGTCCTTGTCCAGCGAGCGGAAGTGAGGTTTTCCGGTCCCGGTGCAGGCGTCAGACAGGTGAGTATGTAAGTTTATTGTTTTTTAACATCTTTTATTCACTTTTAGGCTACTTTCGCAGTGTATCCATAGATACACTGCGAAAGTATTAGGACTACTCGCTACTCCCGAGTACACATAACTACTCGGAGAGTAGTGAGTAGCCCGAATACCGCTACTATTCGGCGAACACCGAATAGTAGCGAGTATACTCGCTCATCCCTAGATTTTGCACATAAATATCCATATTAAAAGCAATATATGTATATGTACAATAACTATAATACAAAAAAGATAACGGAGGTAACATAGTAACATAGTTTTTAATGTTGAAGGAAGACTTTAAGTCCATCTAGTTCAACCCATAGCCTAACATGTTGATCCAGAGGAAGGCAAAAAAGGTGGAGGATTGACAATGGGGAATTGTCAAAGGGGCGGAATGAGGGGAAAGGGGATTGAGATTGTGATTGCTGGTGTTATCCTAGTGCTGTACTCCTCTACATTTATTTCCCTGCTGCCTTGTTCCCATCATCCTTCATGCTGTTTCACTTAAAGGGATTGCGGGGCCTTAGGACACATGTCTGCAGGCCATATTCTGAGGGTTTTCTGGTGCTGGCACCGGAGCGGATGGTCATGTGACCTCAACTATGCTGCAATTTACTTACTACTTCAGGCCACATTTTGACTACACGGGCCCGTCCATGCTAAATTCACTTGCATTCAATGAGACTGGCCCGTCTAGCCAGAACATAATCGTATGTATGCAAATCACATACTTGCGGTCACATGCCGCCACTTTGGGCGCCACCACATTAGAATCCTCACAACGTGCACAAATAGAGTGACTGACTGCATATTTGTACTCTAAGGCTGGGCAATCCCTTTAAAAAATGATATTCAGAGAAACTGCAGCTGCATCTCCCTCCTCCCTCATTTTCAGAGGTTACAAAGCAAAGAGACTATAGGTAGTGGAAGACATCTTACAAAATACTGGCCAGTGAGCAAGTTGACACTGTCCTCTAATTGTGTTTATCAAGTTGTTGTTGTAATCACTTGTATTACTGAGTTATGCCAAGAAATTGACAAAGACCAGTGTTAAAAAAAACTAATAAAAACAAACCCATTTACCGTATATACTCGCATATAAGCCGAGTTTTTCAGCCCAAAATTTGGGCTGAAAAGTCCCCCCTCGGCTTATACACGAGTATACAGTATAAGTATATAGCAGCAGCCCCAGAGGTATACAGGCCCCCCATCATGATCCAGGGCCCCCATCCCCCTTGCACGGCAAACCTGTAAAGTAAAATCATACTTATCACTGTCCTGTCGCGCCGTCCCGCCGCTTGCCGACATCACGATCCCGGGCTTCATTCCGCGTTTTCCGCCTTCCTGTGGTCGCGGGCAATGACGTAATTGCCCGCGACCACAGGAAGCCGGAAGCCGGAAGACACGGAATGAAGCCCGGGATCGTGATGTCGGCAAGCGGCGGGACGGCGCGACAGGACAGTGATAAGTATGATTTTACTTTACAGGTTTGCCGCGCAAGGTGGGGCCCTGGATCATGATGGGGAGGCCTGTATTCCTCCGGGGGCTGCTGCTGTATACAGCCCTGGGGCTGCTGCTGTATACACCCCTGGGGCTGCTGCTGTATACAGCCCTGGGGCTGCTGCTGTATACACCCCTGGGGCTGCTGCTGTATTCACCCCTGGGGCTGCTGCTGTATACAGCCCTGGGGCTGCTGCTGTATACACCCCTGGGGCTGCTGCTGTATACACCACTGGGGCTGCTGTATACTACCTAAGGGCTGCTGTATATACCTCTGGGGCTGCTGTATACACCACTAGGGCTGCTGTATATACCTCTGGGGCTGTATATACCTCTGGGGCTGCTGTATACTACCTCTGGGGCTGCTGTATACTACCACTGGGGCTACTGTATACTACCACTGGGGCTGCTGTATACTACCACTGGGGCTGCTGTATAGTACCACTGGGGCTGTATATACCTCTGGGGCTGCTGTATACTACCACTGGGGCTGCTGTATACACCTCTGGGCTGCTGTATACTAACCACTGGGGCTGCTGCTGTATATACCACTGGGGCTGCTGTATATACCTCTGGGGCTGCTGTATACCACACTGCTGGGGGCTGTATACCTGTGCTGGGGTCCACCCTCGGCTTATACACGAGTTAATAGGTTTTTCCAGGTTTTGGGGGCAAAAGTAGGGGGGTCGGCTTATACACGGGTCGGCTTATACACGAGTATATACGGTACTTTTTCCTAAGAGTTTTACATAGCTGATTCTCATCACACTCCACGGCATTCTTCAAAGACAAAGACCCAGATTTGTGGATCACCCAGTCTCGAGTGTAGTCTAGAATAGTCTAGACTCTAGAAGGTATCTGAACTAGTTGGTGCATTACTCTATGGCGGCTTCACACCACGGTTTTCTGCTTTCAGGTTCTGTCCGGTTTGAACCGGATCCGGTTTTGCCCCCATGTGTCCCTATGGTGCCGGATTAGTCCTATTTGGCCACCTGGTTTTGCTGTTTTTGTCCTTGATCTGATTTTGTCCGGTTTTGCACTGGGCACAAAATTGGAGTCAGCATCATTGTTTTTGTCCGGTGCAAAAAAGGAACAAAACTGGATCCTCCCGGATCCAAGGCTATCCGGCGCCCGTAACATGGCTGCCTATGGACACCGGATCCATTAAAAAAATTGCTTTGTTTCCCGGATCTGATGTAAATCACAGCGCAGTCTCTGAAATGTTGCTGCACTCATTCAGCACCATGGACAGCAGCATTTCAGAGACACGGCTGAACGTTCAGCACCATGGAGAGCGGCACTGCACACATGGGCTGAACGTTCAGCACCATGGAGAGCAGCAGAAACCGAATCCTGCAAAAATCATTTGGCCACACTTCCTGCTCATCCTTTGCTGTCCGGTTCTGTCCGGTGGATCCTGTAAAACACCGGACAGAACCTGACAGCTGAAAACCGTGGTGTGAAGCCGGCCTATCTAGTAGACTCAGAACCAGTAGGAGAATTCTATCCAAAAGGGAGGGAAACATTTTATCATTGAAGTGGATATATAATTTGCCAGTGACAATGTAGAACCTTCTTGCTTTGTATCCTCATCATTTTGCTTTTTTTCAGCTATTTTCAACTAGGCCAAGGTTATGATCAACTTTGAACGGTCACTATTGACATTTAGGATTGCTACTTCTAATAGGTGGCACTAGAGTTCAAGTGTACTTCCTCTCTGAAGAAACAATTTGCATATTTTATTTCCCAGAGGAGCATTGCAGCTTTTAAGTCTCTTTTTTACTGGCATGCTGGATCTGGTGTGTCACTCTCCACAAGGAGAAAACATATACCTCTAAGTGTAATGCAGTAATGTCATGCAATGCATTATATTATCCTAGTCCAGAACAAGATAATAATCTTAATTTTGTTAATAAAGATTTCACTAAACAGAAGGAGAAGTGTTACACATGAATACAAGGTAAATGTACATACCAATCACTTAGAAGGCATGAAAAACATCAGTCAGGCAAATGGAAGCATTGGTGGGCAGGGAATAATGGGGCACTTCAGTGCACTTGCAGTGGATCATCCCGCCCCCAGTTCACTTGCAGTCGATCATCCCGCCCCCAGTTCACTTGCAGTGGATCGTCCTGCCCCCAGTGAACTTGCAGTGGATCATCCCGCCCCCAGTTCACTTGCAGTCGATCATCCCACCCCCAGTTCACTTGCAGTGCATCATCCCGCCCCCAGTTCACTTGCAGTCGATCATCCCGCCTCCAGTTCACTTGCAGTCGATCATCCCGCCCCCAGTTCACTTGCAGTGGATCGTCCTGCCCCCAGTGCACTTGCAGTGGATCATCCCGCCCCCACTTCACTTGCAATGGATCATCCCGCCCCCAGTTCACTTGCAGTGCATCTTCCGCCCCCAGTTCACTTGCAGTGGATCGTCCTGCCCCCAGTTCACTTGCAGTCAATCATCCCGCCCCCAGTTCACTTGCAGTGGATCGTCCTGCCCCCAGTGAACTTGCAGTGGATCATCCCGCCCCCAGTTCACTTGCAGTCGATCATCCCACTCCCAGTTCACTTGCAGTGCATCATCCCGCCCCCAGTTCACTTGCAGTCGATCATCCCGCCCCCAGTTCACTTGCAGTCGATCATCCCGCCCCCAGTTCACTTGCAGTGGATCGTCCTGCCCCCAGTGCACTTGCAGTGGATCATCCCACCCCCACTTCACTTGCAATGGATCATCCCGCCCCCAGTTCACTTGCAGTGCATCTTCCCGCCCCCAGTTCACTTGCAGTGGATCGTCCTGCCCCCAGTGCACTTGCAGTGGATCATCCCACCCCCCCTTCACTTGCAATGGATCATCCCGCCCCCAGTTCACTTGCAGTGCATCTTCCCGCCCCCAGTTCACTTGCAATGGATCATCCCGCCCCCAGTTCACTTGCAATGGATCATCCCGCCCCCAGTGCACTTGCAGTCTCATCATTTACATAAAGGTACAAAGTTGTTTTTCTTGGCCTGGAAAGTATATCTGACCTTGGCTTTTACCACCCTACTCAGCAATGTAACTGGTTTGGAGATTGTAAGACTCATAATAAACAGGTTTCCTTGAGACAAGAAAGAGGAAACATTTATATTGTATTTACCGACTTTTATTGCACAAGTCATATAAATACCACCAATATTCTTTTTTCTTCAAGATAATAGATATATGAGACCTGCAACTATGAAGCCAGCCAAGAATCAACAAAGTCTATGTTGGGGGAAATGATTTTTGATATTTGTTCACCTGCCTCTTCTGGTAGCAGACATTCCTCCAGAGCATTGCTGGGGGCACACTTGACGCTTGAAACGTCTGGAATGCTGTCACTGTGCCGAATATGATTTCTTTTAGAAAATAACCCAGAGGAGACAGTGGAGATCAAAGAAGTCTAAGCCTTTGCTGCAAGAGACCAAAGTTACGGTACTTGTTTCACTCTAGTTCATGCTTTATGTCCAGTAATCATCCCTTAGGATGGATCCTGCAGAAATCCTGCCACGTTGATCTCCCGTGACTTTGAGTCTAGTGAAAAGTTTGAGCTTAGCGTCTCTTTTTCTTGAAGGTACCTTTACACGCCGCAACTATCACTGGCGATCGGAGGCAACCGAACGTGCGTGTGCACGTTTTTGACGGTTGATACCGATCGCCGATGCCGCATGTACACGCCGCAATCGCGTCGTCAACCTAAGGGAACGTGGTTCCCCGGAAGTTGAAACTGATCCTGCGGGAATCATCCGGTTGAATCCCGTCGCCGCTTTACACGCTGAAATCCAGCGCCGCAAGTACATAGGCGTGACAGAGTTGTGTATTCCGCAGCCCAAACACGCTGATTAGACAACCCAATAGCGTCATTATTGGCCAGCCTTCGCAGGAAAGCTGGCTGATACATGACGCCATTGCAATTGTGTAGTGTGAATGGACAGCTCTTTAAATATGGCGCCCTGTGAAGGGACAGCCAATGGTTACACAGTAGCCCCCACCAATCATCGCTGAGAGGGGCGGGATCCATCACGCTGTGGCACGCCTCTGGGAAAACACTAGGCGACGCTGGTTCCATCCGTGTCTCCGTTCACACGCCAAAACCAGGGCAATTCACCTTCATGGTTGCCTCTGGTTTTAGAACAATGCTCTGAAAACGCAACTGGGAGCAACTTTGAAAATCACCACCGGGTTCCCCAATTACACGCCGCAACTTCGTAGCAATTTCAAGGAAACCGTGACAAAAATCCCGATTGCCTCTCAGTTGCTACACCGTAATTGCGGCGTGTAAAGGTACCTTTAGAGACTCTGGATATTAAACATTGTTCATTTCTTTTGGCACACTATGGGACCACTCCCATCTCCTTCAAATAGCCACATGACCCATCAGCCATTGCTAGTGATAGAATTTCATTCTGTTCAAGCCACCTAGGTGGAAGTAGTTAATGGAGCTAAGCCATTTACTGCCTAGGAGGTTGTCCGCAGCTGTGAAGTTGGAGTATAACCTTTGGAGTTTTCTCCACTGCCTGTCTTCTTTCCCTTCATGTAGTATCAGTGCAGCGGGGAGACTAGCGCTCTTTCCGGCCATTGCACTACTGAGGGTGAGACTATGGCTAGCAAGGGACTAGGTATCCTGCTCGGTGATGGGGTGAAACCAACCATATGGGGATTACAGGGAGTTAAGGGTTCAGCTTCAGGTGAGTTAAATAGGTGTCTCTTCCCCCATTCCCTACCGTCAGGGTCCACCGTTGTTATTGTGTCTCTAGAACATCCTTGTGTGTTGTTTTGTATAATGGAAACCCATTGGTCTGTCCTCCACCATCATTTGGTTTATTCTGACACTCGCCACTCCGTGCATGACAAATCCATTGTGCAAACACAACTTTTTTGTCCGCTTTGAAAACATTGATTTTTGTAGGATCCACGTTTTTAACATGGGATTCCATGGAAAATTGATCCGTTAACTGATTGCTGTTTAATTATCTTCTGTTTTTCGCTCATTTGTAAAAGATCCTTTTTGTCTTACTGGATCAGTTTCAAGTGAAAGATAACACTGGTCAACAGCATTTTTGGTGCCAAAGATATTTCATTGAATTTAGGGTAACTTTGGGGTGCTGATTCTGAATATGTCATCAGTTTTGCCAGATTGGCTCAAGTTTTTGAGATTTTTCGTAAAATGTGTAACAAAAAAGACGTTTTTTGCTACTTTTTTAACGAAGTCTGTTATGTTTCTTCTATGTTTTGTCAGTGTATATTCACCACAAATGTAACAGAATGAGTCTGGATCGTTAAGACAACTTCTTCTTGATGAGTTCATGCTTTTCACTGGACAACAGACAACAACATAAAGTTAGTGCCAAAAACCAAGCTATGAACAAACTTTTAGAACACTAATTAACACAAAACTATATTGAGAACTGCTCAGTTCAAGTACTAATCCAAATAAATTAATGAGATGATGCGTCGCATTTACGAACAAGTGCTATAAATAAGATACCAAAAATCTCAAAAACTTGAGCCAATCTGGCAAAACTGATAGCATATTCAGAATCAGCACCCCAAAAATACCCCAAATTCATTAAAATATTTTGGGCACCAGAAAAAAAATTTTTTTTGTTGACCTGTGTAATTAGCATCAATTACCGGATCTGTTCCCCATAGACTCCTATGTTAAGAAAATGGATCCTGCAAAAATAATTTTTTTTAATGAACAAAAAAGTTGTGTTTGCACAACGGATCGCTGCCGGATCCGTTCTAATGGATGATTACTGGACATGTGAACTCAGCCTAAGACCCAAACATTGCAAATCTGTATGGCATGGTAAGCACTTGCCGTTAAGGATCGGTGCCTGTAAGAAAATACATTAACATCTGATTATATACTATGCGTTACATCTAGAAATTTAGAACACTGACAGAATGCTCCCCTACTTCATGTGATGGATGCTGAGTTGTGGACAATTTGCATTGGGACCGAGGAACTTCAATTAACCTTTCTGGGCTATGAGAAAAGAATATAAAGCCCTACAATTAATAAATAGCAATGCAAACACTCTAATGTAATCTGAAGTGAGACCAGACCACTAGTCTAATGCATAAAGTCTACACGACTTCCCTTAATTCACAAAGTAACTGTACATTGGGCATGAAAGCTCTTCTATGCAATCACTCGAGTCAAGAGCTCGATGGCAGGTGCAGCTGAGAAATAAAAGGAGTAAGAGGATTCCCAACAATCACCTGATGTTATACCTTCACGTCTGTAAACGCTCTGTATGGCCTAGCTTCGTAATCGGTGATACGTTGTACATGCTATCTTATATCCTCATGCAATGCCTAAAGGGGTTATTCCAATCTCATACATTTATAGCATATTGTCTGATGGAGTCTTCACTTTGTGCCTATTTTGAGATTCTGCCTGGTCACAAATATTGGGATTGTTGTTTTTATTGTTGCATTTTCAGAAGGCTTTGCCAAGACCCCTATATCTACATAATGGAAGTGGTTCATTGTTAGAAGTATTGAGAGTGGTGGAATGCCATACATTTGACCTAGGTGGTTGGCAATACTTAAAGAGTAACCAGCATTTTAATTTTAATTAAAAAAAATAAAGAGTACACATGAAAATAAGAAACTTTGTAATATATTTTATCACACAAATCTGCTTGTTTCTCCTCTGGATTGATCTTTTACTGTCAATTCATGGATAAAATATGTAAAATTTGCTTTTGGCATGCTGGGTCATACAGTCTTTCAGCATGTGGCGCAACACAAGGTGACAATGGGGATAGTCGGGAAGGAAAACCCTGACAATAGTGAAGGAGAGAGAGGTCACCTCCTGACACTCACATGAGTCTGCACCCTGTGCTCCCTATTGTCCCCTGTACGGGTACTTCCTCCCGTTGCCATTGTGGTGCCCCACTGGTCGGAGCGCCACTAAGAGGTACTGCACCCAGACCAGCGTGTGTGGTATCCCTGTGGTAAGTGAATGTGGAGGTTAATATGTGGCCTAATCCTCGCATCCACACACACCGTAGCTCAGGGGACTACAGGGTTAAATCCCTTTACTAGGAGACCCAGCTCAGGAGGAGTGCAGGGCAAGCAGTGTGAGGGCGGGAGGAAGAAAGAAGGGAGTTGGAGAGAACTTTGAGGGACAGACAGGAAAGGAGCTTTCCAGGAGAGCAGCAGTTTTGGGTAACAAAGGTTCCCCCAGACGGCTTACCGGGCACCAGAACCGCAGGCTGCTGGAGAGCTACAAGCACAGCAGAGAATTCGGGATTACCGTGGAGTCTTGAAGTCTCCCGGGCACCAGCGCAGTCAATATTAAGGGAGCCAGAGATAGCGAAGCCTTAGAGGTTAACCGACACAGTTAAAGGTTAGAGAGCACAGGAGGCCAGGCTGGATTTTAGATCAACCAGGCCTCACCCGGGTACTGTGTGCCTTTGAACTTTATTTACACCGTGAAAAGAACTTTTCCCGCCATTACATGGCGTCAAAAGCGGCTTCCCGTCATTTCTACCATTTCTACGGGGATCCTACGATGGCGACGTAGCCATGTGAAAAGGACAATGTGCAAGCCCAGGGGAGTGCCTCAGCCCCTTGTCATGGAGGGCCTAATCAAGGCCAAAACTATTTTCCCGCCCAATTGCCATCAATCACCAAGGGGGCGGGCCAAAGACTAAACTACCCCTGCTGGAAACTAAAATGGCGGCAGGGACGGAGCAAAGCAATGGAGGTCCACCAACCAGGAGCTGGGCCGGAGCAAGAGACCGGTCCACGGTTGAGCACCCAGTAACCGTGAGGACCCACCAGCCGAGATGCAGCCCATCATCACCAGTGCATAAGTCGGGTGCAGAGCGAGATGACCCTGAGGCCCTACCTGATGACAGCAGCAGCAAGACGAGAGCGGAGTCCGAGGAAGCTGAGAAGCCATCCAGCCAGCCAAGCTCCGAGGAGGAGGATGACCAGAAAGGCCACCTGGGCCAGGACTTATACCAGGTTGACCAGGTCAGTTACGAGTGACATGCGGGGCCTCGCGGATGGTATGCCCTGTATGTATCTAAGCTGTAGAGACACTGTTAAAACCCGGTCATGTAAATAGTTGGAAAAAGACTGCTTTTCCTGTGGACTCAAAGACTTTCATGAGAACATCTGTGTTGTTGTTGTGATAATGTATAGCGGTCCGGCGGTGATAAGTCACACTGGACTGTGCTTGACAATATGTTACCGCCGGACCCGCACAATTAGTACCGGTCCCCCTTGGGCCGAGGTGGAACTCTAAAGTTAAGTATATGCAGAATGCTATGAACCGAGAGTAACATCTTGGCCAACAGGTGACCCAGGGACCACGAGGTCTAAGATAATAGCAACTTTTGTGTTTGTTAGTTTGTTAAAAGAAACCGTGCCTCCCATAAAGGGAAGAAGAAGAATGCGTGAATTGCAAATATGTTACCTGTTATTGTTGTTTATGAAAAAGAAAATTTTACTCTCCAGGTATACCAGGCAGAATACTCGCGGACAAGTATGTTTCACCAAGGGAATGTGTGCCCACTGGTCGAGCACCACTAGGGGTACTGTACCCAGACTAGGTGTCTGTATCCTGTGGTAAGTGAATGGGAGGTATATGTGGCTTAATCCTCGCATCCACACGCACACTTTAGCTCAGGGACTACAGGTAAATCCTTCTAGGATACTCAGCCCGTTGAGGAGTGCAGGGCAAGCAGTGTGAGGCGGGAGGAAGAAGAAGGAGTGAGAAAGTCTGAGGGACAGACAGGAAAGGAGCTTCCAGGAGAGCAGCAGTTTTGGAACAGAGGAACGGTGAAGTTCTCCCAGATGGTTACCGGCACCGGATCCTGCAGACTGCTGGAGAGCTTCAGCACAGCAGAGAATCCGGATTACCGTGGAGTCTTGAAGTCTCCGGGCACCAACGCAGTCAACATTAAGGGAGCCAGGCAACCGCATAACGATAGCAGCAAGCCATTAGAGGGTTACCCGACGACAGCAAAGGTGAGAGAGCACAGGAGGCCAGGCTGGATTTTAGTTCAGCCAGGCCTCACACCAACCTGGAAGAGCAGTAAATAGGGACATCTAACAAAGCCACGTGGAAACACCCCGTTCACTTGCCACTACTAGGCCAGCTGCCTATGCTTACAGACTGTGTTATATGTAAACTGTGCTTTTTCCTGAACTGTTCCAGTAAAAGTACCCAGGAAGTGACTTTGCCTCCATGTCTTTGTGCTGCAAAATTCAACCTGTTTGCCTACAGGAACACTGCCCCGGAGGATCACTCCACCTATAGGGAGCTTTGCCATCCTTGCCGCGATACCATTTCTCTGTGGCGGCGCTGGTGATCCCTCCCAGGTACTACAGGTGGCGTCACGTGACAATAACTCTTATCCCCTGTACATAACTCCTTATTGAAGTGTCACCCAGGCCACGGGCTCAGGCGCTGCCACCCATGACATCCCCGTGAAAACCCCTCGAGCCTGATACCCGAGTACCCCAGGGCCTGGGGCTCGACAACATCATATGCCTAGGCCATCATTTGCCCTGGACTCACCCTGCTCATTTTGTGGGCTGGCAAGCACTAGTCTCACCACTGCAGTAATACAACACAAGGAAAGGGAGACAGAGGAAAAAGACACAAAAAGGAAAAAAATCCCAAACTCCGCAATTGCAGCAAAACACTACATCTGCAATCGTCACAACTCCAGTTTCTTCCAGAGACAGGCTCCTTCCAAAGTAAACATCATAGAAAGAGATTTTATCATCGGCATCAGATGGTAAGACATGTGAATCTTTATAGTGGAGGGGAGTGGTCACCAAAATGACAACTTAGATTAAGGCTTACAAAGAACAGCCAGATAGGAAAGAGTCCTCAACCCCTGCAACATCAAAAGAAAGTATGTACATTTAAATACAAGTTATAGACCTGTGATCCGTATATCATGGTGACCTTCAGGTCCCAGATTTGTCAACTGTCTCTATTAATCGAAGACACAATTTAGCCAGAAATTGTGAGTTTTGAGAATGAATGATCAGTCGAGGAGAAGAAGTTGATTTGTCTAATAAGACATATTACAAAGCTTCTTATTTTCACTTTTACTATTGATTTATAGAATAAAAAAAAATACATAAAATTACAGTTTCAAGTTCAAAATTACAGCCGTGACCTCAGATTCCTTGTAACATGGCTTTATCTGATACATACGTAATTTACAGTGCATTTATACAGTTTTGTTTCATGTAAGTATATGATCCAGGCATATTATACATTTACGTAGATAATGCCGTTTAGGATTTTGAGTGTGGATCGAAAGCCAAGCATATTATTACTAGGGATAAGCAAATACTATAAATATTATGTGATCTAATAACTAAGAAGCGTGGTAATGTCTTCCGCATGGATGGTGCTCAGGCTTCATTTACATCTAGATGTATCTAATAACATTCTTTATCCTATAGATACCTGTAATTATTCCATATTGAGTCCATAAGACATCAACTCCACATCTGACTCATCTGGGTTCACATCATGTCCAGCTAACCAATCCAGATGCCTTCTAGACCACACTAGTGACTGGTCTTGTAGATGGTCCTCATACTGAACTCCTTTTCGACTCTAGAACAGAGCCTTGAAGTCTTTTGGTATAATATGATGATTCTGGTATAATCTATATGGTGGTAAATCCATTTAAATATTTAAATAAATGAGAATAAAAAGTATTAGATTATTAATTTGCATGCTATGGGTACACTGCTACGGAAAAATGGAGAACACTTGAGTTCTTTGGAGGATTGGAGTCAATGTGGGGCCCTTTTAATTTATCAAGCACAACTAACATACTAAAGCCACAAGGTTGCTGTAGACAAGGCCATATTTTAGGTTGGCCCCATTGTGTTGTAATATAATAGTTCCAGGCAGGGCCTTATTTAGAGTTCCGGCCACCCTAGGCACCTTCAGTGGTTACGCCCCCCTCCCCACTGATCAGTCAGACAAAGTGTATGTTCACACAGCATTTCATTTGTCAGTCAGATCTGCTCAGTATTCCTCCTGAAAAAGCAACAAATAAATGCTGAAAGGAATGAACTCATGCACGGCAATGTAAAAATGGATGGCTGTTCATATGTTTGGTCTTTTGAGTGTTCTTAATTGTGTGTCCTGAAGCATCTTCCATCTGACTTCCAGGACTCAGGGGGTTCACAGACATCTGACGTCATCGCATGACGTTAGATGCTGGCCTCTGATTGGCTGTTGGCTCATCTGCTGGGAGCCACGTCACTGAGGGGCGGGGAAGCAGGCTCTGAGCCGCCGCACTCAGACCACACTTTCAGTGTGCAGTGCTTGTCTACAGCGGCACCGCGAACTAGCACAGAGAACCCAACAGCTCGGTCCAGGTCTGCGGCCCGGTGGTTGGGGATCCCTGACTTAGAGGACAAAAGGATCTACAGCCTGTAATTAGACATGCTGGATCCTTATCTTCCCCAACAATCATCAGTTATAGCTACACACACATTAGACTGAGTGTCCTCACAACCTGTTGCAGGATTAGCTAAATTTGGTCTCATGTCTATGGAGGTCCTCACTACTATCTGAAGGCTAATGAGCACTTTCAGATGTCTGTGAACCCCCTGACTCCTGGACTTCAGATGAAAGATGCTTCAGGACACACAGTTAAAAAGAAAACTGAAAACAAACAAACATTTGAAAGCAAGTTGTTTTTACATTGCCGTGCATGAGTTCATTCCTTTTAGCATTTATTTGTTGCTTTTTCAGGCGGAATACTGAGCGGATCTGCCTGAAAAATGAAATGCTGTGCACCCCCTTGTCATCTCCCCCCCTCTTTTATGCTTTGCACCACCTTGTCAATCCCCCCCTTTCATGCTGTGCACCCCCTTGTTATCTCCCCCATTTCATGCTGTGATCCCCATTGTCATCTCCCCCCTTTTGTGCTGTGCATCTCTTTGTCATCTCCCCCCTTTCATGCTGTGCACCCCCTTGTCATCTCCCCCCCCCCCCTTTCATGCTGTGCACCTGACATGCCCACTCCTGGGTCGGGGCTACTCATTACTGGGCGTGTTCTTACGGGGATATCAAGGTGGACACCCGGCTCCGTGACCCTGGCAGTGTCAATTAAAAAATCAGATGACGGGGGAATAAAGGAAAAGGGGTATTCTTGACGCCACCTGTGGGATACGCCAGGATAGACGCCGCTGCTTCAGAACCTCTGGGGACGATGACCGGCAGCTTCGATGGCTTCAGTCCCCGCAGGCGGAGTACGGTCCCTAGGGCAGCTAGAAGGAGGGGTCAGTTTGTACCTTGGCACATGTTCACTAGGTCATCAGCACCCCGGTGTCTCATGCAGCCTCTGCAGCCGGTGGTCGCCGCTAAAGAAAGTCTGACACACCACAGCTGGAGGTCTGTTACTTTTACTAAGTAGTTTCAGCATGTCCACCGGGTTCTTCCCTTGCCAACCTGCGGTTCAGCGTTGTCTCCAGAATCGGGACAGTGCAGTCGAGCCTCAGTTGGTGTTCCTGTCTCTCTCTCTTACTGGGTGTCCTTTCTCTGGTGGTCCCTCAGCACTATTAGGTAGTTTCTCTTCTGGGGCGAGTGTGACACCACTCTACCCCCAGGCTCTCAGCTCCTCCGCACACAGAGCTCAGGTACCGACAGCCATAGGTGCTCAGTTGTATCCCTCCCGGGCACTGCTCCCTAGTTTGGCTGCCTTCGCCAAGTTGTGTAAGGTGTTCAGCCACAGGTCCCGTCAGGAACTTGGGTTCGGTTCAACGGTTCGGGCATACAGCTTCCGCTGCATGTTAAGGGCCCGGTCCCTGTGTCGTCCACCAGACCCTCTGTACCCTCACCAGATACGGGCGTTTAGGGATCTACTTCTCACCCAGTATCCCAAGGGCTCTGTCCTTCCTCCACACCCGTCGGTTGTTCCCTCCTGGCGCGAGCGTAACTGTGCTCCAGCCTGCGGGAGCCAACACCTCCACCTCCTTACTTCTGCACTTCTCTCCTTGTTCTCTCTTTCTCTACTCTGCTCTTGACTTCTCCTACACTTCACTTTTCCCTCCAGGCTACGCTTGCGTCCTGCCATCATCCCTGAGTGCTGTGTGTGTGTGGAGCTCAACTGTGCCATCCCAGCACCTGGAGAGCAGAGGCACTACTCTCCCTCTAATGGAGGAGTGCAGTACCTCTGATGGCGGCCTGCCCGGTGGGGCGCCACACCCTACCTTGTCATCTCTCCCCCTTTCATGCTGTGCACATCCTTGTCATCTTCTCCCTTTTCCTGCTGTGCACCCCCTTCTCATCTACCCCCCTCTCATGTTGTGCACCCCCTTGTCATCTCCCCCCTTTTCATGCTGTACACCCCCTTGTCATCTCCCACCCCTTGTCATGCTGTGCACACCCTTGTCATCTCCCGCCCTCTTGTCATGCTGTGCATCCCCTTGTCATCTGCCCCCCTTTCATGCTGTGCACCCCCTGGTCATCTCCCCCCCTTTTATGCTGTGCACCCCCTTGTCATCTCCCACCCCCTGGTCATGCTGTGCACTCCCTTGTCATCCCCTCCCCTTTCATGTTGTGGAACCCCTTGTCATCTCCCCCCCTTTCATGCTGTGCACCCCCTTGTCATTTTCCCCCCTTCATGTTGTGCACCCCCTTGTCATCTCCCACCCCCTTGTCATGCTTTGCACCCCCTTGTTATCTCCCGCCCTCTTGTTATGCTGTGCATCCCCTTGTCATCTCTCCCCCTTTTCATGCTGTGCACCCCCTTGTCATCTCCCCCTGTTTCATGCTGTGTAACCTCTTGTCATCTCTCCCTCTTTCATGGTGTGCATCCCCTTGTCATTTCCCCACTTTTCATGCCATGCACCCCCTTATCATCTCCCCCTTTCATGCTGTGCACCCCCTTGTCATTTTCCCCCCTTCAGTTGTGCACCCCCTTGTCATCTCCCACCCCCTTGTAATGCTGTGCACCCCCTTGTCATCTCCCACCCTCTTGTCATGCTGTGCATCCCCTTGTCATCTCCCCCTTTCATGCTGTGCACCCCCTTGTCATTTTCCCTTCATGTTGTGCACCCACTTGTCATCTTCCACCCCCTTGTCTTGCTGTGCACCCCCTTGTTATCTCCCACCCTCTTGTCATGCTGTGCATCCCCTTGTCATCTCCCCCCCTTTTATGCTGTGCACCCCTTTGTCATCTCCCGCCCCCCAGTCATGCTGTGCACTCCCTTGTCATCCCCTCCCCTTTCATGCTGTGTACCCCCTTATCATCCCCCCCCTTTCATGCTGTGCACCCCCTTGTCATTTTCCCCCCTTCATGTTGTGCACCCCCTTGTCATCTCCCACCCCCTTGTCATGCTTTGCACCCCCTTGTTATCTCCCGCCCTCTTGTTATGCTGTGCATCCCCTTGTCATCTCTCCCCCTTTTCATGCTGTGCACCCCCTTGTCATCTCCCCCTGTTTCATGCTGTGTAACCTCTTGTCATCTCTCCCTCTTTCATGGTGTGCATCCCCTTGTCATTTCCCCACTTTTCATGCCATGCACCCCCTTATCATCTCCCCCTTTCATGCTGTGCACCCCCTTGTCATTTTCCCCCCTTCAGTTGTGCACCCCCTTGTCATCTCCCACCCCCTTGTAATGCTGTGCACCCCCTTGTCATCTCCCACCCTCTTGTCATGCTGTGCATCCCCTTGTCATCTCCCCCTTTCATGCTGTGCACCCCCTTGTCATTTTCCCTTCATGTTGTGCACCCACTTGTCATCTTCCACCCCCTTGTCTTGCTGTGCACCCCCTTGTTATCTCCCACCCTCTTGTCATGCTGTGCATCCCCTTGTCATCCCCCCCCCTTTTATGCTGTGCACCCCTTTGTCATCTCCCGCCCCCAGTCATGCTGTGCACTCCCTTGTCATCCCCTCCCCTTTCATGCTGTGTACCCCCTTATCATCCCCCCCCTTGTCATGCTGTGCACCCCCTCAGTTTTTGTTGCCCCCCCCCCCCCCCCCGATATTTCATTTTCTCTTCCTCCCCTATGTTGCACTCATGTAGGCTTCATATGGTATCTATCTGCGGCTGGCAAGCGCTTACCTGCATCGGCTTCTCCTCCTGTGGGGCTTTCCGCAGAGATGCCAGCAGAGTGAGGAGACCTCTTCCTGCTGCCGTCACCCCTGTAGCGCCAGCGCGCCACTGCAGGCTGGGTCAGGATGCCGCTGGGAGCGCTACTGAAACCAGAAGTTTGGCATGCGCTTGGGCCAATGGTATAAGTAGAATCTGATGGTCTAAATGTCGCACCTGGGTCCCCCCGCGCATGCTGGTCAATTATATGGGCCCTGTTTAACATTCTAAATCCTATAAAGACTCATGAGTATATATGAATATAAAGGACAGCACCTCAACAGTTGATGAATTTCAATCCTCTTTATTGTCCATCCATATCAGCGATGTTTTGACCTACAGTGAGGTCTTTATCAAGCTCACAATACCCTCTACAAAAATTCCTTTTATAGTGATAACCCCTACCATATGATTACCATAACCAATGAAAATACATAGCAAATCCTTAATCTAATACATAGATAAAGGGTATTGTGAGCTTGATAAAGACCTCACTGTAGGTCGAAACGTCGCTGACATGGACGGACAATAAACAGGATTGAAATTCATCAACTGGTGAGGTGCTGTCCTTTATTATCTTTGGAGTTATGGTCCAGGAGAATCTCCCTGGAGTGACTTGCACCTTACAGAGCGGGTAAGAAGATAAAACCCAATTTTATCCACTGGTGCTGTGTCCCTTGTGTGTATGGATTGAAGACCACGAGTTGACCCCTCTCCCTTTCATTATGTATTAATGTCCCTCATCCTGGAATATGGCCCTTATCATGGTATATATGTCCCCCGTCCTTGTATATATAGTCTTCCTCCTCTCACCACCATAGTCCTCCAATTATTATAATGCACCCTCGTATTCCTCCATATATTACAATATACCCCATAGTCCTCTATGTATTATAATGCATTCCATTGTCCCCCATTCATAAAGTAACCCCAATAGTCATCCAATTATTATAATGCACCCTTGTATTCCTCCATATATTACAATGTACCCCCATAGTCCTCTATGTATTATAATGCAGTCCATAGTCCCCCATTCATAAAGTAGGCCCCATAGTCATCCAATTATTATAATGCACCTCCATTATCCACCCTCCATACAGCATAATGCAGCCTCATAGTCCTCCTACAGTATAATGCCACCTCAGTCCTCCATATGGTATAATGCAGTCTCAAAGCCCTCAATATAGTATAATGCAGCCTCATATTTCTCCATATAGTGAAGCCTCATATAGTAAACCCTCATATGTCTCCATATAGTGCAGCCTCATGTCTCTATATATAGTGCAACCTCATATAGCACAGCCTTATCTTTCCATATAGTGCAGCCTCATCTCTCCATATAGTGCAGCCTTATAAAGTGCACCCTCATATCTCTCCATATAGTGCAGCCTCATCTCTCCACATAGTGCAACCTCATATAGTGCAGCCTTGTCTCTCCATATAGTGCAGCCTCCTCCCTCCATATAGTGCAGCCTCATATAGTACAGTCTCATCTCTCCATATAGTTCAGCCTCCACTCTCCATATAGTGCAGTCTCCTCTCTCCTTATAGTGCAGTCTCCTCTCTCCTTATAGTGCAGCCTCCTCTCTCCATATAGTGTAGCCTTCCCTCTATATATACTGCAGCCTCCTCTCTCTATATAATGCAGCCTTCTCTCTGTATATAGTGGAGCCTCCTCTCTCCATATGGTGCAGCCTCGTTTCTGCATATAGTGCAGCCTCCTCTCTCCATATACTGCAGCCTCCTATCTCTATATAGTGCAGCCTCCTCTCTCTATATAGTGCAGCCTCATATAGTCAGTTGCATAACTCTTCATACCCCTCTCCTCTCCCCATAGTCCTCTGACCACCGTGTACTCAAAAAATAAACTTACCTCTCCTCGTTCCCCTGCTGCTCTGGTCTCCTTTGTTGAATACTCTGGAGGCTGCAGTGCCGGTGTGAGTTCCACTGTGGAACGCTTAAAGCGGGAAGTACTGCCTACTATTGTGGAGGAGGCGGCACCAGCCTGATGTATTCGTTCTACTGTGGAATGCAGGGCAGCATCGTTGTGGTAAGAGGAAGAGAAGGGAGGGTCCAGCAGTAGTTGGAAGCAGGAGGCTCCCTCCTCCCCTCCCTCCACATGGGCCCGAAAGTGGCATGTGCTGCAGCACGGTCACATGGATGTGCATCCTCGGAGACGCCCGTCCATTGCGAGGCGGGCAGTGGGATTGGTGGGCAGACAATGCCGACATCGCCGCTGCACCGACACCACCCACCCCGTAAAGACTCCGGGTTCATATAGAGTCTGGGGGAGGGAAGGTTAAAGAAAAACATAGAATTGAAAAAAAAATCTATCCTGGCGCTGCCCCCTGTGACCTGCTTCCCCAAGCACCGGTCCTCCAGTGCCTAATTGTTAATATGGCCCTGGTTCCAGGCAGTCCTACTCATTTGTCTGTTGTAATGGAAGTGTCATACCAAGAAAAATCACCAAGATATAGTCCCAAAATCCGTAAAAAACAAATATATAACTGACTAACGTTAATCCAAAGGATAAAGATGTGACTAGCGTTTACCTCAATATTCCACCATCTGGTCAAGTGAGAGTGTTCCTATGTATGGTAGAGTCAGTCAAGAAGGTCTCCTGTCATCTAAAGTGCATGACAAGCTGAACACCACTCTTCCCATAGTATATGGGAGAAGGCTGGAGGGAATAGATGTTGACTGAACAAATGTTCCGTCATATTCTCTTTCAAGTATATGGTTACTTTAGCTTTAATTATCCTCTCTTGTAAATTTTTTGAAAATGTTGCCTGAGGCACAGTATACTGTACAGAACATCGTGGTTAAAGGCAACACTACCACTAACAGCTTTTGGAAGCCTTTACGACTGGTGTACATCATGACATCTGTCACTCATGTAGTATATGTGAAATTGCATATTTTTGACACCACACCTGAAAGCTCGGCTTTGTGACCTCAGCTGAAGGCTATCTAAGGTAAACTCTTGGGAAAGTAGATATTGGTCTTATGTAACGTATCTCTCAGTTTACAGGTCTGCCATTTGTTATGTTGTGCTATATTTATGAGAATTGTCTTTCAGAAACACTTTTCAAATAATGTCAGCTATGTCTCCGGCTGTAAGTCAACTGGCCATAACAGGAGTCCCCCAGTCTGGCCTGTTTAGAATAGGTACACTCAGCATTTTTGTGTCTTGTGGTAGGTGACTCCATACCTTACACCAGGGGTGGGGAACTCCAGTCCTCGAGGGCCGCAAACAGTGCATGTTTTCAGGATTTCCTTAGTATTGCACAGGTGATAACATAATCACTTGCACTGGTGATGATTCCAATCCCTGTGCAATACTAAGGAAATCGTGAAAACCTGAACTGTTTGCGGCCCTCGAGGACTGGAGTTCCCCACCCCTGCCTTACACCATGTTCCAAATTATTATGCAAATGTTATTTTGCTCTGATTTTCCTAAATGGTCGGTGAAAATTGACAGTCAGTGTAATAAAAGTCATCACCCGTTAGATATACATCAAATTTTATTGAAGAAATCTCACAAATCATCTAAATTTAAAAAAAAAAAACTCTAAATGCACTGCTCCAAATTAGTTAGGCACAGTAGAGTTTGTAAACATCTGATATGTTTGAAAGAACTGAAAATGCTCATTTGTTGAATTTGCAGCTTTAGGACGGTCACATTCACTGAAATAAAAAGCTATTTAACTCCAAAACATCCTAACAGGCCAAGTTACATGTTAACATATGAACCATTCTTTGATCTCACCTTCACATTTCTTGCATCCATTGAACTTGTGAGTTTCTGGAGAGTTTCTGCTTGTATTTCTTTGCATGATGTCAGAATAGCCTCCCAGAGCTGCTGTTTTGATGTGAACTGCCTCCTACCCTCAGATCTTTTGCTTGTTTATGCTCCAGAGGTTCTGTATAGGGTTGAGGTCAAGGGAAGATGGTGGCCACACCATGAGTTATTTTTATGCCCATAGCAGCCAATACACAGAGGTATTATTTGCAGCATGAGATGGTGCATTGTCATGCATGAAGATGATTTTGCTCCTTGAAGACACGTTTTTGCTTTTTCTACCATGGAAGAAAGTTCTCAGTCAGAAACTCTATATACTTTGCAGAGGTCATTTTCAACCTTCAGGAACCTTAAAAGGACCTACCAGCTGTTTCCCAATGATTTTGGTCCAAAACATGACTCCTCCACCTCCTTGCTGACGTCGCAGCCTTGTTGGGACATGGTGGCCATCCACCAACCATCCACTACTCCATCCTTCTGAACCATCTAGGGTTGCTCGGCACTCATCCGTAAACAAGACTGTTTGAAAATTAGTCTTCATGTATGTCTGGACCCACTGCAACCGTTTCTGCCTGTGAGCACTATTTAGGGGTGGGCGAATAATAGGTTTATGCACCAAAGCAAGCCTTTGAAGGATCCTACACCTTGAGGTTTGAGGGACTCCAGAGGCACCAGCAGCTTCTGTTTGCTGGTTTGTAAGGCATTTTTAGCAGCTGCTCTCTTAATCCGATGAGCTTGCCTACCAGAAACCTTCCTCATTCTGCCTTTATCTGCACGAACACGTCTGTGCTCACAATCAGCACAAATCTCTTCACAGTACATGATCACGCTTACGTTTTCGTGCAATATCTAATGTTTTCATCCCTTGTCCAAGGCATTGCACTATTTGTTGCTTTTCGGCAGCAGAGACATCCTTTTTCTTTCCCATGTTACTTAAAAACTGTGGCCTGTTTAATATTGTGAAACACCCAGTTTTCCTTTTATTGCGCTCACCTGCCAAACTAATTATCACAGGTATCTGAGATTGATCCAAAGAACCCTGAGCTTCACTCACCTGAACTTGACTTGCTTTTACCCTTAATGGTACCTTTATACGCCGCTACAGAAGGTTCGAAACAACCGGGTGTCGGAGACAATTGTATCTTGCACTGTCAAAACACCGTGAGGTAGTGGCCTGTAAATCAGGTTGTTGCCACCGGTCACTGTCGACACCTGTTATTGAGCAGTGCTCAAAAACAGGTTGGTTTCAACCCGATGGTAGCGGCGTGTAAACGAGGAACAGGTGGGCTTTTGCGACATCTACTGAACTCCCTGGGGCGTGACACAGCCTCCGGGATACCGCGCCCCATCAGCGATCATTGGTGGAAGCTCCTGCGTTACGATTGGTTGTCCCTGCATACGGCGACATATTTAAGGAGATGACCAGTCACACTACACAATTGCAATAGCATCAAGTATTAGCCAGCCTTCCTGCGCTGGCTGGCCAATCACGATGCTATTGCATTGTCCAATCTCCGTACGAGCGTCTCGTAATCCACAACTCTGGCACGCCTATGTATTGCCCCTGCTGCCCTAGGTCCTCCCATATAGCCTTGTGGTAGCGGCGTGTAAATGAGGGAAGACGTTCTACAGAAGGTAGCCTGCGGCACCTGTCGGTGCATCCAGGGATAGAAAAAACCTTCTGTAGAGCACCTTGTAGCGGCGTGTAAATGCGGTATCAGGTAACGTCAGCAACCGTTGGAACGTGCTCGTGCACGTGAGACACCCGGTTGTTTCTAACCTTCTGTTGCGGCGTGTAAAGGTACCTTAAGAGCTGGTTAGGTCGGTGAGGGTTAATTGTGAAACACTTGTGGTGAAGGCCGCAGGTGTGGGGGCCTCAGTTGCTCTTCATTCACTGACCCACCTGGCACCTTGGGAAGCATTGTCTGACATGTATAGGTTAGTGTTAGCTTTACATGGTCCTCTTTATTTTATATTATATTATGCTGTCTACGGACACATCAGAAATGTTAAAATATGTAGAGTAGGACCACTCTATCTGAGACATTCCTTGGCGTGGAAGAGTGGCTCAAGAGATTATTTTGGTAACCTCTTGCGAAATGTCTCTATTTGTATGCAGTATGGTAATGACAGGTGTATTTACACATTTATTTTTTCAGCAATTTTTGGCTGTGTTGGCTCCCCCTGTTTTCTCTGAGGATTACACCCAGTATACAGGACAGGAGAAGTGGTACTGTACAGTGTATATATATACAGAATAATACAGATACTGAGGATTACACCCAGAGAGAAAAAATTGCTGAAAAATAAATGTGTAAGTACACCTGTCACTACCATACTGCATACAAATAAAGACATTTCGCATTATACTATATGGAGGGCTGTGAGGCTACATTTTGCTATAATGGAGGACCATATACTGTATACCAGGATAAGGGCATATTCCTCTGCTCCAAAGTGATTATTTTAGCATTTAATGTATTTTGGCCTTTGTGACATAGCGATCACTGAGCGTGTTGGGGGACACTCACTTGGCAGCGATATTCAAACACACAGCAACAGTCTCTTCATTTAAACAAGTCAATTTCCAGTTTATTACCTTACTTAAACCGTGTTGTGCATATGACGCACACCAGGGGCCAGGGTTACTCCCGGTTTATACAGGCGATTCTTCTCCTTCCTTGTCACGAGTGGACCGCGCCTGCCGGTAGTGGGGCCCGGTGTGGTGCAGATCAAAAGTGAGGACGTTCTACGGGAACAGATTAAGGGGGGGTTTAATTTGTTTTCTTCGTGACGCCACCTATGAGTAGATTCGGTAAGGGCTACCGACGCTGCGGAACCTCCCGGGGTGATGGACAGCAGCAAGATGTTACGCTCCCCACAGGCTGAGCGGTGATCCCCGGGGGGCTGGAGCTGCTCAAGATGTTGTGCGGCAGCTGCGGTTACCTTTAGTTCATGACGGACAGTTCATAAGGAGACACGGACACAGTTAGTCTCTGCAACGGTTCTTTACTGTAACCAGCAGGCAGTACATGGCTTACAGTGGTTGAGTAGAAGACCGGGTGGACTCAGCAGTGATAGTGCTCCTCAGAGATCCGCAGTGTACCTCCTTTCTACCTCCTTAGCTTCTCTTGCCAGCGTCGCCCAGGAATACCAGGTCGGGTACGGGGAGGCTGCTTCAATGCCCTATCCATGATGTACGTTCTGGATTCTTTGGGGAGCCTTGGGTCCCTCGGTGGGTACACCGCTGGTTAGACGACTGGAAACTGGCTGGTGGTGGGGTGCTCCTATAAAGCTGCTCCTCCACGGGGCTGGTTCGCGTGGCAGAGGTGAACTGCTGCCAGCTTCGGTACCAGTGAACCGGCTGTGAGTTGTGGGCACGGGAGTCTTTTGGGAACCCGTGTAGAAATGCCCATTCCCGGTGGTTAAGGCCTCAGGTGCTGACACCCGACCGGTGACGGCCCAGGGGCCCGCACGGGGTGCGGAGCCCCCACTCCTCTCCAAGTTCTGTGTTCTAGGTTCTAGATTCCAGACTAGACTCGACTGACTGTCTAGACTATTGTGTGTTCTACTTCACTACCCTGACACTCCACCCACCAGGACCTATGATTGGTCCCCTGTTCTAGGTGTTGTATGTTGGGTTGGATCTCTGAGTTAACCATTGCACTGCTTTGTCTAGAGAATATTGCGGCTGCAATACTCCCTTGTGACGCACTCGTTGCGGGGCGCCACACTCCCCCTTGGTTAAATCAGCTTGTCCCAAGCGTCAAACTACTCACATTACAGAGGTTTTTACATTTTTATACATATATGACACACTTTTATTAAAATAGAAAAACAGGTAAAGATATGCTTTGGTGATATAAGCAAAGAAACAGGTAATCACTTTGTGCGGACCCGGCGGGCGGTCGGCTGTACTTTAACTAGAGTCCAGGCTGTAGCCGCAAGATCACACAGTCAGTGATTAACGGTAACAGAGTCATTGATGAAAGTTCAAGTTTTTAAAGTCACTGGCTCTGAGGGTGATGGCGCACCCGGATAGCAAACCACCCATCTGCACAAGCATAGCGCTCGTAGGTGATAATATCGCCCCGGTATAGGTCGCGATCGGGATGTCCTCTTGGCAAGTTTGACTCAACGTCCCGGCGCCCCACAAACACCTCCTCATTCAAACCCACCTCCCAAGCGAACCCCCACCCGGTATGTAAGTTAAAGGTGGAAATTCTACCTTCACGGCGGAGTTCATCAGGCAGCGGCGGCTGGCGGCGAGCCTCGGCACGGGCCTCCATGTTGGCGCGTTCTCGGGCTTGCCACTCCTCTCGTCGTCTCTGGCGTACACCTCCGTCGTTACGGCTCGGGGTGTAAAGATGAGTAATGGAGCTGGTGGTTTGGCGGGAAGCTTGAACTTGGCGGGCTGTCTGTATCGGAACCCGGTGGAACGGCACAGGGGAAGGTGTCGGCAGTGCACCCGACCAGTGTACCCGAGCTGCGTGCCCGGAAGGAAGTTCCTTGCTGTCTCCCCAAGCGAACCCGGTGTCGAAATCCTCAGCGGTGCTGTGGGTCTCGTCGTCATCCTCTCCGACCTCTTCCTCGATGACCACATCAGGCTGCTCGATGGTGAGAGATGTTGAAGCTTGTTCCGTTGTACAACAGGGCGGTGGTGCTGCGGATCCTTCCGTAGGGACGTCCTGCAGGGCTTCCAGGCTGCCTGCCTCTTCATCTGTTTCCGCAGGTAAAGGTGTTTCAATCCCGGTTACCAGGTAGGCCTCTGTAGTTGCAAGGGAAGCCTCCGGTACGGGGACAAAACAGGCGACTGTCTCTGTAGTGGTGAAACATGTCGCGGGTTCCTCCGTGGGAACCTGGTAGAGATCTAATTCTTCCATGGAGCGTGTTATGAGCTCCGGCTCAAGAACGGAATCGGTTGCGATGTTGGTCGCTGGAACGGGTCGAGTTGCGGCCTCCACCGGAATGACACAGTCTATTGGCTCAGGTGACGGAGCAGGACAGGTGGTAGGCGAGGGTGAGGCGGTCGAGAAGCTGGTGACGTCGTCTGGGCTTGGAGAAGCTGCACCCGGTCGGCTCTGCTGCATCGCATGGTGTAGTCGTCTGCCTAGGGTCGCGCTCCAGCTACGGATCGTCCATTCCACTGTCTCTAGTAACCGCACCCGGAGGTCTTGTAGAGCCTCTAGCCAGAAGTCGGGGCTGCCATCTATGGTAAGGGCAGGATCCGGACCCGGTTGGCCTATGGCTGTTCTGGCCTCCGCCTCGACCTCCTGCATCAGGTCTTGGAGTCTCATGCTGGCCATTCTTCTTTGGAGGGAAACCACACCCGATCAACCGGTAAGACGTTCTGGTTGAGCTGGTCAGGAATTCCGTCTGTGTGTCTATGTATGACACTCCCATCTCCTCTGGGCTTTTGTAGTCCAATCGTGGGAAAAGTCTTTGGGGTCCGCCCCCATGGTTGATTCGAGCAATCAGGGCGGACAAAGAGTTTGGCGCCTTTTGTCTTTGGCCCTCCCACAGTGAGGGGGGGGGGTTGACTCACTCCTGGGCTTCACGTGGCGGCTTCTTGTGGCGGGAACGCCATCTTGGGCGCCATCTTGACCCAATGGTGTAAAGGCGGGAAAGTTCTTTTAGGGACGAACAAAGTCCAATTGTAGACAATAAAGTCCAGTTTAAGCACAATATACCCGTTGGGTAACGGGCCTGCTCGTATCCTGTTCGTGACGCCATTTTCTGACGCACACCAGGGGCCAGGGTTACTCCCGGTTTATACAGGCGATTCTTCTCCTTCCTTGTCACGAGTGGACCGCGCCTGCCGGTAGTGGGGCCCGGTGTGGTGCAGATCAAAAGTGAGGACGTCTTACGGGAACAGATTAAGGGGGGGTTTAATTTGTTTTCTTCGTGACGCCACCTATGAGTAGATTCGGTAAGGGCTACCGACGCTGCGGAACCTCCCGGGGTGATGGACAGCAGCAAGATGTTACGCTCCCCACAGGCTGAGCGGTGATCCCCGGGGGGCTGGAGCTGCTCAAGATGTTGTGCGGCAGCTGCGGTTACCTTTAGTTCATGACGGACAGTTCATAAGGAGACACGGACACAGTTAGTCTCTGCAACGGTTCTTTACTGTAACCAGCAGGCAGTACATGGCTTACAGTGGTTGAGTAGAAGACCGGGTGGACTCAGCAGTGATAGTGCTCCTCAGAGATCCGCAGTGTACCTCCTTTCTACCTCCTTAGCTTCTCTTGCCAGCGTCGCCCAGGAATACCAGGTCGGGTACGGGGAGGCTGCTTCAATGCCCTATCCATGATGTACGTTCTGGATTCTTTGGGGAGCCTTGGGTCCCTCGGTGGGTACACCGCTGGTTAGACGACTGGAAACTGGCTGGTGGTGGGGTGCTCCTATAAAGCTGCTCCTCCACGGGGCTGGTTCGCGTGGCAGAGGTGAACTGCTGCCAGCTTCGGTACCAGTGAACCGGCTGTGAGTTGTGGGCACGGGAGTCTTTTGGGAACCCGTGTAGAAATGCCCATTCCCGGTGGTTAAGGCCTCAGGTGCTGACACCCGACCGGTGACGGCCCAGGGGCCCGCACGGGGTGCGGAGCCCCCGCTCCTCTCCAAGTTCTGTGTTCTAGGTTCTAGATTCCAGACTAGACTCGACTGACTGTCTAGACTATTGTGTGTTCTACTTCACTACCCTGACACTCCACCCACCAGGACCTATGATTGGTCCCCTGTTCTAGGTGTTGTATGTTGGGTTGGATCTCTGAGTTAACCATTGCACTGCTTTGTCTAGAGAATATTGCGGCTGCAATACTCCCTTGTGACGCACTCGTTGCGGGGCGCCACACATATTAAACATACGCCGACCTTTGGCATTATAAAACGATACAATACATCTCAATAGCCGGGTACACCTGCATGGTATTCGGATACCTCCACTGTTCCGGTAACGTAAAGGAGTAATTTTACTTTCCAGAGACTGACCACACTCAGAATACAACCTTCTATCTCTGATGTTAACTTTCAGGTGAATCTCTGCTCCAGACACTGTCTCCTGACAGTCCAGATATCTGGGACAGCTGCCTTACTGGAACCACCAACCAGGATCTGTCATCAGCTTCAGATTGACTCCTGTCAGTCCAGGTTCCCAACAGGTCAGTAGCTTCCCGGCTTCAGAGCCCTTGCACTCTGCAGCCACACCATTGGCTCAAACAGGAAGTATATAGGACCTGTCTGACATCACAGACATGTGACCAGGGAGTAGCCACATGATATCAGCAGGAAAACACCCATTGGAGAAGGAGGTATGTGGATGGCCAGTCCCTCCCATCACTTCTGACCATCCCTAAATCCAGGCCTAAACAAACTGTACATGCTTGTGGAACAACAAGTCTCAGCACACTATCTTGGATTTATATCGCAGCAGACCTCTGTCTATGCGATACATATATGCCACTCTCAATATAACCAGTTGACACATCACACCTTATTAATCAAAAACCTCAGATCGGTCACATCTCTATCTGATAGGCGTTTGGCTATAACAGGAGCCTCTCCCTCCCTGGTCTGTATGTAAAGGCATCTCAGTTAGTTGAAAATGGAAGCAATCATGATGAAATCACATTGTGTTTTCTCTGCAAGATTGCTGCATGTGGTTTGCAAGAACATGCAGATAATTGTAGCCAATACATTTCCAGGTTTACTGTTCCTTTACCTGTGATTTTGGATACCTGCTCAGCATTTGGCCCCCATTCCCAGATCTTATGTTACATTATGAACAAATATTTTCCACTAATTATCAGCGTTCCAATTAACTCTTATAATCAGTCATTTCCTGCTAATCATAGGGTTCGCAACGGTCTCTTGTTAATTATTATGTACCGTGAAGTTTTATGTCGCTATGGAACACAATGTAGGAGTCATAATTAAGTTTACATGATATTTGTAAACTCCGTAACATGTCATTAGTTGTTTTAAGGATCACATAGGGGCTTATCCTGTAGTTAAGACTGCTAGAACGTAATGAAGGAGTTTTTATAATTACATTTTATTAAGGAGGTAACACGCTTGTTATTATTAGACTCTTATAGGCACTTTTCTTGTTGAGTCAAGAAATAAGCAAAAAGTCAACCAAGATGATTCTCAACCAGGGAAGACATTTGTAGTCTTAAAAGGCATGACTCAGTAATGGAAAAGACCTGTTCTTTATATCAGGTTTTTGTGTTACTTGTATTGTCTATTTCTATTTAGATTTTTTTCCATATCTCGATCTTTATGAAAAAATTAGTACTATTGCAATTTTCACACTGCCAACTGGTGCTATTTCAGACTCACACTTCCTGTCCTTCCAGGAAGCGTTTTCCGCAGACTCCTTATCATCAGAGGCAGAATTGCATAGACAAATAACACCTTTTTATGCAGTTGAAAGCACAAGATCCATCAATCACAAAATGCTTTAAGGCAGGGGTCTCAAACTCTGGCCCTTCAGGGCCACACACAGTGCAGGTTTTCAGGATTTCCTTAGCATTTCACAGTTGGTAATTTAATCTCCTGCACAGGTGATGATTCTAAATGTCAAATGCTAAGGAAATCCTGAAAACCTGCACTGTGTGTGGCCGTCGAGGCCTGGAGTTTGCGATCCCTGCTCTAAGGTGATATCACAGCTGACCCTCCACAATGACCTCTGCACATGCTTCTTCAATGCTTCAGTACAGAAGATAGGGACGGATACTGCTAATGTACCAGTGAATTTTCTGCATCAACAGGAAGTTAAAGGATAAAAAGCCCCAAAGTTCTTTCTTTTTTTAATTCTTAATACAGATTTTCATGCATGACCTTGCCTAATCATTAGAATAAGGTGTCATACATGCAAAAAAGAACACACCCTAGAAAATTAAGAACAGGCTTTCTCTTGAGAGATATGTAACAACCCACAGCCCTGCTCTCCTCCGTGATATGTCTTTCAGCACCTACTGTGTAGAATAGAGCAACATGGGTAGCAGGACCACTGGACGCAACAGACAAAAGAGGGCTCCTGTGCAAAAACAATATCTGGGCCCTTTACAGTCCAAGAGCTCATAAAAATTAACAATTCCACCTGGTTTGGAGATAGTAATAGGCCTCACCTATTGGGGCCCAGATGAACCAATGATATGTCCACCCTTGAGCAGGACTATGCTTTTCTAAAAGCTTAGAGTAAAAAGTTAAGGCAGCAACAAATTAGGAAGTGTTGATAATGTTGAAACAAGCTGTTCACGAAAAAGATACATTGAGAATATATATGACAAGCAAAGATACATCTGCCTATAGTTTCATACATCTCAGCAGTGGTGAATAATGAGGAGATGGATATCATATTTTGTGACTTATTATCCTGACTTTAATTGTATACAATTAGTTGGCCTCCCAACCCTCTGTTTTTTTCGTCAAACTCTATCTACCGGCTGTAAACTTTCGAGAACCATGGTTAGAAGTTCTTCATCTCCCTTTAGTGCCACCGTAGGAGATATAGCACACTGTACAGAGCCTGATGAAATTAATGGGAGTTGTACTGGATGTCAGTGCAGGATCAAACAGAAGAATCGACTCATCAAGACATGCATTTGTTTGTCTCTCCAGAAACGTTCAGACTGACAGCATTCTTGCCCAACAGATATCTGAGTCCCCTTTATTCACTGTCCCTAAAGGGAAGAATTGACAAGACATGCTGGTGGACAGTCACTATATGGCAAGAGCATCGGTCCCGCGTTCACGGGTATGGGCACGGTCCGGATCGGGTTCTTTCCATGTGGAGACTGTATCGCCTGAAACATTATTAGAAGAACTGTTTTTGATTCTGTAAATATGAAGAAACAATTTACCATTAAAAACTATATTTTTTGCAGCAGCACTTATATTATCTACAATGCCATATACCTGTGCCATACGATATATATGGACTTGATATCCAGGCAGTCATGCACTAGGGTAAGGGAACACATGCACAACATTATTAATGCAAGTAAGGTAACAGATGTCTCTACACTCAAGACCCTTCCGAGGCATTTTAGGGTCCTTCATGGCTAAAAATGGTGAAGTGGTAAAAATGATGCTGAGAAGGCTGAACTTGTAAGTTCCTATTAATCTATTTTTTTTTCTCAGAAAGTAAATTTAACATCAACTGATTTTAACTGTACTATTGAAGGAATGGAAGAATCAAGGCTATCTATAAACAGATAGATAGTGAGGAAATACCTAGCTAACATAAATGAATTCAAGTTTCCAGGCCCAAATGAATAACACCCCTGGGTACTGAAAGGGTAAGCAGATTAAATTTTTGAACCACTCTCCATAATCTTAGAAAAATCTTGGAGAGCAGGAAAAGTCCCAGACGACTGGAGAAGAGCAAATTTTGTCAATATCTTCAAAAAGGGGAAGAAGGTAGACCCAGGTAACTATAGGCCTGTGAGCCTGACTCCTATACCTGGCAAGATCTTTGAACAAATTATTAAAGAACATGTATGCATATACCTGGTTGAGAATTGAGTGATTAACCAGAGCCAACACGGGTTTGTAACTAATAAATTATGTCAGACTAACTTAATTTCCTTCTATGACAGAATCACTGACTGGATGGATTAGGGAAACCCAGTAGATATAGTATATCTTGACGTCTGTCGGGGATGATTTAATGAATCCTGCTTAGAGCAGGGAATAGACCAGATGACCCAGGAGGTCCCTTTCAACTCTACCAATCTGATTCTATGAGCCATCGGGACTGCGAGTTATGGGGATTGAGTCACCAACATCATGGTTTCAGGATTCTCAGATGCACATCTATTGGAATCACCCCTCAGGAGTAACTTCATCCGGGCCCGATGCGAAGCTCCAGGGGCCCATTATGCAATCTTTAATGATTAGTCTTTTAGGCCAAGACTTTTGGCCCCTAGCTGCAGGCCCGGGTGCATCGCAACCTGCGCTATTGTATACCCCCTGATCCCTGTGAGGTAAATCAATATCACCTGTGTAAAACTTAGAAATCCTGAAACCATGCACTATTGGTGGCTCTTGAGGACTGGAGTTGGGGAATTCTGCCCTACATTGTGGCATCAGAGGGGGAACCTGAAAAAGGCAAAATTGGAATGTAGGTGGATAGTACACTAGGCACTATGTCCCCTGTGAGATTTAATGAAAAATTAAGTTTTGGCCCCTTTTTTTAAGATATACCCCTTTCCATCATGAAGATTCTTGATTCGGTACCAGTGGTTCTATTTTAATTATGTTTTTATGTGTAATAATGAAATGATATCTATCTCTATACACACCATGGTTTGAGGCCAAATAAAATCTCCAACGTTGGGCAATACTACTAAACTTCTATCTGCGGAATATCTTGTGAAGATGAGTATATGCTTCCTGTCTGGAAATCTGAGGTGTGATATAAAACAATTTATGATCTGAAGATTAAATATCTGGATGTAATGTATCTAATGTACGGATTTAAGTTAGATGACTCTATCAGAATGAGGAAGAAATATGGATCCTGTAGTATTATATATTATTATGATACAATAGATATGTGATAGAATTTTTATGAATTTTTGAAATTGATCGGTGCTTTATTTATGTATTCATTGGAGTTTATATTATATTAATATATATAGATCAGTACTAATTAATTGATGTTGGGTTTATTTAACCAGTGTTGTCTATGTAGATAGATATAGTTAAATATGGGATCTTTATACTACCTTAGTATGTGATCAAATTGGTGACATTGTATTAACACTAGGCAGCTTCCCATCTTTATAGGATAGCTTTTTGATCCTTGGTAGTATAATGTAGAGCGGTAGCTCAAACATGGCACTGCCGAGTGGACTTCTTTAAAATACCTGCCGCCTCGGTGCGTGAGCCGTGTATAGGCGATGCAGGGTTTTTCCACCCGGCAGCTTCAGTAATGGGAGTTGGGTGTGTATGTTGACATCACTGGCAGATTTTTCCCATACGTGCAGCTTTCACTGAATGTTGTCGGGGTGAAAACTATACTTCCAAGTCGCTCGAGCATTGTATTCGCTGCAGCGCCGGTGGCATCCATTCTGATTAGAAGACACTGGGGATATTTACAGAGGGGAATACACACCAAATGAATATCTGCCCATGAGAAAGCATCGCAAAATGCACATCGGGCTGGGTCCCGATACTCCCCCCACATTACAGGACTTTATGCAATTATGGGTAAGTCCATATAACTGTCTCCCCACCTATACCCTGGCCTCTCCTTTCTGCCAAGCCCTTCACTGGTTTCCCATTTTCCAGAGACTCCAGTTCAAAACCCTAAACCTTAACACAAAGCCATCTGCAACCTGTTTCCTCCATACATCTGTGATATGGTCTCCCAGTACTTCCTGTACATAACCTGCGATCCTCTCAAGATCTCATTCTCTACTTCCCTCTTATCTTTTCTAACAACCACATACAAGATTTCTCCCTTGCCTCCCCCATACGCTGCTCCAACACATCAGACCTCACCCACCATGTAACCTGAAAACCCACCTCTTCCTGCAAACCTACAACCTGCAGTGATTCTCATTTCACTATAAGGCATAACAAGCTCTACCTCTTTCTGTATCCACCCCTTAGACTGAGCTCATGGCAGGTCCTCTCTCTCTTCTATTGTATCCTCACCCACCCCTTTAGACTGTGAGCCTCGTGGGCAGGGTCCTCTCTCCTCCCCTGCTGTATCCTCAACCATCCCTTGTAGACTGTAAGCCCTCATGGGCAGGGTCCTCTCTCCTCACCTATTGCATCCTCACCCATTCCATGTAGACTGTGAGCCCCGTGGGCAGGGTCCTCTCTCCTCACCTATTGTATCCTCACCCATCCCTTGTAGACTGTAAGCCCTCATGGGCAGGGTCCTCGCTCCTCACCTATTGTATCCTCAACCATCCCTTGTAGACTGTAAGCCCTCATGGGCAGGGTCCTCGCTCCTCCTTTACTTGTTTGTGCCTTGTTTGCTCATAATTATTGTTTTGTCTATATATGCCACTTTTTCAGATGTAAAGCACCATGGCATAAATGGTACTATAATAATTAATTATAATATATACTGATTTATCTGACTATGATATGTGATTGAAACATCCAGGCACAGGTGTCTTACAGATAGAAATGTATCTATTTCTAGCCAGTGAATGACATAACATTTAGCTGGGGACTATATTGGCAAAGAAATTGATTTTATGTCATGTTATGATAGACACTGAGATACAGGCACATTGCATAGAAACAAATTGTTGTCTATTTGAGACAGTTCACTATACAACACCTTAGTTTGTACTCATTTGTGTAAGGCTAGGGTAATGGTGGAATGACTGGACTGCAGGCCAGCAAGCACAGCATGCCATTCACACTTTACACTAGCAGTCCCACTACCATGCGCCCTTAAGGACCAGGGTACTTTTCATCCATCTCCCAGTCCTGGAAGGGGAACTATGGCAGAGCTCTTTTCAGGTGGCGAATAGTGTGGTGGCTAGTGAGCAGACACACAGGCCACAGTCCAATTAAACTCAAGAGAAGTCCAACATAAGTAGTGCAGTACAAAACCGAGAGAGGAAAGCTAGGGACAGAGCCCCGACCTAACAGTCAGAGCGAAAGAACAAATCATGACAAGCACACAAGCTAACCATACTAACCTAGACTACCCAAATAATCAGCACAACACAGAGGATATGGTAGGTTTCTATCTGCCCCTCACGTGACATCGCTGAGGCAGCACCCAATCTCCACCCTCAGTCCAGAGAGGCAAAAGAGGTTGCATCCGGTGGACCCTCCCACCACCTGGATGATCAAGCAGACACAGCATCACATATTTGTTGCAACAGCTGACACCAGGGGCCCCTGAACATATAATCAATGGGAGCGATGGTGTCTTGTCTCCCAGATATACCAGGAATAAATTTCCCAGAGAGCAATACATGGCAAGAGCAAGCACCTGCACTAGCTCTACCCTGCAGAGGTGACACCCTCATGGCTAATGAGGACGATGGGTGACCTGATGGAGAGTCAGATCACACAAGACGTGTGAGGGGTATGCTCAGGTATAGATCCGCCAGACCTGACAATTTGCATATAAATTCATTGAACTCTATTAATAGACTATAAGGGACCATTTTTTAAGAATAGGAATCTCTTCCTTGTATATGTCTTCTTTCTGACAACCTGTATGTTGTTGGGTGTTTTTTTATTCTTGTATTGTTATTAATAAAGAATTTATTTTTGAAGAATATGGTACTCTGGTTGTCTTTTATTACACATAGTTTAGATTTGTTCGTGTTGTGCACACTTTGCAATGCCCACTCTGCCCAAGTTCTACTCATTTTCAAAAGGTTGTGTAGTTAGACAGAACTGATGTAAAAATGTAAAAAGTCACAATATTTGTGCACTGCTTTGAGTTGTGCAACATTGTTTTGACATTTTAATTGATTCAAGATCAAGGACTGTCACGCTGGACTAATGGGGTGTCCGGCTACCCTGCATGACAGGGGCGCATGGACCCAGCAGACTACACAAAACAACAGATGGGGAGACACCAGAGGGAACAAATACAGCGGAGGGCCCTACTCATAGGGAATAGGGAATGGTTGACATCCTGTACTCACCTGCGGTATCACCCTACCATCCTTTAATGGGTTCTTTCAACCCATCGCCGAGCAGGATACCTAGTCCCTCGCTGGTCCTTATGTTAGTCCTCAATAGGGAGATGGCTGGCAGGAGCACTACTCCCAACAGCTGCACTAAAATCAACAAGAGGGGAAAGAAAGACAGACAGGGGAGCAACGAACAACTTCCCGTCTGCTACCATAGTCCTTAGCAGCAGACTGTTTGGTACTAGTCAGCACCCCAGAATAGCATCTTTACCACAGGCAGCTTGGCTAGGAATGAAGTTCAATCACCAGGAAAGCTTGCTGGAACCATGTGACCATATAAAGGGGATGGAGTGATAACAGGGTATCCACAACTGGACAAAGAACTAGCTAGCTTGCTAGCAACAGAAACTGACATTAACTCGTATACTGCCATAGGAAAGAAACATGTTTAATATAAAGTCTGAATATAGGAGTGAGACACAGGTCCCAAAACTGTCACAAGTATCCAAAGTAGTAGGAGAGACCATCGTGACAAGGACCTACTGGAATGTCCTTGGTCGCCTCCCTTATTTTGATGCAGACTGACACACTGAGCTTGCCTTATTCCTTGCAGATATTGGCTGATCTGATCAGCCGACATGTGCATCAAACAGGGGATTCGCCTATGCCTGTTAACTAACTAGTTAGATCTGACAGCGCAATGTAACACGTGCCGGCGGGGAGTGAGCCGTTGCCCACTCCCAAAACTGAGGTTACAATCAAGTCGCGTGTTGGTGGAAACAAAAGACAACAATGAACGGTTAAAAGAGTTTTATAAACTATACATTTCAGGAATGTTACTTTTATTTGTTCTTGCATGATAGGGAGGGTTTTTTTCTCCTACAAATGCATTAGAATTGTCATTTACAACATTTATCACCGTATTCTTCACTTCTTTAGAGCCTTAAAATTAGTAACGATCCAGAGACATTTTGGTCAAATACAAGTATGAGAACTGAAAGAGTAATCAGTAACCATTATGATGGGTTATTATGCATCTTATGAGCCTTTTTTTAAAAGAAATTCTGCACTTTTAAAAAACACTTTTTTAAAATGTAAAGTCTTGATTAACTTCTACTCCATTTTCACTTTGCAGAACTCCATAATCCGAGATAAATATTAAATTATTAGATATGTTTTTTGCCCTTTTTATGTTACTAGGACTCATGTGTTTACAGAGCATGGCCTGATGATATCACCTTATTATTAATGATGTTGAGCATGCTGAGACCTATAATTTGTCATATATATATATTATCACCTGATGTGACTGTCCCTGCTCCCTGAATCCGATATTGTTCTTGTATCCGATGCCTCACCATTCCTGAGAAATGTCCCTCTCCTTGAGGTAGTCAAGACCATGGAACAGAAGGCCAAGTCTCAGGAATATAGAAGCACAGGATGAAAGAAAAACATATATCCAGTTTGGCAGAGAGGAGAACAGGAGCAGATGGAGAAAAAACAACATTTCTTATAAAGAGACAAAGACCCGATCCCTCTTCCAATAGATTAACAAAACTTCATTCCTTTCCTTTAGAGAGACAAAAACCAGCCTTAAAGTTCTATAATTCATATTGGGGGTCTCTGCAGTTAAAGATGGATTACACTTGACAACAGGCACTGGACATATTATTGCAGACAGGAGACATCTAGTGATCAGCATTTTGGAGAAGTTTTTCAAGGTTAAGAAAGAAAATGTCTAAAACAAAGGAATTTGCAGACTGACTTTTTATCCATTATTCCTTAAACTATATTAAAATGCGTAAAAATGCAACGACTCTTTACTGTAACGCTGATTTTGCAGGGAGTAGCTGTCACCCAATAATGTTTGAGAGACTTTGGTAGATCAATTTTGGCACCTGGTCTTTCATTTCCAGTTGAGATAAGCAGGTGCTGAGGGTGTCAGGCATACCCCCCACTCTCCATATAGAATAAATGTAAGCCAAGGTATTGGGTGGATGAATGTTAGGCCAACAGTTCTTAGATATGTGGCCTGTTCTAGTCTAAAAACAATGAGCAACTCAAGACAAGTAAGGAAAGAATGTGTCCAGAAAAGAAAGACCACTCTAGCTTCTATGACACTTGAAAGTGCTCATACGCCAATCTGAGTCAGGGCAATGTTTACATTCTGATGTGAGGACATGATGCCTCGTGTCAATTAGACTGAACTTTGGTTACATTCACATCCACCCGTCTAATGACATTCCTTGGTATTCAGTCATATTTCGCTGATGTACTCCTCACTCTCACTTTTATCACATATTATACACTATGTCTTGTTGTTACTATTGGATTTGACCTTATCTAAGTCACCACACTGGAGTGTGGGGGCAGACCTTAAAATTCTGGGTTCTAATTCACATTGAATTATTTCTCTTTCTAATAATTGCAAGAACGTACATACTCCATAGAGAGTAAATTAAGGGCAGCGGAGAACACCATCAACATCTGATAGCTCTTCCTCTCATCCTCCATATGCACATCCATGTCATGTGCCCCTTTATAAAGCATGGATAGACTGGTGCTCATTGGACAGAATGGTCTCTCCACTCAGGGATGTAACAGTTCAGTTAAGCCCCCATCACACTAAGCGAGATCGCTAGCGAGATCGCTGCTAAGTCACAAATTTGATGACGCAACAGCGACCTCGCCAGCGATCTCGCTGTGTTTGACACTTAGCAGCGACCAGGCCCCTGCTGTGAGATCGCTGGTCGTGTCAGAGTTGCCTGGACCATTTTTTGGTTGTTGTGCTCCCGCTGAACAGCATGCATCGGTGTGTTTGACAGGGACAACGACCAATGACCTCAATACTACAGGTGTGAGAAAGAGGGTCCCAATGGATCGTTGTTGGGTCGCTGGTGAGATCTCTGTTTGACATCTCACCAGCAATCCCAACAGCAACGCACCAGTGATCTCTACAGGTCGTATCGCTGTCGGGATCACTGGTGTGTCGCATCAGGATCACTGATGAGATGTCAAACAGTCAGATCTCACCAGCAACGTAACAATGATCTGGAATGATACGGAGGTCGTTGGGACCCTGTTTCTCAGACCTGTAGTATTGAGATCATTGGTCGTTGTCCCTGTCAAACACACCAATGCACGCTGCCCAGCGGGAGCACAATGACCAAAAAATCGTCCAGGCGACTCTGACACGACCATCGATCTCACAGCAGAGGCCTGGTCGCTGCTAAGTGTCAAACAGCAAGATCGCTGGCGAGGCCGCTATTGCGTCACCAAACCTTTGACTTAGCAGCGATCTCGCTAGCGATCTCGTCTACTGTGACGGGGCTTTAGTCACTGAAAAGAACATTCTTGATGTAACAAAGTCTCTTTTGGAGATAACAGGATTGAATAAATAGCTCACGTAGCCACCGTCTATGATACTTATTAGAGAGTAGTGAACCCATTTTTAATTACTTTGCATGCTGACATAAACGTTTATATTCTTGGTAAATGATAAGTTAGGGCATTGATATCAAACGAACCCAAACCTTCTTTCACCTAACATCATTAGTTGGGGACAGTCAGGAATCCGATACACAGAAGGGTTTGGCCTTAACGTTGCTAGGAAGTGAAGAAGAACCAGTCAAAAGGTCATTTTGTCCCTATAGACCATATTGTATTAGGGATCAAGCAAACGAGCAATGCGTCTTTTATAAAATAAAATAAAGGGTTGTCTGGAACTGTCGTATGGATGACCTAAGGCTGGCTTCACACTTGCGGTTCCCTCTGCAGCGTCCTGCGGAGGGGAACCGCAAGCTGAGCGCAGGCATCGCAAGTCCCTATGTTTAACATGGGGACGCGGGGTGTTTGCGCTTGGGTGCAGATTGGCGTGCGCACCCTGTGTGCACCCATTCACTGCAATGTATGATTTGTACGCATGCGGATGCATGCGTACAAATCACACACTCTCGTCCGCACCAGGAACGCGACATGTATGATTTGTGCGCATGCATCCACATGCATACAAATCATACATTGCAGTGAATGGGTGCGCACAGGGTACGCACGCCAATCTACACCAGAGCGCAGGCACCCGCGTCCCCATGTTAAACATAGGGACTTGCGATGCCGGCGCTCAGCTTGCGGTTCCCCTCCGCAGGACGCTGCTGAGAGACCTGCAAGTGTGAAGGCAGCCTAACCAAGATCTTTTCCGAAACAGGTTGACCCAATGCTCAAAGAAGGGCAAATAAAGGAATAAACATCCAGCAGTGCTTGTCTATTGGCTTAATTATGTTAATCAACAATCTTACAACTTATTTTCCTGGGACAGTTTTTCACAGAATAGTTTGAGTCATTTCCTTCAAAGTGGTCAGCATACAGAATATAGAATGAGAGACTATCACCGGGTCAGCTGATAAGATTTGTGACTCTTTATAATGGAAGGCATTGGTCACCAAAAGCTATACCTAAGATTAAAGCTACAAAGAACAACCAGAAAGGAAAATGTCCTTAAAGAGGACCTGTCACCCCCCTGCTGCATGGCAATCTAAATGCAGCACTGAATGCAGCATGTCTGCTGCATTCAGGGAAGGGGTACCCCATGTGTCTGTGTGCTGTGTACCCCGAGATATAGGCTTTGTAAAACTTACAGTTAGAAGCCATGAAGGCAGTCACTATGGCTGGAGGAAGCTTGATTGACGGTGGCCATTCCCTCCCCCACTGCCTCTCTGTGCTGCTTCTGCTGTGCTGCCTCTGCCCTTCACCTCTCCTCCTCTCTGTCACTCACAGCATGCAAATCATTTGTCCTGAAGTCAGCTCCAGATTCCTGCCCTGACAAACCATAAACAGCACAGCAGGAGGCGGCACACAGAGAGGCAGAGAGGGAGGAATGGCCACCGTCAATCAAGCTCCCTCCAGCCACAGTGACTGCCTCCATGGCTTTTAACTGTAAATTTTACAAAGCCTATATCTCGGGGTACACAACACACAGACACATTAAGGACCCCTTCCCTGAATGCAGCAGACATGCTGCATTAAGTGCTGCATTTAGATTGCCATGCGGCAGGGGGTGACAGGTCCACTTTAACCCCTGCAGTAAATAAAATAAAGTATATTTAGTTAAATACACGTTATAGACCTGCGAGCCATAAGGCGTTGTAATCTTCTGGTCCCAGACTCGTCAACGGTCTCCCTAAGGCGGAATACATTCATGACTCAAGCTTGGACCTACAATCTTTACCTGGTCTACTTAAGCAAGAAGACTACAATTTACCATGACTATATTGTTCCTCTGATTTTGGGTGTTATGGCTTCTTAATACTCTGAATCCTAAAAACTGCCCCCTAGTTATTACCCAACAAGTAATACGCCATCAATTAGGCTGGCTTCACACTGCAGTTTTTTCCCTGATCAGATTAGATCAGGTTTGTGTCAAAACCAGGATTGTCTCCAAAACTCAGAACAGGTGTCAATCTTTCAATTATAGTTTTTCTCTGCAAGTTCCTCTCCTCGTTCCTCTCCTGGTTTTGACACACAAACCTGATCGAACCTGATCAGGGTAAAAACTGCAGTGTGAAACCAGCCTTACTGAGATGAAAGTACCCTTTTAAGAGAGGCCCCAACATTTTCACTCACCTAGGACTACCAGTTTTGGACCATGGTCTAAACCAGGGGTGGGGAACTCCAGTCCTCGAGGGCCGCAAACAGTTCAGGTTTTCACGATTTCCTTAGTATTGCACAGGAATTGGAATCATCACCAGTGCAAGTGATTATGTTATCACCTGTGCAATACTAAGGAAATCCTGAAAACCTGCACTGTTTGCGGCCCTCGAGGACTGGAGTTCCCCACCCCTGGTCTAAACCAATGATCTCCATCTCTTGTAGCTATTATAGAACCACAGGAACCAGTGTGAACTGGTGCCAAAAATATCCTAGGTCACCACGAGTCAAGTGTTTACTTCTACCATTGTAATTTGCCTGTAAGGAAACAATTTAGTTGGGTTAAGGTAATTTATGGCTTATCCTGGTATCATCTCCTCATTAATTACTTTGGGATTAATGCCTTTCATTACCATTTCATATCAGATATCACAATAGACATTTTTAGATTATTGATACTCTAATGATTGCATAACATTAACCGAGAAGGACAAATTCTGTGTTACTGTATCAGTTCTGACCTCAACTGGTTACATTCCATCCTACATTCACCCTTCCCATGGCCCAGCCTTCATATTAATCCTCAGCCTCCATTTAAGAACAAAGAGCTTTGACCTTTTATCCACATTAATATATTGCTTCATTATCTTTCATGATGCATTCAGCACAATTACAGACTTCTGATGAATTTGTCTACAGTGACATCCACACGTTGCTTTTCATACTTATTTGTCTTGTGAAATAATATGTAAAAATTAGATTGTAAATCATGAACATTTCCACATACTCAGAAAACATAAATAGTAGCAATCATAAACTTTCTGCAAATTATACAAACTACAGTTTAATTTTTAAGATTATTTAAGTACATCCTTATTGATTATATATAGAGCTAAAAAAAATCTATAAAAATGTTGGAAACGTCATAAATACACTTTGTTACATACCTTGTACTGAATTTTATCTTATGCTGTACTCCAGAGCTGAACTCACTATTTTGCTGGAGCAATCACTGTGAACATACATTACTTGTCCTGTGCAATGTGTCCATGATTTCACTGCAACCAGAGATCTGTTCAGATATTGGACTCAGATATCTGTGTGTGTGAAGTGGCCTTTACATCCTGTATGTACTCCAGATGGAGCTGCACTCACTATCCTGCTGGTGCAGTGATTTTGTAAGTACATTACATAACTGATCCTGTACTGATCCTGTGTTACCTCCTGTATTATACTCCAGAGCTGCACTCACTATTCTGCTTCTGGAGTCACTGTGTACATACATTACATTACTGATCCTGTTCTGATCCTGATCTACATCCTATAATATACTCCAGAGCTGCACTCAATATTCTGTTGGTGCAGTTACTTTGTAGATACATTACATTACTGATCCTGTACTGATCCTGAGTTAGATCTTGTATTATACTCCAGAGCTGCACTCACTATTCTGCTGCTGGAGTCACTGTGTACATACATTACATTACTGATCCTGTACTAATCCTGAGTTACCTCCTGTATTATACTCTAGAGCTGCACTCACTATTCTGCTGGTGGAGTCACTGTGTACATACATTACATTACTGATCCTGAGTTACCTCCTGTATTATACTCCAGAGCTGCACTCACTATTCTGCTTCTGAAGTCACTGTGTACATACATTACTGATCCTGTTCTGATACTGATCTACAGCCTGTATTATACTCCAGAGCTGCGCTCACTATCCTGCTCGTGCAGTGATTTTGTAAGTACATTACATTACTGATCCTGAGTTACATCCTGTATTATACTCCAGAGCTGCACTCACTATTCTGCTGGTGCTGTCACTATGTACATTCATTACATTACTTATCCTGTACTGATCCTGAGTTACATCCTGCATTATACTCCAGAGCTGCACTCACTATTCTGCTGGTGCAGTCACTGTGTACATACATTGCATTACTGTTCCAGAGTTACCTCCTGCATTATACTCCAGAGCTGCACTCACTATTCTGCTGGTGTAGTCCCTGTGTACATACATTACATTACTGATCCTGGACTGATCCTGAGATACATCCTGTATTTTACTCCAGAGCTGCACTCACTATTCTACTGGTGCAGTCAGGCTGGCTTCACATTAGCGTTTGTGTCTGCATGCTGATGGCATGCAGACACAAACGCTGTCAGAAGCAGGGACACTTTGATGTGTCCGCAGCGGATAATGTCCGCCTGCGGACACATCACTATGGAGCCCGGCAGCCAATCGGCGCTGTCCGGGGGCGGGCCGGGGGCGGAGATCAGCGCCGGAGATCTCCGCCCCCCGGCCGCCGGTAAGCTCCGGGACTGTCGGCGGGGAGAACAGCTGATCTGACAGCTGTTTGAATCTTCCCGCGCCGACACTGTGAGGAGATGTCGGCGCGGGAAGATTCAAACAGCTTTCAGATCAGCTGTTCTCCCCGCCGACATCGCTATGAGATTACAGGCGGCGGGGAGAAGGAGGACAGCAGAGGGTCAGCTGATCTCCCGGTGGCCGTCGGTGAGCTCCTGTGACATCACCGGCGGCCACCGGGAGATTTTTCAATGGGTCCGCAGCGTTCTCCTGCTGTGTCATGCAGAGGACACTGCGGACCCATTGAAGACAATGCTTTTTTTGTACGCTTGGGGACGCTTGCTGATTTTCCAAGCTCCCCAAACGCACAAAAAAACCCAACATGCTGCGTCCCGGGTGCGGATGCTGGACACCGGAAGCAGCAGATATCGTCCGCATCTGCACCCGAACGCAGCAAACGCAGGCACCATGCGTTCCTATGTTAAACATAGGAACGCAGTGCGCATGCGTTTAACTGCGTATGGGAACGCAGCAAAACGCTGCCTTCCCATACGCAAATGTGAAGCCAGCCTCAGTGTTTACATACTGAACTTATCCTGTTTTAATCCTGAGTTACCTCCTGTATTATACTCTAAAGCTGCACTCACTATTCTGCTGGTGCAGTCACTGTATACATACATTACATGACTTATCCTGTGTTGTACTCCAGAGCTGCACTTGTTATTCTACTGGTAAAGTCAAAATGTACATATATTAAATTATTTGTAGAGTTTTGATTGTGAGTTGCAAGTGCATCTTAGTAAATTAGAATATCACCAAAAAGTTTATTTATTTCAGTAATTCTATACATAAAGTGAAATGCATATATTATATAGAGTCATTACAAACACAGTGATCTTTTTGGAGTGCTTATTTATGTTAATGTTGAAGAAAACCCAAGATTCCTCATCTCAGAAAATTAGAATATTATTTAAGACCAACTGAAATAATGATTTTTAACTTATAAATGTTGGCCTAATGAAAAGTATGTTCAGTAAATACACTTAATATTTGGTTGGGGCTCCTTTTGCATGAGTTACTGCAACAATGCGGCGTGGCATGGAGGTGATCAACCTGTGGCACTGCTGAGGTGTTATGAAAGCCCAGGTTGCTTTGATAGCAGCCTTCAGCTCAGTTCATCTGCATTGTTAGATCTGGTCTCTCATCGTCCTCTTGACAAAACCTCATATATTCTTTATGGGGTTTAGATCAGGTGAGTTTGCTGGCGAATCAAGCACAGTGATACTCTGGTTAGTAAGCCAGGTATTGGTAGTTTTGGCAGTGTGGATAGGTGCCAAGTCCTGCTGGAAGATGACATTGCCATGTCCAAAAAGCTTGTCAGCAGAGGGATTATTGATACTCATGGATTGAGGCCTCTCCACTCTTGCTCCAGACTCTGGGATTGAGGCCTCTCCACTCTTCCTCCAGACTCTGGGATTGAGGCCTCTCCACTCTTGCTCCAGACTCTGGGATTGAGGCCTCTCCACTCTTCCTCCAGACTCTGGGATTGAGGCCTCTCCATTCTTCCTCCAGACTCTGGGATTGGGGCCTCTCCACTCTTCCTCCAGACTCTGGGATTGGGGCCTCTCCATTCTTCCTCCAGGCTCTGGGATTGGGGCCTCTCCACTCTTCCTCCAGACTCTGGGATTGAGGCCTCTCCACTCTTCCTCCAGACTCTGGGATTGAGGCCTCTCCATTCTTTCTCCAGACTCTGGGATTGGGGCCTCTCCACTCTTCCTCCAGGCTCTGGGATTGGGGCCTCTCCACTCTTCCTCCAGGCTCTGGGATTGAGGCCTCTCCACTCTTCCTCCAGACTCTGGGATTGAGGCCTCTCCACTCTTCCTCCAGACTCTGGGATTGAGGCCTCTCCACTCTTCCTCCAGTGTCTGGGATTGAGGCCTCTCCATTCTTCCTCCAGACTCTGGGATTGAGGCCTCTCCACTCTTCCTCCAGACTCTGGGATTGAGGCCTCTCAACTCTTCATCCAGACTCTGGGATTGAGGCCTCTCCATTCTTCCTCCAGACTCTGGGATTGGAGCCTCTCCACTCTTCCTCCAGGCTCTGGGATTGGGGCCTCTCCACTCTTCCTCCAGGCTCTGGGATTGGGGCCTCTCCACTCTTCCTCCAGACTCTGGGATTGGGGCCTCTCCACTCTTCCTCCAGACTCGGGGATTGGGGCTTCTCCACTCTTCCTCCAGACTCTGGGATTGGGGCTTCTCCACTCTTCCTCCAGACTCTGGGATTGGGGCTTCTCCACTCTTCCTCCAGACTCTGGGATTGGGGCCTCTCCACTCTTCCTCCAGGCTCTGGGATTGGGGCCTCTCCACTCTTCCTCCAGACTCTGGGACCTTGATTTCCAAATGAAATGCAACATGTACTTTCATCTGAAAACAATACCTTGCACCACTGAGGAACAGTCCAGTTCTTCTTTTCCTTGACCAAGTAAGACACTTCTTGCGTTGTCCATTGGTCATGAATGGCTTCACACTAGGAATGTGGCAGTTATAGCCCATGTCCTGAATATGTCTGTGAGTGGTGGCTATTGAAGCACTGACTCCAACAGCAGTACACTCCTTGTGAATCTCCCCCAAATTTTTGAATGACCCTTTCTTAACAATCCTTTCAAGGCTGCGGTTATCCTGTTGCCTGTGTTCCTTTTTCTACACGTTTTCCTTTAACTATACTTGTCATTAATATGCTTGGATACAGCACTCTGTGAACAGCCAGCTTATTTAGCAATGTCATTTTGTGGCTTACCCTCCTTATGAAGTGTGTCAATGACTGCCTTTTGTACATCAGTTAACTCAGCAGTCTTCCCCATGATTGTGTAGCCTACAGAGTCAGACTAAGGGACCATTTTAAATGCTTAGTAAGCCTTTGCAGGTGTTTTGTGTGTTAAACTATTTATGATTTAAAATCCTTTTTTCAGTTGGTCTTATACAATATAATTTTCTGAGATAATGACCTTTGGGTTTTCATTGGCTGTAAGCCATAATCATCAACATTAACATAAATAAACACTTGAAAAAGATCACTCTGTAATGACTCTATATAATATATGTGTTTCACTTTATGTATTGAACTAATGAAATAATGTATCTTTTTGATGACATTCTAATTTATTGAGATGCATTAAATCATCAGTTATACATTCACAATTTTAGGCCCCTTACAGCGTACATTTTAGGTGGTACAGTAACTTATGTTCAGTGAAATCATGAGACAAGGTTCTATTTTTGCTGTGTACAAATGGATAATCTCCATGATTTCACTGAACATATACCTGTACCACCGATGTAGCGCGTGTAAGGTACCCTTAGAGTGAAATCTCCCAGCTCTCCTCACTGGCCCCATTTCCACACCGGCTCCATTCTCACGCTGGTGATTATTGCTATTTTTACACTAGAATTTACTATACTATACATAGAAATTCAGAACTGAGAAGGAAAAACTATCTCAGCTACATGATATTTATTTATATATAGCTTCATTCACATCTCTTTTTTTCCTTTTGTCATAGGCACACATCAAGACATTACCTCCAAATGAATGCGATGACGTACAGTAAGGCAATTGTACTTTCTCCTTTTGTAAAGGAAAATGCAGGAGATTATGCTTTCCTACATATAATAAAAAAGTGTATAGCTTATACTTGCACAGATATTTTATTACCGGGATGTGTCATATCTTGTTGATGGGTGGGGATCCTCCTAACTGCTGACCTCCAGTATGGGGTCTACAGCTGGATCACATACAACTCATCCATAATTTAGGGGCGTAAATATGGATAAGGACTAATGAGTCTGGTGCCCCAGGGGCTGGGTGGTGGAAGGTAAGAGAACTAACAATCCATTCTTCTTTGACCCTATATCTTTTCATGGGATAACTCTAAAAACCTGTCACTTTGATACAGTGTAAATGTGGTGTGCCCTCTAAATAACTCAACAAATGGCCATTAATGTCTCAACCACTGGCAACAAAAGTGAGTACACGTCTAAGTGAAAATGGACAAATTGTGCCCAATTAGCCATTTTCCCTCCCCGGTATCATTAGTGTTACACGGTCTTAGGTGTGAATGCAGTGCAGGTGTGTTACATTTAGTTTTATCACTCACACACACTCTCATACTGGTCACTGGAAGTTCAACATGGCTTCTCATGGCAAAGATTCTCTGAGTATCTAACAAGAAATGTTGCTCTACATAAAGATGGCCGTGGCTATAAGAAGATGACCAACACCCTGAGCCGCAGCTGCAATACAGTGGCCAAAACCGTACAGCAGATAACAAGATAGCTTAACTCAGAACAGACCTCGCCATGGCCAAACACAGAAGGTGAGTGCACGTGCTTAGCATCATTTAGAAGGTTCTTAGCACAGGAACATTTTTTTTATACATCAAATTGTGGAAGTTATTATTATTCCAAGATCTATTAAAGGGAACCTGTCACCTCAATTTAAGCCCCTACACTATCACTAGCTGTCCACTACACACTTCCTAGCTGCTCCCTATCTATCCCTCTGTGAGCTAAATCCGCCCTATAAAACTGGAGAAAAATAACTTATAACTTACAGAAGTCCCTGAGGCTGGGGACTGGAAAAGGTGTCCCCAGCCTCCATTCTCCCCTCCTCTATCCGGCTGCGCATGCCCCGCTGGGCGGCATTATTCTTCATTCATCGCCGCCTCCCTATTTGGAATCTCCGCCCTCTTTACACCTATTCATGGTGGTGCATTATGTGGCCGATCACGTAATCGGCCCCAGTGCATTATGGGCCTTATCACGTGATCGGCCCGGCTTCAATAAGCGCATTGCGCATGCGCGGAGTCAGGCTGATCACGTGATCAAGCCCATAATGCACTAGGGCTGATAACATGATCGGCTCCATAATGCACTGCGCCGGATGTGACGTAGCAGGCGGTGCATACCATGTGTACAGAGGGCAGGAGATTCCAAATAGAGGGACGGTGAGGAATAAACAATAATGCCACCCAGCGGGGCGTGCGCTGCTGCATCGAGGAGTGATGCATTGAGCCTGGCGCCGCCTTTTCAGTCCCCAGCCTCTGGGACTTCTGTAAGTTATAAGTTATTTTTCAGATGTTTTATAGGGCCCCTTTAGCTCAGATAGGGATAGATAGGGAGCAGCTACGAAGGTGTAGGGACAAGTAGTGATAGTGCAGGGTCTTAAATTGAGGTGACAGGTTCCCTTTAAGGATTAGAAGTGAGTGATATAAGATAACCTCCTGTACTGCCTTAAATCTCGTGCTTTAAATCCGAAGGGAACCCCATGTGGTCATATTTTAATGATGATCCTATCTTGATATAACTAATGCCTTTGTCTTTGGTGGTCAACTTGATATGTTTTGAAGGTCTCAAATGTGGTCCTTAACTCTGTCAAATGCCGAAAGATTCTACTCTTTCACCCAACTCAATCAAGACAGTTTGCGAGTTGACCAGTTTCCAAAATTATTAGTTCATAAAAATGCAGTCACATTTGTTCACAATGTTTTATTTAAAAAAATATTCACATCAATCTATGTTAAATACAGCATCATAAACACATATTCCCCATACATGTGTATGAGCTCTACCATTACTATGTGCGTATACCAACTCCCATGCCCAAGTTGAACCACACATCGATTGAAACATGAAATACATTCATTTATCGTTAACCTGAAGGTAGGTGCATCATTACAGAACATATTAATTGACCCCTTCTTCTGCGGCCATAGAACGGGCCTATAATTTTAATACATAGCAGCATTTTGTGCACAGCACAAAAGTCTTATAGAATATTGACAACCATAAAATATAAAACAAGCATTTTTTGGTGGTCACTTAAAGTTGTCTGTGTTATTTAAAGTCTGGAGAGTCAGGTAGATAGAAAACAGTGAGGAGGCATAAGATGGTCTTAGGATACTATTTCATACTACTTGATTTTCAGAAAAACATATGTTTTTTTCTCTTTCATTGGCACCTCATGTTATGGCAATAGCAGTCCATTTTACAGTTAGATGGCCCATCTTGAGAAGCGGAAGACTTTGGATCTCCATTCAAGCCTGTCAAAGCTTCATACATTCATGAAATCAACATCATCGTCCACATATTATTTCTCAAACTGGCAGCAAACGTTTGGGGTTTTTTTTTCCACATACCTAACGGGGGTGATCTTAGACTGCACAAAATCATTGAGCCAGCATGTGACACTGGGAAACAAATCAAATTGACAGATAGTAAATGCCCTTCCTAAGATGTCAGGGTGGTCGACGACCAACCTACAGTAAAAACGTTGACTTTCCCATCAACACAGTGGTTGCACATTTTAAGGGATAGAAGACCTTCTAAGTGAACATATAAAATTGCAATCTAGCACCATACATAAAACAATAGCTACTGGGAATTGTATTTAAACATGTCTGAAGTATTCCAAAGGCGTTAAATGTCCCTGGCTTAGTTTCAGATACAATCAACTTTTTATGTGCTTTCTCTTCTTTTCCTCTTTTGAACTATGGCTTCTCAACAAAAGTCTGGAGGAGTGTAAAAGGAGAACATTGGCCTCACAGTTGTTCTACTTCTATTTCGTCGTAAGAGTCTGTAGCCTGCTCTGTGAAATCGGATGGAATGTGAAGAGTCTTGTACAAGGGGGGCGGTGTTCTTGGCACCTGGCAGTGGTCTGCGTGTGGTAGCTGAAGAGCAGTGTTAAATGTTGGTGGATCGTCATCTGATAGGCAAGGATTGTCACGGCCAACCATAGTGTCAGGCTGCTGTTCCAAGTCTGTTTCCTTACGATTTTTCCACCATTTCACAAACTTCTGGCCCTTATGACGTAAGACTACCCAAAAAGAGTCAATGAGGAATATCTCTACGATCTCAAGCACGCAGACCATAGAGCAGCTCAACCAAAGGCCTAGTTGACCTCCAAAGTTTGCAAGAAGATTTGGAATCTATAAATAAAGAGTAAGGACAGTTAGCACATCCACTTTTAAGACTGGGTATCTAACGAGTACTAGTTATATGTCATATTTCCAATGTAACAGGGCGTGAGTAGCAAGGGCCTTAAAGACCCAAATGTTCTTCCACACTTGAGAATAGTCAACTATTAAGAATGACACAAGGTGGATGAGAGGCTTGCTATCGATTTTGCATTTTGATCTAAGAATTTCACTGTATTTTGCAATGTAACGGCTTGAGTAGCAAGGACACGTGCCTTTGAGGCCCAAATGTCCCTCCACCACTCGAGAAAACTCAACTATTATGAATGATATAAGGTGGATGAGAGGCTTGTTATCGAATTTGCATTGGAATCGAAGTTCTTCAAGTTCTGTCTTTGGTCAAGGATAAGGGGGCAGAGAACACTTACACTAGAGGCAGGACTTTCAGCAATGGTTCTGAGATTTAAGTCTTGATAGAAGATGTCCAGATTTGCTAGGTCATTTCTAGAAAGAGAAAAGCAAAAGAGGAATGTTTAGTATGTAAACATTTAGAACCTGGAGCTAATAACCAAATTAATTATTGATCTTAGAGTTGAGCAAAAAGATTGCAGGATCCTGGTCTAGCACCACATCTCACCGGTCCAACTAATCAGAAGAGTTGGCAGGAATCTGGCAGGTAGGAGAAGGTTTCCAAGGCTCCTTTTACATTGGATTAGGATGTTGCAAAGATTTTTGCACTCTATATTACATAACTCTTATGGGAAATTCTGGGTTTACAGTGAGGAATCACTCTGGAGGATCAGCCCTCTCCCACAGCTTATAGATTTGAATGGTCCCTGTGTTATACCTCTTTTTTCCCAGAGGTGGTGCTGCAGGAAAATTGAACACCCATTTCAAGATTTTGACAGACATGACAGCTGATCACTAGTTGTAATGTGGCAAATGAAAAATAAGAGCGTAAACAACTTAAGGTTCATCGTAACTTCCCTACCACCAAATACACCTCGGTCATTCATATATTAGGTTCTTCTGCCAGCCTTGTTTTAGGGCCCTTTCACATCAGCGGTATTTTCAAATCGCGGCAGATGCGGTGAAAAAACCGCATCTGCCGCGATTACCGCATAAACGCGACACTTGCGGCACACTTGCGGCAAGCCCCATGCAATGTCTATGGGGCTTGCAGTAAGGGAGCGGCAGGTGCGGCAAGTGCGGTTTCGGCACTTGCGGCAGGTGCGGCCACGAAAAAAAACGCTGCTTGCTCGCTGATGTGAAAGGGCCCTTATAATATGAAAATGGTTCATAAATTCCTCATAATTCTGTGATGCACAACTTTTATTCTAGCCTTCTGTCTCTGGACAATTAACGAGTAATCATTGCAAACACAGCATTAGAAAAGTTATGAAAACTAAAGCCAACAATGTGGGCAGTCTTAGCACCCTGAAGGTAAAGCAATACACGTGGGAATCTCAGCCATCAATTCTAAAACTATCAACTACCTTACAACAAGTGTTCAATTTCTCTGCAGCGCCTCCACAGGAAAAATGAAGCTCTGCAGGTTGAGTCCTCCAAAGTAAGAGATGATCGTTTTAACTCTAGTGAGATCTATTGAACTTAGTTTGCATTTTTTGGTCCTTCTGGTATCCAGAACTACTTACTTAGTCAGGTTTTTGTTTATTTTGCTCCCCAGTTCCCAATTCAAAACTCGCAGTGTCCACTCCTGAAAAGACAGAAACAGAGAAGTTCAGAATTAGTAAGGGTGTTTTTTCGTTTTTTACATTATTACAACTTTATCTAAGTTATGGAGAGAGAGAATCAATTATGTAAATACATAGTCTTTACTAATATTGATTTCCCTACTAGTTTTGTCTCTGGCTGTGTTATGGATCTATATATCCATATATGAAGCATATATAGTACCGCTAATATAACACAGAAACCAACAGAATGATTTTGTAATGTACTTTGTTACAATGTTGCATTATGGAGATATTTTCCTGTAAAACGACTTACAATATGGCAGCACACAAAATGTCTATGGGCATTGAAAAACCTGTAGGGACTCAATGTGCCACACACATAACATTTATCTGTAGGATAGGCCATCCCATTTTGATGGGTTGAAATCTGATTGTTGGGACTTAATAATCCAGAAAATGTGGACATTCTGTAACTAAATGGGTTGTGCTCCAGTCCCCTGGGCACGTTGGAAAATCTTCAAAGAAAGGAGACTCGTTCAATCACAGGCTCATTGGGAAAGTGGGGAGCAGACCCCTATAAATATGCCAACAAATTTCAGTATGGCAATACCTCTTTAAACTGGATGTCACTCAAAGCGAACCATCAGTATGGCTTCTCGCATATATAAGGTTAATGTATGCAATCAGGATTAATGCAGGGAAAGACATAAGAAACGAGGCACCAATGTTTTACTTAAAGGGAATTAGTCGTCATTATAAACTTGTCTGTTTTAGTAAATACATCATACAATTCTAGAACATCTTTTCTCAGAAGCCTGCCTTGTTCTGTGCCAATCCCTTTCTTCTTAGACGTTAATGAACACAATGTCATGGGATTGCCATTCCTGATTTCAAAGGGATAGGTGCTTTCATTGTCAGAAGCTGCCAGCATTGATTGGACAGTGTAAGAGTGTATAGAGACACACCCCCAACTAGTAACACCCATTTGTCAATTTACACAACCTTATCCAGGAGCAATGTTTGTGTCAAACATCTAAGAGCTCTAAGAAAAGATATTCCAGATTTGTCATTTCATAACGAGTGCCAAAGCATCAAATATTTTAAAGGAGTTGACAGTCCTTTAAGGTAAATTATTAGTAAGTATCTACAGTATATTTAGTCTCATTGATTCTCAAAGAACCATGATTGCCTTACCTCAGAATTTAATGAGGGCCACTTAGCCACACTTCTCGTAAATGCCCATTCTTTAAAACTGAAAAGAAAAAAAAGATATGTTCTGCTTTTGTGATCGTCTAACACACAATTTCCTAAAGTCACACACAAGATGTGGCTTGAGAACAACAAAAGAGGAACAGTAATTAGAGAAGTCCTGGGGGAGTTGAAAGGGATTAAGAAGCAAACTGGCAAGGTAGATGGAGCCTCATGATTGTTCTTGATAATTGCTAAGAGTTAAGACCTATCAATGGCAAAATGTTGTTCCTACTTGCAATCTACATTTATGTCTGATTGTTGGAGCTCTCTGGAAACCGCTAAAATACCATGTTAAGCCTCATAAGGATCCTGAGGGGTGGAGCATGATGCAGGGATTCTCTCATTGGTGAATCTGTTACATGCCTGCCCCCTAGGTGCCAATTTACTTACAGCATTCTTTTCAACAAACAAAAACATATGTAAGCCGTTTAGCCACCTTTATGGGAATGGTAGTCAGGGACCCCCAAAATGAACTGACAGAACTGATGCAATGCCAACCTCTCTTTTAATCTCACCTGCAAGACTCACGGCAGTATTCTGACATCCCAACTCTTCCTGTACAAATTGATAATGCAGCTTGAAGTAACAATAAACTGGAAAAAAGAAAAAGAAAAAATTAATGATTAACAAATCAGTTGGTTTTAGAAAACAATTATCATGATTTACAATGAAAGTATATAAAGTCAGTTTCTAATAGGCTCAGAACTTTAGCTCCATTCATCATGAGCATCCTGGTTCATTGTATAGAAAGACAGAACTAACTTGTAGACGCATACCCAGTGCGAAGAGGGGTGGCACTGATTCCTGTCAATGTAACTAATGGACAAATAACAAATAAATGTTAATAATGGACTTACTCCAACTTGGGAATTCAGCATAATTGCAGTACTTTGCTCCTTCAGGCAATGGCTGGTCATAATGGGCGCATCCACAGGTTTTCACCATCTGTCTTTGGAAACATGAGTACAGGCAGATCTGTAAGAAGCATGGACAAAGACAATGTTAAATGTGGAATATGGACATCTTTTTATCTATCTATCTATCTATCTATCTATCTATCTATCTATCTATCTATCTATCATCTTTTACCTGAAAGGTATATTTCTTGTTGTACAAGTTTTCCACCGGCACATCGGTTCCATCGACGGTGCATTCCTGTACGGACTGTCTAACTTTGAAGATTCAGTCTGGGATAACAATAAGTAAATTCAGATTATATTCATTAATTTATCATCAATATTTTCTCCAACTCAATTATAGTTTTCTTTTCTATACAATCCAGAACTACCTGACAGACATGACTGATATCAGTGTCCCCGCCTCATCTGTAATTTATGCTAAATTCCAAGTTATTTCCCCTCAGGGGTAATAGGTGTGAATGACATTGGTTGTACATTGCCTTCTATCTACAATTAGGTCGGAAGAACCTGAAGATATGGGCAGTTATGCCCGAGATTCCTCAGAACTAGACACCAGTCAGATATGTTTCTCGGGTGGATTTTCACTGCCCCCAGAGGTGAAGGAGACCAGAACGATTGGGGTACAACAACAATTTAAACTGTGCAAATCTTAGAAAAAAAGGGGAAATGCCTTCTCCTGCCTGTGCCTCATAGCCTTGCAAAAATCTATATCTTTTTGCCGGGTCAACTTTTTCGAGGGGTCACAATGCAGATCTGGTAGTACATGGAGTAACTTTCTGCAAATAGCACCCAGTATATATGGATATAAGTAGATGGACAGTTTCCAAAATTGATGTTGGCAATTTCAAGAACCGCTGTGGCCAAAACATCTCCAACTACTATTGATGCAATTTGATTATTAGCACCCAATCCATAATACACATCAACAATCTGTGGTCACTGGACGCAATCCCTGAAAACTGCATTCACCTGACAGCCTACGTGACTCCTATTTTCATTGGCTGGCCTGGCTTGATCCACATTGTGTCAGGCCAGCTAATTAAAAAAGCCATGGATGCTGGCTGGAAAGAGATGATTCTCAGGACCCCTGTACAGCGACCACAGATTACTGACGTGGTTGATGTACCAGGTCTTCCAAATCAATTGGAGCCAACATTTGAGATGTTCTTGGACAGAGTAGGAGTAAAATGTCCTGAAATTGCCATCATTAATGTTGCCAATAATCTATTTATGCCCACCGACTGGGTGCTATGTTCATAAAGCTGCCCAGGTCTGCATAGACCTCTGGAAAATGTTGTTTAAAGATGTTGACCCAACAGATATATGGAAATATTCAAAAGGGAATTGGCACAGACAGGGCATAAGAAGAATGTCTTTACCCAAGACATATGCAGTTTAAAGGGGTAGTCCCACCTCACGCCACAGATGCCGGAAGGTGAGGAGAGGCTCTCAAGCCTCCTGTCCAGTGGCTCAGAGGACCAGGTCCTAGAACCAGATTTACCTCTAACCCTACCCGAAGCTACTGATTTGTAAGCATAGTCTGTGAAAACATTTCCCATTTTTGCCTGACACACTTCAGAATTTCTTGAAGATGTTGTGCCAAATCTGAGACTGTTTGAAACTATGGTAAGGACATGATATTTGGGCTTTGGCACCTCTCCACCATTCCACTTCTAAACATATAAATCTTCTCTTTAACACTATCCCATCACTTACCAGTTGCATCCCAATCGAAGTTTCCATCGCCGTCTCGAGTTCTGTCCCCGATTCTTCAATAAATGGAAAGTCGTTTTGATCATGGACTAATATCTTAGCACCGGCAGCGGTGACCAAGAATGGGTTGTAGTCTTCTTCATCAATTAGGATGACCAACTTCAGTCCTAAGGAAACAGAGCATGAAAAATGTTATTACATACAAATATATAACAACTTATAGATACGTTTTAAGACTGGAACAACAATTTTGTTCCATAAAATTTGGTGCTTCAGTGTTTTTTAATCTGTTAGTTATATTAGGCAGTGATGAGGCAAGAATGTGTTGTTCTTAATCAAGATTTAGGCCTAGAAGTTTATACCCAGCTGCCAGAGCAAGGTGAAGGGTAGAAGTCTTGAGAAATAATGGTCCACACTATATATAGAGTCTTAACATAAATGTATTGTATTTGGAAATAAAAGTTAAAACTCTACGAATTGCTGATAATTGCCCTTCAGTAACCAAAGAAACATATGATAAAAGCTGCAAAGAACACTGAAGCAGCAAACTATGTGAATATCATAACTGGGTCAGTCTCTAAACCTTTGGACAGTACGGTAGAGCAGGAAACGTATGCAGCAACTAGAGACATCTTACCAGCCTCGGCACCACCCATGGAGGACTCCAACAAGGGCTCCTGTGTGGCATCATTGAAGGTATAGCAGTTCCCGTAGAGAGAATGGTGGAATAGGGTGAAATTCCTGCAAACAGAAAAGAATATGGTGTTATGGAAACATTGAAGAAATATCAGCCAAACCTTATTTATGTGTACGGGAGCCTCCCAACACTTCCCTAACAGTTGATGTTGGAGGAAAGAAGAAAGAGACATCTTGCATTTAAATTTATTGGTATGGAAATTTAGGAGTTTCATCCACTTTGGATATCTGTACATGTCATAAGAGGGCCTTGACAATAATGGAAATGAGTTTTCCAAACCAGACAACCCTTTAGTTTTTGAGGTTTCATTTGCACACTTTAGAGGTGAGCTCTTCCCCATCAACTGCCTATTGAACTTTGATGCCCCTTTACTCTCCATTAAGGTACCTTCACACGCCGCTACAGAATGTAGAAAACAACCGGGTGTCTCACGTGCACGAGCACGTAAGAACGGTAGCAAACGGTACCCGATACCGCCTTTACACGCCGCTACAAGGTGCTCTACAGAAGTTTTAAGCTATCTCTGGATGCACCGCCGGGTGCTCAAGTTACCTTCTGTAGAGCACCGTCCCTCATTTACACGCCGCTACAGAAGGTGATATGGGAGGACCTGGTGCAGCAGGGACAACACATAGGCATGCCACAGTTGTGGATTACGAGACGTTCGTACGATGATTGGACAATGCAATAGCATCATGATTGGCCAGGCAGCGCAGGAAGGCTGGCTAATACATGATGCTATTGCAATTGTGTAGTGTGACTGGTCAGCTCCTTAAATATGCCGCCCTATGCAGCGACAACCAATCGTAACGCAGGAGCTTCCACCAATGATCGCTGATGGGGCGCGGTATCCCGGAGGCTGTGTCACGCCCCAGGGAGTTAACTAGGTGTCGAAACAACCCTCCTGTTCCTTCTTTAGACGCCGCTACATGCCGCTACCATCGGGTTGAAATCAACCTGTTTTAGAGCACTGCTCTGAAACAGGTGCCGAAAGTGACGGCTGGCAACAAGCTAGTTTACACGCCGCTACCTTGGGGTGATTTGACGGAACAAGATATATTTGTCTCTGTAACCCAGTTGTTTTCTACCTTCTGTAGCGGCGTGTAAAGGTACCTTTAAAGTTACTCCTATATTAGAATTACCACTATGGAGGGGTTTACTCTAATCTTATAGTTAGGCTACATTCACAATGGATTTTTTTAGCTTATCCTCTGCAAAATCCTCCAAAAACACCTGAAAATCATCCTGTTCATTCCTTTTTATGGCTGATCCATTTTGCTGCTCATATGAGGAGTTTTTTGAGTGTTTCTTTTTTTCTGAAAACATTTTGAAAAACGACCGGTGGGAATAAAAAGCACTTCACGTCACTACTTTGAAAAGGCTCGTGTTTGAAAACTCTCCAAATTAGTCAAAAGATAATAATGGTTAAGGGAAAAAATATTTTTCGAAAACTGTTTGGAAAAAGAAAAACTCCTCCAAACTCTCCCTCAAATAAGGAGTGTTTCTTTGTTTCTTCAGGTTTTTACTTTTTCAATGCCTGGAAATACTATATGAACATAGCCTTAGAGCCCTTTCACATCAGCGTTTTTTTCAAATCGCGGCAGATGCGGTGAAAAAACCGCATCTGTCGCGATTTACCGCATACCGGCTGCACTTGCGGCACGGTTGCGGAAAACGCCATACAATGTATAGGCGGACTTGCGGCAGGTGCGGCAAGTGCGGTTTTGGCACTTGCGGCAGGTGCGGCCGCGAAAAAAAATGCTGTCAGCCGCGGTTTTGTTCGCGGCCGCACCTGCCACAAGTGCCAAAACCGCACTTGCCGCACCTGCCGCAAGTCCGCCTATACCTTGTATGGCGTTTACCGCAACCGCTCTGCAACCGTGCCGCAAGTGCAGCCGGTATGCGATAATCACGGCAGATGCGGTTTTTTCACCGCATCTGCCGCGATTTGAAAAAAACGCTGATGTGAAAGGGCCCTTAGATCTTTACCCATAGAAAATGACTCTAGGAAAAGGCTACCATCATCGTAGACTTGTTACATAACATATTGAACAGTCAAAGATGCCATCATTCCTGGCCGTCCATCAATTACAAGCAGCAGTAGAGGCTCGTGTCTACAGTGAAATCATATCCCTCATCATCTACATGACAATACATGGTATTGTCTGGAAATTTACATAATGCTGATATATTAAATATCTGAACGCTGAGCTGGTGAGTGACTAATGTCCGAGCAGACGGCAAAAATTAACCAGATGATTCTTTTGTTTTCATCATGGATGCTATATAGTGCGTGGTGGTTGTACCATAGGATCTTAAATGGGCTTTTCTGTTTAGAAAAAGCCATCAGTAAATATCATTAGTGGGTTGAAGCCTCATCAATCCGTCACATCAATCAAATTAGAGAGTGGTTACAAACAGTATCTCTAGAAGACCTAGCATCGAACATCAAGGAAAATATGGGATATCCCATCATCTCAAATTTCCAGTCTCATTATTCTCATTTGCACAAGGAAAGACTAGAAGAATGGAAGGAGACAGATTAGATATGGGAAAAAAACTTTTTAACAGTGAGGGTGATCAATGAATGGAACAGGCTGCCACGAGAGGTGGTGAATTCCCCCTTCAATGAAAGTCTTCATACAGAGGCTGGACAGACATCTGTCTGGGGTGATTTACTGAATCCTGCTTTGAGCAGGGGGTTTGAGCAGATGACCCAGGAGATCCCTTCCAACTCCACCATTCTATGATTCTATGAACTATGGATTCTCTCTATACATGGAGTAGGACACAAGTTAATAAATGCAATTGAGCTCAAGATATATGTCCATATGACAGCTCACATAGCCTCAGGAAGATCAGAATGTAATATTAAAGGAAAATAAACCAGGACTAACCGAGCATCACATGGTTTGCCATCAAACAAGCAGTTTATCAGAAGTTCATCGGCAGAGTAACCCATCTGAATCTTCTCATCCATAGGTATTGTTGCCAGGATGTTCATATAGTGTAGCCGGTACCACTCCTGGATGGCATTGATGGCAGAACTAAAAGTAAATATGGTGCAGTCTGTGTTGTTGTTGGGGTCGCACTGGTATAAGAAATAAAGGGGCAAATGTTACATTGCAATAAAGAGGAAACCAAGAAACGAAAATATGAATACAGCACAAGATTGGGTGAGGTCAAACTGTCACCTCTGAGAACCACCGAGCGAGCACTACCATCCTTATGTGCTCAGTCATCATAATGAGCAGTTGGATGCTTGGGTGGGCGCAACTCATGTACAGAGTATAATGAAAGTCAATGGGAAACTCACGCATTTTTCTGGAAGATCTTGAGTCCCCTTTGACTTCCATTATACTTGGTACACTAGTCAAACCCATCCGAGCATCCAACTGCTCATTATGAGTACTGAGCACGGTAGTGCTCGCTCATCACTAATAATTAATTCTGTTTATTACCTATATCTGTGTTATCAATTATTCTTCATTCAAAAACTTCAAGTTACCTGTGAGCTTACATTTTAATCACCCTTCATACTTTTTCTAAATGAAAAAATAAATTGCCTAAAAGGTAACGTAGCATTATAGGGACTTAGCTTAATTGGCTGATACTTGGGTATGACATTGAAGAGGTTTCCTGAGACTTTACTATTGTTGTCTCTTCTTACTATATGTCATCAATATCAGATCATTAAGGATCCCCATTGATTATCCCTATGATTGGAACAAATGACTTCAAAGGCTGTGGATACATGGGTTTTCTTGAGCAGTTCAAAAACTATGAGTTCTTCCAGTAGAACTGCATTAGGAAACTCCTTTTTTTGGAGGAGTTTTTCTTTTCCTGAAAAGTTTCCTGGTTTGTTTTCTGAGGCTATGTGCCCACAAACACTTTCTACTGAGGTTTGGATCAGAACTGAGCAGAAACACAAAGCAGGTTTTGAGAAGGATTTTTGAGGGGGATCTACCAGTGTGCTCATAGCTCAAGGCTGGTGTCACTCATCCATCATTCATGGTAGGACTACGGATCTTCCATAGGTCACTAGACCTGAAATAAGCAGCCTCATAGGCTTTTATCATCGTCAGGCTGCAATTTATGTGCAAAACAGACCTCAGCTAGTATCAGGGTACATGCTCATTGATCTTTTTTTTTGGAGGAGAAACTTAGTGGAAACTCTCCAAATCCTCCTCAAAACTGCAAAACTCCTTCAAAACTTAGAAATTTAGCTCAGTCTAAAAATCCTCAAAAAAGGTTGGTGCATACTGCCTAAGAATAAACAGAACAGGGCCTGAGTTACTCACCAATTTGTAGCCCACAATGTTATCAGCAGTGATGTCCGTGTTCCTTTCCACAACCCTGGCGGCCATTCTGCTCCTTTTCCGGGTGGGAATTTCCTCGGCGTCAACCTCGTTGCCATTTATACTTTTCACCTCAAACAATTGAATCTTTTTGAGATAATCATTCTCCACTTCATGGACGTCTTGTGGCATTTCTAAAGCTCTGCGTCGGCGACTTGAGGGTTCTGTGTATCCATAGATGTTCTTGAGAGCTTTGATAGTGTCCGCTTCCAAACCGGCCACATAAGGTTGGATTGTACTATACCTGAAAAATAAGATATATATTGCATTCAAGTCCAGTGCAATCAGCATACAGCAATGTTGTTCTTCATCCGTTGTGAAACCACAACTTCCAGCATGACTCGACAGCCACAAGATTGTTAACAGGAATCTGTCAGCAGGTGTTTGCTATGTAAGCTAATGACAACATGCTGTAAGGGTTAAAAAAACAAAAATCAGATGTGCCTCTCTTATCAGGTTGTGTGCTATTGCTTACTTAAACTAAAGGCTTTATCACCTGGTGATTACCATTACTGGACTACATTGTCGCATGCAGGGCAGTCTGACACAACCCCTGCTGTGATTGACACCTTACAATTTCTGTAGACAACCGGATGTCTGCTGTGTTTCTAAAACTGAATGCTTTGATTGTGTTAGAATGGCTGCAGCCAGTAATATATGTGACACATCGTTGGATTCAGGGTATTTTTGCATACAACATGCAGCTCTCAGATGAGGTAACAAAAACCTGCTGACAGATTTCTTTTAAATATACAGTTGTGCAAGGTAGGATCATAGCAACTTATATTTTACAGAAAAAACAGTAGGCTATAAGTAAATGAATGCCAAAGTGTCCACTAGGTTCATCCGGATCATCTACGTGTCTTACATTTAGACCTTTATTGGCCTACAGCTTGACAGAGAGTGGAAAGCCATCATATATGCATTGATGAATGCATGTGCTGGTCCTGAACTGACTCTCCCATCTTCAGAATAAGAGAACAAGTAGACAAAAATCCATTGCCCTGTGTAACCACTATGCATATGCACCACTTTTTAGCTCTCCCATGCAAGCACTCGATTTCTCGAAGTTAATGGATAACCTTGCTTGCACCATTCATGTCCAACAACAGGCCAGTGACAGACTTGACATTAGTTGTATCGGACACAATATGTCCTTTTCCAGTCTGCTGATTGACAAAAAGCTAAAAACCATCTCCTAGGCAGAGTGTCGTATGCATGTCCAAATCACTAAATTATCCGGATCGGCGCATGCGCAGAAACAAAAACTGATTTTTCTGCAAACACATTGCATATGCATCGATTTTCAGCTCTCCCACACAAGTGCTTGATCTGGTATAGCCTGTGGATGATGTTACTAGCACCATTAATGATATGTCAACGATCTAATGACAGACTTAGCAGTAATTGAACCAGATATAATACTCTCTACCCTGGTCTACTGAGTATCACAGAGCTGAAAATAAACACAAACTAAAATTGTTGATATGCATTTACCAATTCTAAGCTCACGTTCGGGATTGGCGCATGCGCTGATAAATATTGGTTGCTTTGCCCACACAAAGCCAAATACTGTGCACATGCGCCAGTTTTCAGATCTGTCATGCAAGTAGAGATGAGTGAACTTTTTGAAGTTCGGGTTCGAGCGGTGCAGCCAAACTTTTTGGTGCATTTTCGTGACCCCGAACTTGACCCGAACCTCAATGGAAGGCACTGATTGGCAGTTGAGTTCTCCACCCAGATACAGCCAGCCATAAGTACACATACAAAACCCAAAAATGTTGATTTTAAGCCCACTGCGACACGATGAAACACTGCACATGCTCTCCAGCTATGCTAGCTACAGTGCTTTGGAAATGTATAGCACCGATCTCCGAACCAAAACAGGTTTGCTCAACACCTGGAAATTCGGCGACCCAAACCGAACGCTCATCACTACATGTAAGCACTAGAATTTGTGCAACCTGGGAATTTGCATCACATAAAAGGTCAGTGGTTAACATAGCTTTTATTGACCTAGTCTATGTCATGACCTGGTCTGATGATTCATGGCAACCTGAAACCATTCATATACAGAGAGTATTGGCTTCGAGTTGACTTCCAGGTCTCCATAACCAGCATATACAAAGATAAAAATCGATTACTTTCTCCATACGATAGAAAAAACTTTGACCATCTCTACTAAACAAGGTCTAGATTTCAAGCAGGCTGTGAATGATGTTGCTTGTAGGAATTTCACAAAGATCTCTTTTAAGACTCCCCTTAAGTTTACAAGAGAAAAATTATGCAAACTGTCACTTCAGTGAGGAAGTGAAAATCTCTAAAGTCACCCAATAGGAGTAGCAATCCTTGTAGTTATAATCGACTCTTTAACAAGCCATTTAATATGACTTAGCATTTGTGCCAGATCAGAACCCCAAACTGCAGATGCTGCCCCTCATCAGTGCAGTGTGTGGGAGTTCTGACCTGGCTGTATGAAGGGCTAAGAACGAGGTCTGGTGGACTAGCTATTGTCCTCATGAAAAGGAATCTGCCTGCCGACTAAGGAGACAGATAAGTAGATAAGAAGAGTTATAGACTCAATGCTCCTCTGGGAAATATGCAAATTGTCACTTCAGTGAGGAAGTGAAAAACTCTAATGCCTCCCAATGGTGGCAAAGAGTGGCAATCCTTGTAGTCATAATCGACTCTTTAACAAGCCTTATAATATGACCTAGGATTTGTGCCAGATCAGAACCCCAAACTGCAGATGCTGCGTTTCGGGGTGATTGCCCCTCATCAGTGCAGTGTGTGGGAGTTCTGATCTGGCAGTATGAAAGGCTGAGACGAGGTCTGGGGGACTAACTATTCTCCTCATGGAGAGGAATCTGCCTGCCAACATAAGGAGACAGGGTTCTGATCTGGCACAACTCCTAAGTCATATTAAAAGGCTTGTTAAAGAGTCGATTATGACTACAAGGATTGCTACCCTTATTGGGTGACATTAGAGGTTTTCACTTCCTCACTGAAGTGACAATTTGCATATTTCCCAGAGGAGCATAGCGGCTATAAGTCTCAATATCAGCTTATCTGTCTCCTTATTATGAGGAGAATAGCTAGTTCCCAAGACCAAGAGTAAAATTAGACATTTTATAGGATTAGTGTCTCTAACCTCATTTGTTGGTTGTATAAAACATATGATAAGTTAAAGGACAGAAGTTGTTCCAGTGTGTAGTGTTATACAATAGCCTGAGGCCATAGATACATGAACAATGCATTACTTCATCTCCTCTATACCCGCAGGGAATGTACAGCAGCTACAATATTTTCATGTGTTTCTAACATATCTGCGGGGCACAGAATGCAACTACAACTGATACGCTGCAGATCCTTATGTGTCTGAAGCAAAACAGACAGCTACTAGTAATTATATAACGTCTGATATGTCTGCTCATGATATAGAGAGGATGAAGAAAGAAGGAAGAGAGACTAAGCTATATAACATTAGGGTAGTGAGTGTGAAACTAAATGTGCACATACAAGTCCAAAATATCTTTGGACATCCTAACTTTCCATGGAAATATCTACCTCTATAGTTTGATATTACCTAAACATCTGAGCAACATGCTTGTGCAGTCAGTGTGTACATACATTACATTACTAATCCTGAGTTACCTCCTGTATTATACTCCAGAGCTGCACTCACTATTCTGCTGGTGCAGTCACTGTGTACATACATTACATTACTGATCCTGAGTTACCTCCTGTATTATACTCCAGAGCTGCACTCACTATTCTGCTGGTGCAGTCACTGTGTACATACATTACATTACTGATCCTGAGTTACCTCCTGTATTATACTCCAGAGCTGCACTCACTATTCTGCTGGTGCAGTCACTGTGTACATACATTACATTACTAATCCTGAGTTACCTCCTGTATTATACTCCAGAGCTGCACTCACTATTCTGCTGGTGCAGTCACTGTGTACATACATTACATTACTGATCCTGAGTTACCTCCTGTATTATACTCCAGAGCTGCACTCACTATTCTGCTGGTGCAGTCACTGTGTACATACATTACATTACTGATCCTGAGATACCTCCTGTATTATACTCCAGAGCTGCACTCACTATTCTGCTGGTGTAGTCCCTGTGTACATACATTACATTACTGATGCTGTACTGATCCTGAGTTACCTCCTGTATTATACTCCAGAGCTGCACTGCTGCACTCACTATCCTGCTGGTGCAGTCACTGTGTACATACATTACATTACTGATCCTGAGATACCTCCTGTATTATACTCCAGAGCTGCACTCACTATTCTGCTGGTGGAGTCACTGTGTACATACATTACATTACTGATCCTGAGATACCTCCTGTATTATACTCCAAAGCTGCACTCACTATTCTGCTGGTGCAGTCCCTGTGTACATACATTACATTACTGATGCTGAGATACCTCCTGTATTATACTCCAGAGCTGCACTCACTATTCTGCTGGTGGAGTCACTGTATACATACATTACATTACTGATCCTGTACTGATCCTGAGTTACATCCTGTATTATACTCCAGAGCTGCACTCACTATTCTGCTGGTGGAGTCACTGTATACATACATTACATTACTGATCCTGTACTGATCCTGAGTTACATCCTGTATTATACTCCAGAGCTGCACTCACTATTCTGCTGGTGCAGTCACTGTGTAAATACATTACATTACTTATCCTGTACTGATCCTGAGTTACATCCTGTATTATACTCCAGAGCTGCACTCACTATTCTGCTGGTGCAGTCACTATGTACATACATTACTGATCCTGAGTTACCTCCTGTATTATACTCCAGAGCTGCACTCACTATTCTGCTGGTGCAGTCACTGTGTAAATACATTACATTACTTATCCTCACTATTCTGATAATGTAGGTGGAGTCTAGGATGAAGTCCCTTCTTCTTGTCAGGCCCAGGGCATGGTTTGCCTCCATAGTATTCACTCCCTTATCTGCATTGCCTTTTTCGTCACTTGTAATTACAATGCTTCTGATTTCAGTTTTTGGCCAGATATGGCACCACGTGTATTTATCTCTCTAATTGCTGAAGTTGCTTCTAGAAAAGTGTGATCATCAAACGTGTCTGGACACCATGTGAAGTCACAATATGGCGATGATTCATCGCTTTCACAAGCGCACAATTATACTGCAAAGTCATGATTGCTGTATAAGATAACAATTATTTATTTAAAGCAGATTATTTTATTCTTTTTTACACTTTCTTTTGGACCTATATTTATACAATAAGAAACATCTAGGCACAGAGCCAGCCAAAGATGAGACCGGCCAAAAATGTAGTCACTGTCGGCAGTCTGGTGAGCTCGGCAGACTCCTCCCACCTTCAGGTCCTGAAACAGGAAGTAGCTTGCTGACATTTACATCCTGTCAGCCATATTGGCTTGTCAGGGCCTAATTGTATTGTCACGGGGTCACCTAGTCCTAGACATTTCTATACTTCTTTCTCAGAGTAAGAGTGACGATAACCTCTCTCCTCCTCTCACTGGAGGAAACATATCAAACTAAATGATTTTAGCAGGAGTTGTCCCATTATTAGCCATGATGATTAAATGAGTGTTCTGGGTTGATCTTCAGGAGCACAACGCTCCTGTCCCAGATTCCTGGTCGGCGGTGGTGCAGTCCTGAAGATTGACAGTCCATATAAGCGACATGGCTGTATTTATTAGTTCAAATTGTGTTACCTAGGTAACCGACCACTCTGAGAATGCAGCAGTGGCTGGTAACCTAGGCAACAATCAGTAAGCTATAGAATTAAAAATCGCTCCGCTCTTGAAAGCAGAGGCCTTTTTTTAAGAAGAGGTAAATTGCAATGTTGCTTGTTTTTACAAACATTTTGCAATTTACCCATTTAAGAACTTGAGACAACTGTTATAATAGTGTTTTTTGAGTTGCCCCAAAATAGGGGTCTGAGAAAAAAATATTAATATATGAGATTTGGTCTGGTGTCTGATTAGGGTAAAAAAAAAAATCTAACTGTGCCTCACCTCTACTTCTGTACGGCCCCCGGTTGACCTTTGGGGTGCAGAGAGGTGGCTGATTGGTTGTAATGGGGAATCGTAGTCTTAATGTCATCCTGATAAAAGCATTGGGTTTCTATGGGCACATACTGACGTAACATACCATAAAACCAGCTCACTTGTATTTCTTAAGTGTTCGGTTGAAGAATATGTTACATTTTGTGTAAAGGGTAAACACATATTTCGCATGCATGAAGCTCTGTCCGGAGGCCCAGACTCGTGGAGTCGTCACAAAAGCTCAGACTCCTTTTAGCAAAAGGGGGGAAAGAAGAGGAAAGAATTCTAGACCGTAATATCATATCTTGAAGCCTCTAAGGTAAAATCTACAAAAGAGCCACCAACGATTATGAGACCTTTTTTGGTCATACTATCTAGGGTCCGAGCACAACTGCAACCTCTGCACCCACTATAGTCACATCACTGATCCTGGATCTATAGACGGCAGTGATTAGCAGTTCCTCTATGGCTCTTGTTCATACCATCACACTGGTATAAGTGGCTACTTGGTACTAAGGAGTAAAGGCCAATACAAGTTCACCATCCAAATGCAGAAATGTTATAGGGACAAATGGGGTTGTCCTAAAGCAGAGGTCTCCAACCTTTCTGACCTTGAGAGCCACATTCAGCAATAAGAGAATATAAAGGGCCACATCCAGCTCTCCCCTCAAAATAGTGACAATTAGAGCTCCCATTACCGGTATTATGACGACACAGCTTTTCCACAAAAATCACATTGAGGCTGTATAATAAGATCCAGGGGTTCCTACCTTACCCCCATTCAGATCTGCTCTTCTATGTGGCGGACTCACAAGAGTCACCATCTGGAGTCCTGCTCTTCATAGCTCTTTGGTAGAGTTGGTGTTAATGCACCAAGCTGGAAGACAGCTGTGAGCCACACATCATAGACATGTGAGCCACATGTGGTTCCTGAGCCAAAGATTGGGGACCTCTGTCCTAAAGGGTTCTATGAGTATGCAGAAAAGGGGACAAAAACGAGAAATCAAGATATTTCTCAAGATCAATATTCAGGAGTACACCAGGTCTCAGCCTCCTGCTTACCGGGAGGTGGTGCACTCCTGATGATTGTCAGCTTGAGCTGGTGGCCTGAACTGTGCCATTTCCTTTGCAGCTTCAAAGGACTATAACTGGTTGGATCAAGTGTCCTGGCTAGCTTCAAACCAGCACATTCTCTGCTTGACCTGCTGCGCCTGATAGACTGCAGCAGTGGCAATGATCAGTAAACTATAGAATTAAAAATCCCTTTTAATCCAATTTTTAATGACACATACATTGCAAAATTGCTTATTTTAATGTTAAAATAACCCCTTTAAGAAAACCTACACAATACATGGATGTCAACTTTCAAAAGGTAGATGAATGCTTTGCTTTTAGAAAAGTACTGGCATGGGAAATGTATAGCCATTGGCATATCCACCTTTAATGGCCACACTCCTCCCTCTTTCATAGTATAGCAGCACTTTTTGGACCCCATGGTGGGTCTACTGCACTGAGAGCCTTAAAAATGACTTGGACCAAGCCCCTAAGGACACCCATAGTCCATAACTGCCCATTATATATGCAAGGGACATCCACTGATACAAAAAAGTAACACATCATTCCAGCATGACACTATATGTTGGCACATCCTGACATAGGGATGTGCTCTACACACCAGCTCCTGGTTTGGGATAAGCAGGTGGTGTACCCCAGTTTCTAGACCAACAAATGGGAATCATAAACTTGAGGATGGTTGAAGGCACATCCAATTCAGGAAATAGATTAAGAGCAGAAAACCTTTAATTCAAACTACGGTATATTAAAAATGTGTAAATATCGCTGAACAGGTGAAATGACGCGTTTCAAATCATGCACTACACAGAGAACAGCCGATGGGGCGATTACACCCAGGACTCATCTGGACACTCAGTCCGGGATCCCGTCCATCTCACATCCCTATGACCTTACTCAGTTGAAACCTGTCTCCTTCTTTCCCCATCATTAATGTAATCTCAGCAGTACAGAGAATAAATAATGAATTATACATTTATGTTCCAGCCGATCTGATTGTCTAGAATAAGTTAGAAATCCCTGTGTGGAATTAATAGTGGATTATACTGGGTCACAGCCGCACCTCCCTACATGTAAAACTGTTCATTCAGCAGAAAATTAATGTTCGCTATAAGTAAGAATATAATAATTATGTACCCTATAATATACAGGGGAGCGCTCGTTATATATTGTGACTTAGATGTGGGAAGGAAAATGTATTTGAGATGATCCCTTATTTTTAGAAAGATTTCCTGAAAAGAAGTTAATTACAGGGTGTGAAACTTCAGAGATCCCACCAGTGATTAACTGTAATCTACTAAAAAAACTATTAATAAGTCTTATCCTTCCCTGCAGCACCCCCGCAGGGGGAATGAAGTATTGCAGATTGAATCAATGATACTATTTGTGTAATACTCTGATACGCCACGTTCCCTATTGTGAAAAATACCTTTTCTAATCATTTTCGACTCTAATAATAGATAAGAATGATAAATGGTATATCCTTTCAAGGTTTATAAAGAAATCTGTTCATCACTAAAGATTGTTATACTCTGGACAATGTCATTTTTATATCATAGACTTGGATTTGTGTTGTGACCTATGCAAAGGGACAACCAGATCAGTTCTACACTGTGAGGACCCCATCAAAAGCGCCTTATATCTTAGCTTCCTGGACAATTGTAAGGGTGAGAAAGTGGGTGGCCTTATCATGGAGGCAAACCATGCACTTGTCATAGTGCCTTGTAAAGAGGGGGTGCAACTAATCCTGCCTTTTAAGAACAACTGTTCTTTTTTTCCATAAGCTCCTCACTTCTATGTTAGCCATTAATTATGCCATTAGGTAAACTACAGTCACCGCTACATTTTATAACTTATTGATACAAATGCAAACTGTTTTACTTAAAAGGTGTTCTCTATATTTAATTATCTCCCAGGCATTGCAAAGTTATGCACTTATGCATATGTATCTTACTCCAGGCTCCAATACTTCTCCCGAGCTGCACCAATTCTTTGGAATGATTTATCCCAAGAAATTAGGACTAACCACCATGCAGACTTTTATCTATCTCCCATTTCCTCAAGATGGCTAAAACATTATTGGTAAATAAGCACCTGTATATTGTGCCACCCCCACCTCACTATAGATTGTAAGCTTTTATGAGAAGGGTCGGCATTATTTTTGCTTTATTTATTGTATTATCTATAACTGTTACTTCTGACTGTTTGAAAATGAACCTCTGAATTGAAAAGCGTTGCAGAATATCCTGCTTCTATATAAAGATCATTATTGTAATCTACTTCATTACAGTAGTTTGCTTCATTCTCTCCCACAGTGCTGTTCCATTGCTCAGTTCATGCACATTTAGAAGCTGCTTTCAACTGCTGCTCGGCAAAGATCCCTCCACTATATTCATACACCCTGTGCTGAGGAATCCTTGTGTCAGAATGCAGGGTTGGAAGCCGATAGGTACAAACAGGGAAATCCCTCTATGTGAACTGTTTCAATATAGCGTATGGATCTTTACTAAGCAGCAATTAAAAGGAGTTTGTAAAGCAGCATGAACTAACCACTGAAACAGGACTGCAGCATGGTGTTTGGTAGAATAGGAAAAAATAAGGGAATTAAGCATATTACAAGATTTATAACTGTACAATGTCTGGATAATAATAATAACAGTTTGGTTACTTGTTAAATCACCTTTCCCCACACAAAACCATGTATAATGAAAGTGACCCCAATTTTCTTACTTGTAAGGGTTCATGTTGCAGACGGTGATGGCTGGAAATGTCAATTTCTGGAAGTTCACAGTGATGGACACACTCACGGTGTAATAGGACATAAGCAATAAGGCGCACTGCCAAAACACCAGAGCCACCGCCGTCAAGGTGAGGGCAATCCAGATCCATCTCCGAAGACGACCCTTGGACACCACAATCCTCCGGCAGCCGTGAGTGTTGGTGGTCAGGCAGTACCATTGCATCAGCTCATACAAGGTTGGAGCTTGGGGACCCGTCACGGGAAGGTTCTTCTTAAGCTTCTGGGTAAGTTTCTTCTTCGGACCGTTAGACATGATGAACCTGGAACATGCAAGAAACAATATACTCAATACCGCACAGTGCCATACAGAGAAAGCCCTTCTTGGCAGTCAAGACTCGGAATATGTGATATCTGGTCTTCAGCCTTTTTCGCTTGTGTAAGCGCACACCTAGTCACACAGAGCTCCCTTTCAATCAAGTCTGACAGCAATGACGGATGATAAAGCAGAACTGATTTGCCAGTGGGTCAATTCATAATATAACGATATGTGTTCTTACATAGGACTGCTGGTAACAACAGGATGAATATTTCTGGCATTTAGGACTTCTCACACAGAACAATATTGTCCTATGTTCTTGCTTGGGACAAACAACCGTCTAGTTGTAACCAAATCTAATATTAGACAGTTCCATTGTGTCTGAGGAACGTGCACTTTATGGAAGGATATGCCGGATAATATGATGTGAAAGTTATATAGGACACAGTTTTGTATTGATTTCCAATAATAATGGGAAAAAATTCAATTTTTACTGAAAAGAACAGAAAATCAGCTTGATCTATCTATCTATCTATCTATCTATCTATCTATCTATCTATCTATCTATCTATCTATCCTTATATCTATCTATAGCTCTATCTATCGATCTATGTATCTATAGATGGATGTATCTGTGGATCTATCCATGTATCTATCTTTCCATGTATCTATGGGTCTATCTATCCAGGTATCTATGGATCGATGTATCTATAGATTTATCTGTGTATGAATCTAACTATGTATCTACCTATGAATCTATCTATCTATCTATCTATCTATCTATCTATCTATCTATCTATCTATCTATCTATCTATCTATCTATCCATTCATCCATCTATTCTTCCATGTTCCAGCCACAAAAAGGAAACTTGCAGCAGAAAGCCCCCAAAACCCTAAACTAGGCAGGACACACCACCATCAAGGGTTGTATAAGCTGAGATTTGTGGACCAATCCTCACAAAGGAGATCCTGATATTGAAAATTGAGAATAGGAAAAATATTGAAAATAGAATTTTGCTGACCATATAGCAAAAAAAAGCCTCCAAAGTGGAAACCTTGCCAGATAGCAGCACATATCTCAGTTTCTTAGACCCTCTACCTGCTCATGCAAATTGTAAATATAGCAAAGTTAAGTAAGTAGATAAGATATATAAAGAACAAATGTACAGAAAATACAATGCAAGAGCTATTCTGTAAGGTGCAATCCTTATTCGCCTCTTAGATGTTCAATATGGGGTACAGAGTAGGGGGATATGTGGCTGCTCCTGAGCCAGTAGAGTCCTCACCTGGAGGGATCTGGATGCTGAATGTGAGCAGGATCTCTATCTCACTCTCGTAAAGATTCTGCTGCTCTGAACTGAATGTTCTTGTCTATTCACCTGGCCGGCTCTGGTCTGAAGCAGTAAAGACTAGATCCCCTGACAGGTAGAGCCAGTCTGGCTGATGGGAGTCATACAGATGTGAACTCCATAAAGTCACCTGAGCTATTCATATCCCTGGAGCAGAGCATGAGGCTCCGGATTCCAGGGCGGTGATGAGACGAGGCAGGAGGGAACATTAGGGAGGACCTGTGATGTCCTCACTATTCTCCCACTGGATATCATTATAGGGTGAGCGCGTGCGGCACATGTGCAGAGTATACAGCTGAAATCATGAGACAGCAGATCCCCAAATCTGGGGAAATGGATCAAAGCCACCGTCCATGTCACACCACAACCGGGGGGTGCAAGAGGTTAGAGGCCACTATCCTAAAAAACAGTCTCCTAAATGTCCTTCTATCATATTGGACATAAGATAACACTGACCACAGTAGTATAAATTGTCTTGTTCATATACAGGGTGGGCCATCTATATGGATACACCTAAATAAAATGGGAATGGTTAGTGATATCAACTTCATGTTTGTGGCACATTAGTATATGGGAGGGGGAAAACTTTTCCAGATGGGTGGTGACCACGGCGGCCATTTTGAATCCTGATCCGATCCTCTTGTTTGCGCACCCTTAAGGTACCTTTACACGCTGCCACTATCACTGGCAATCGGTAGCAACCGAACGTGCGCGTGCACGTTTTGAACGGTTGCTAACGATCGCCGATTCCGTATGTACACACCGCTATTTCGTAGTTAACGCAAGGTATCGTGGTTCCCCGGAAGTTCCAACAGCTCCTGCGGGAAACATCCGGTTGAATCCCTTAGCCGCTTCACACGCCGCAATCAGTAGGGAAATGTGGGCATACATGCTCTGCAGCGCTAATACATAGGCGTGACATACTCGTGTATTCCGTGACACTAACACGCTGATTTGACAACGCAATAGCGTCATGATTGTCCAGCCTGCGCAGGAAGGCTGGCTAATACATCACGCCATTTTAATTATGTAGTGTGAATGGACAGCTCTTTAAATGTGGCGCCCTGTGAAGGGACAGCCAATGGTAACAGAGAGGCCCCCACCAATCATCGCTGATGGGGCGCGGTATCCATGAGGCTGTGGCACGCCCCTGGGAAATCACTAGGAGACGCTGATTCCATCCCTGTCCCCCGTTTACACGCCAATACCAGGGCAATTCCCCCATTTGTGTTGCATTGGATTTTAGAACCAGGCTCAGAAACAGCTACCCGGAGCAACTGCGAGAAACCCGATCACTTTCCCCAACTACACGCCGCAACTTCGTAGCAATTTCAAGGCAACTGTGACAAAAATCCCGATTGCCAGGCAGTTGCTACCACGCAGTGGCGGCGTGTAAAGGTACCTTTAGGGCTCATTCACTCAACCGATATTTCCATATATGAGAAAAACATTAATTATTCTGATCAGACTTTGAACAGGATCAGAGATTGAACACTGTGTGATCCGGGTGTCATCCATTTTTCTCGTATATGGTGAAAGCAAAGGTTTCTCCACCTCCTCTATTCTGACATTCCGTGAAAATCAGCCTGCACTCAGATAACATCCAAGTATGGTTTGATTTTTCTCATGGGTCCATTGACTTAGGCTGCTTTCACATCAGCGGTAATCGCTGATCGCGGCAGTTGCGGTGAAAAAAACGCCACTGCCGCAATTACCACATAACGGCCGCGATCGCGGCACATTTGCGGCAAGCCTTATACAATGTCTATGGGGCTTGCGGTAAGTGTGCGGCAGGTGCGGTTTCGGCAGTTGCGGCAGGTGCGGCCGCAAAAAAAAAACGCGGTATGCCGCGGTTTTTTCGCGGTCGCACCTGCCGCAACCGCACTTGCCGCACACTTAACGCAAGCCCCATAGACATTGTATGCGGCCGTTATGCGATAATCGCGGCAGTTGCGTTTTTTTCACCGCAACTGCCGCGATCAGCGATTCCCACTGACGTGAAAGGGGCCTTACTTTGTCGATTCTGCCACGATCTGTATAATCTGGGGTCTCGGTATTAGAGGTATATAGTATATACACGATCTGTATAATCTGGGGTCTCGATATTAGAGGTATATAGTATATACACGATCTGTATAATCTGGGGTCTCGGTATTAGAGGTATATAGTATATACACGATCTGTATAATCTGGGGTCTCGGTATTAGAGGTATATAGTGTATACACGATCTGTATAATCTGGGGTCTCGGTATTACAGGAATATAGTGTATACATGATCTGTATAATCTGGGGTCTCGGTATTAGAGGTATATAGTATATACACGATCTGTATAATCTGGGGTCTCGATATTAGAGGTATATAGTATATACACGATCTGTATAATCTGGGGTCTCGGTATTAGAGGTATATAGTATATACACGATCTGTATAATCTGGGGTCTCGGTATTAGAGGTATATAGTGTATACACGATCTGTATAATCTGGGGTCTCGGTATTACAGGAATATAGTGTATACATGATCTGTATAATCTGGGTCTTGGTATTAGAGGTTTATAGTGTATACATGATCTGTATCTCACCTGTATAATCCAGGGTCTCAGTATTAGAGGTATATAGTGTATACATGACCTGTATAATTCAGGGTCTCTGTATTAGTGGTATATACAATATACATGATCTTTATCTCACTTACATAATCTGGGGTCTCTGTAATAGAGGTATATAGCACATATATGATCAGTATCTCACCTTTATAATCCAGGGTCTCTGTAATAGAGGTATATAGCACATATATGTATCTCTCCAGTGTAATACGAGGTCTCAGTATTAGAGGTATATTTGTATATACATGATCTGTGTAATCTGGGGTCTCTGTATTAGTGGTATATACCGTAGTATGTACATGATCTGTATCTCAGATGTATAATCCGGGTCCTCAGTTTTAGAGGTATACCGTGTATATGTGATCTGTATAATCCGGGGTCTCGGTATTAGAAGTATATAGTTTGATTTTTCTCATGGGTCCATTGACTTACTTTGTCGATTCTGCCATGATCTGTTTAATGTGGGGTCTCGTTATTAGAGGTATATAGTGTATACATGATCTGTATCATCTGGGGTCTCGGTATTAGAGGTATATAGTATATAGATGATCTGTATAATGTGGGGTCTCAGTATTAGGGGTATATTGTGTATACATGTTCTGTATAATCTGGGGTCTCTGTATTAGTGGTATATAGCATAAACATGATCTATATCTCGCCTGCATAATTCGGGGTATCAGTATTAGAGGTATATAGTGCATACATGATCTGTATAATCTGGGGTCTCTGTATAAATGGTATATAGTGTATACCTGATCTTTATAATCTGGGGTCTCTGTATTAGGGTATAGTGTATATATGATCTGTATAGTATGGGGTCTCTGTATTATTGGTATATAGCATAAACATGATCTGTATCTCAACTTTATAATCTGGGGTCTCAGTATTAGAGGTATATAGTGTATACATGATCTGTATAGTCCAGGGTCTCTGTATTAGAGGTATATAGTGTATACATGACCTGTATAATCTGGGGTCTCGGTATTAGAGGTATATAGTATATAAACGATCTGTATAATCTGGGGTCTCAGTATTAGAGGTATATAGTGTATACATGAGCTGTATAATCTGGGATATCGGTATTAGGGGTATATAGTATATACAATATCTGTATTCTCACCTGTATAATCTGGGGTCTCAGTATTAGAGGTATATAGTGTATACATGATCTGTATCTCAACTTTATTATCCGGGGTCTCGGTATTAGAGTTATATAGTGTATAAATGATCTGTATAGTCCAGGGTCTCTGTATTAGAGGTATATAGTGTATACATGACCTGTATAATCTGGGGTCTCAGTATTAGGGGTATATAGTATATACATTATCTGTATTCTCACCTGTATAATCCGGGGTCTCAGTATTAGTAGAAGGCACTAGTGATGTGGAGTTGCACAGATAGGTGGTTGTTGCTTGGATTATTTAATCCCTCATTGCTGGGGATTTTCCATAAACAGGAGCAGGCTGTGCATCACTGAGCTTCTTTCTGGGCAGCTCCAGGTGACAGCACTGCTTACCTGCTAACTCCATTTCTAGGGTCAGTACCTGCCTCTGTACAAAATCTCCACCATCCCTCAGATACAGGCATTGTGCTGCTCTCAGACCTGCAGCGCCTCCTAATGGCTGAACTATGGAACTTACATCTTCTGTTAGAGGTGGAAAATTTGATTTATTACAAAACTAAGGACATCCTCAGATATTTGAGATGACTTGATGGGGTGTGATAGCTTCAGCAAATAAGAATCAGTTACATCACTAAGAACATGTATTTAACTTATCTCTCTATTTAAAGGGAACCTGTCAGCTACTTTATGCCCCCAACCCTATCACTACCTGTCCCTGCAGCTTTCTACTACATCCCTAACCATCCCTGCCTGATATAAATGTAAAGTATAATGGTTGTAAAAAACGCTTTGTATACTGCGGCGAGTCATTTCCAGTCCTGTGCATTGTGGGGGTGTATTGGGTGTACTCGCCAGCTTCAGATTGTGCAATGCGCATGCTCCAGAGTCGGCGAGTACACCCAATAATCCCCCTCAATGCACAGGAACAAAATTGACCCAACTGCAGCATCATACCTGGAAGGAGGCCATGGATTTCAAAGGTGGGACTGCACTTCTCAATTACATTATCACGTCCACCGGGGCATGATAACAACGAAGCAAGGAGAGACATGGACCCTTAGAGAATGCCCACATGTCTAGACAATGCCTCATAATGGGGAAAATGTAAAATATAAAAAGCATTTTTTCAACGATTATACTAAACATTTAGGTCAGACAGGAATTCCCAGGGGTGTAGTAGGAAGCTGCAGGGACAGGAAGTGATAGGTTTAGGGGCATAAAGTAGCTGACAGGTTCCCTTCAAGGGCCCCATCAGTCCTGCCCATCCTTGAGTCTCCTAAAGGAACTGTCAGGTCATTTGTCAGTAAAATACTAATAGTACCCTTGAATAGATCATGGGCAGCCCATTCAGAATATGTAAAAATTGCTACTGTACCCTTTGAAGTTCTCTTGCTATAAGCATCTTCACACCCAGCAAGAAGCTATCTTCAGCAATGCAAGTATTTTACCAGACTAGTGAATGGTCCACAGGATGCAAATATTCATTTGTTATTCTCCCCTCCCTCTCCCTGTGCTGTCTGTCTAGTTTCATTTTCATTTTGCAGACCTGCAGGTGCTTCTGATGAGGAGGGATGGAAATGGCAGGCATATATCTGACAGCTCATCTAGGTAAAGGCCCCGTTACATGCTTCAATAGTTGAACGAGCCGACCAACGATCCAATTTGACCTAGATCGCTTGAACGACGTTCAATGATCGCTGGTGAGGTGTCACACGTACAGATATCTTTAACGACGCAGCAACGATTCCGCGACAAGGGAACGATACTTGCGGTCATTTGATCGCCTACATCCTTCAGTTCTGAATAGGCGCAGTCGTAAACGACATCGTTATCAAGGTGTCGCACACACCGATGCTGCAGGTTGGACGGACGATCATCGTCTGGTTTTAGGTCCTGTTCATAAACCTCTGATCAACAATCTGCCCACTCATCGTTTCTACTTGTCACACACAATGACGTCATTACGACATCATTGCTCCACCCGAAAAGCTGTGATGTACAAACGATATCGTTAACGATATTGTAGCGTGTAACGGGCCCTTAAGGCAATCTCCTTCATTTATTTCTCTGAGCAGGAGCTGTGCTGTCTGAGAGATTCTATGTTTATTTGAACTCTTATTTTGCTACACCAAGGAGAGCAGAGACAGACGGATACAGCCCAACCCCCGATGTGAGTGATTTCTACTGATCTTCTGTGCAGTGATGTCAGTTTGTGACATAAATATTCATTCCTTGGGGATTGGGCAGCAGAGAAGCAAGTGATCACTCACCGTGATTGACAGATGGAATGAATCTCTTTATTTGCAGTTTACACAGGATAGGAGGGAAGTATAAATAAAAGAAATACATCAACAGAGAGAGCTTCACCAGAGGAATTAGAAAATGATATCAGGTTACATATAGATTATTGATCTGACAGATTCCCTTTAAAGGGATTATCCAGAATTATAAAGGCTAGAGCTACTACCATGATTGACAAAATAACTTCATTGAGCGTATTTGGGGGTTACTTCATACATTCATGTTTATTTCTGTTATCATCTTGGAGACACAAACATTAATTATTATTTTCCTTAACTTATCTCATTCCCTTTTAAGTACAATAACTTTTTCCCACTAAACTTGGATGTATGAGGCTTGTTTTTTGCGGGACAGTTGTGGTTTGTAATGACACAATTCATTTAACCAGATAATGTACTGAAATGGGTAATAAAAGATCCAATTGCATTAAACGTAACGTTTTTTTCTTTTCCATAGATGGAGCTGTGTGAAAGCTTGTGTTCTTGCTTACCGAGATGTCATTTTTATGGGTACTATTTAGAGACAGGTGTTTGAGTTTTTTATTCATCTGACAAAAATGGAGTTCTGATTTCAATTTTCTTCCTCTCGGTATTTAACATATGGATTAAATAATTTTAGAATTTAACATTCCATACTTTTATGAACACAACAATATTGCATGCAAATCTGTAACTTGCTATTCATTTTTATTCAGTGGTTCCTCTTCCTGCATTATAGGTACTAGAACCTCCATTTCGTCACCTCCAGACATGCACTTGCTCTTGTCCAGTAGCTTGTCTGCCCCAACTGAAAGTTCAAGTCTTGTTAAAAACTTGTAGTTTGACAGACAAGAGAGTAAGAAAAGAGCGATAAAGACCCGCTGCCCACTATCTGTATATAGACAAAAATGTAATCCATCCTACCTGGTCTCTCGATTGATAGAGATGGCTCAGAATTGACAACAGACTGTGGACAAAAGGGTGACTCCTAGTGGCCAGCACAGAAAGGCAACACCTAGTGGCCAGCGCAAAAGGAATGGCGACACCTAGTGGCCAGCACAGAAGGACGACACCTAGTAGACAGAACAGAAGGATGACAGATAGTGGCCAGCACAGAAGGATGACAGCTAGTGGCCAGCACAGAAGGACGACACCTAGTAAGCAGAACAGAAGGATGAGAGCTAGTGGCCAGCACAGTAAGGAGACACTATAGACAGACAGAAGGATGACAATGTGGCCAGCACAGAAGATGACAGCTAGTGGCGCACAGAGGAGACACCTAGTAAGCAAACAAAGATGAGCTAGTGGCCAGCACATAGAATGACAGCTAACAGCTAATGTCCAGCACAGAATGACAGCGAATGGCAGTAAGTAGGGAACAGCTAAGCCAGCACATAGAATGACACTAGTGGCAGCACAGAAGGATGATAGCTAATGAAAGCACAGTAGGATGACAGCTAATGGCCAGCACAGTAGGATGACAGCTAGTTGCAAGCACAGTAGGATGACAGCTAGGGACCAGCACAGTATGACGACAACTAGTGACCTGCACAGTAGGATGACACCTAGTGGCGAGCACAGAAGGATAACACCTAGTGGCCAGCACAGTAAAATGGTAGCTAATGGAAAGCACAGTAGGATGACAGCTAATGGCCAGCACAGTAGGACGACAGCTAATGCCAGCACAGGACAGTGTGTCCAGCACCATAGGATGACATCTAGTGGCGAGCACAGGATGACACTAGTGGCTAGCACAGTAGGTGATACTAAAGACCACATAGTAGGATGACAGCTAGTGGCCAGCCCGAAGGATGATAGCTAATGACAGATAGAGGATGACAGCTAGTGGCAGCACAGTAGACGACAGCTAATGCAGAAGACAGCTAGTGGCAGCACATAGGATGACATCTAGTGGCTAGAAGGATGAACCTAGGGCTAGCACAGTAGATGATAGCTAATGACCAGCTAGTAGGATGGCACTAGTGCTAGCACAGTAGGATGATAGCTATGACACAAGTAGGATACAGCTAGTGGCCACACAGAAGATGACACTATTGGCCAACACAAATGGATGACACCTAGTGGCCAGCACAGTACAATCAGAGATCCGAAGAGTGGTGCTTCTACGATCCGCGCTGCTGTTAAAGAAAATGAACCACACAAGGTCTAGGTGCAATGACCCCTTATGAAGGAGCTGGGACAGCACAGAAACGAGTCGAAATAAAACGTCATTGCACCTACACCCTGTGTGGTCCATTTTCTTTAACTGCAGCACGGATCATAGAAGTACCATCCTTCAGATCCCTGTTTGTACACAACTTTGCACGTGGAAGTGCTGATCCAGTGGCAGCTGTACAGGGCATATTCTAGTTGTGGGTTATTACAACTAGCCCAGGTAAGCGGATATAATCGTAAGCAATTGTTCATCTTTGGAGATAAGACCCATTGCACTTTTTCTGCCTCTTAATCCTACAGATAGCACAGTCGGAGGATACCTAGTGACCAGTACTTTGGAGAGATTTTTAGCTATAAGGGAACAGTATTTTTAAATAAAAGCATTTGCAAATTTGCAGAAGCAAAAACACAAACAAGACAATTTCTCTTTTAAAAGTGAAGCAATTACTCATAAGTTTCCAACAGAAATCATCACTATCGGTGCTACTTTGTGGTACATAAAATGCTTTAATTTCTCTTTACAATGATTTTGCAGGCAGAGAGAGTAAAATTCCCAACAATTTGCTGCATTTTCTCTCTGCAGAAATAGTTGTGTTGTATGCAGAGGTGTCAGCCTAGAAGGCTCTACACAAGGGAACTGCAGCAGGTCACCGCTCATATAAAAGACCCCCTAGCACTAATCAGACCTCAGTCTGAACATTATACTTACCCTTCAATCACCTGGCTCTCACTTCACCCACCGCACCCAGAGGAATCCATTACTTCACAGCCAAAATAGCGATGTTATTCAGATAGGAGTCATGTGACTTTACTAATCTCTTCTATTAGATTGTGACACAAAGTGGGAGGAGTCATATCCATAAGTTGGGTCAGAACAGCGCTACTAAACCTCTTCAGCTTTAGTAGTGGAGCCACAAGTGACAGCAACGTCTCTTTACTTGAAGCAAAGTATACTGGGAATTATATTTTTACGACTACAATCAAATAACTATATATCTATTATATAATCACGAATGGATTTCGCGCAACCTTTTGAGTCCACACTCGCTGCGATTCAGCGTGGTCATGTGGATACGAACGAAGCATTGGCCGCGCAGCGGCCATTGCGAGTCAGAGACTCGCTCTGCTAGAATCCCGATGCATTGTGCATCGGGCACCCATCTAGTATATATATATATATATATATATATATATATATATATATATATATAATAGAAAAAATTCCTTGCAGCACACAGCTTCTCAGTGGGCAGACTCCATATATACCCTCCATCACCTGTCGGCGATGAGGGTGCAATTGCAGCAGAGTATCTGCAACTCTATAGAATATATAATGAAAAAAAAGCTGCACAGCACTCATAGACCAGTGTGAACTGGTGCATGCAGAGACACAGAAACATATAAAATAGAAAAAATTCCTTGCAGCACACAGCTATTACCAATGTTGCATAATGCTATAAGCCATGTGTTTGAGAAAAAAGTTTAAAAACTTACGTTTTTCTGAAAAAACTCAAAATCTTATCTTTTAATTCTGAAGTTCTTAGTACAAACATTGGCCAAGGTCTGTTTGCTCGTCGACTGCGACAAAGTGACTTCAGGCACGACGAGTCCTATGCTGACACCCAAGTCCTCCTTTTCCGCTCCCCCACTTCTCAGTGGGCAGACTCCATCTATACCCTCCATCACCTGTCGGCGATGAGGGTGCAATTGCAGCAGAGTATCTGCAACTCTATAGAATATATAATGAAAAAAAAAAGTGATGGAGGGTATAGATGGAGTCTGCCCACTGAGAAGAAAAACGTAAGTTTTTAAACTTTTTTCTCAAACACATGGCTTATAGCATTATACAACATTGGTAATAGCTGTGTGCTGCAAGGAATTTTTTCTATTTTATATGTTTCTGTGTCTCTGCATGCACCAGTTCACACTGGTCTATGAGTGCTGTGCAGCTTTTTTTTCATTATATATTCTATAGAGTTGCAGATACTCTGCTGCAATTGCACCCTCATCGCCGACAGGTGATGGAGGGTATAGATGGAGTCTGCCTACTGAGAAGTGGGGGAGCGGAAAAGGAGGACTTGGGTGTCAGCATAGGACTCGTCGTGCCTGAAGTCACTTTGTCACAGTCGACGAGCAAACAGACCTTGGCCAATGTTTGTACTAAGAACTTCAGAATTAAAAGAAAAGATTTTGAGTTTATTCAGAAAAACATAAGTTTTTAAACTTTTTTCTCAAACACATGGCTTATAGCATTATACAACATTGGTAATAGCTGTGTGCTGCAAGGAATTTTTTCTATTTTATATGTTTCTGTGTCTCTGCATGCACCAGTTCACACTGGTCTATGAGTGCTGTGCAGCTTTTTTTTCATTATATATATATATATACACTGTGTGCAGAATTATTAGGCAAATGAGTATTTTGATCACATGATACTTTTTATACATGTTGTCCTACTCCAAGCTGTATAGGCTTGAGAGCCAACTACCAATTAAGTAAATCAGGTGATGTGCATCTCTGTAATGAGGAGTGTGGTCTAATGACATCAACACCCTATATAAGGTGTGCTTAATTATTAGGCAAATGCCTTTCCGTAGGCAAAATGGGTCAGAAGAGAGATTTGTCGGGCTCTGAAAAGTCCAAAATTGTGAGATGTCTTGCAGAGAGATGCAGCAGTCTTGAAATTACCAAACTTTTGAAGCATGATCACTGAACAATCAAGCGTTTCATGGCAAATAGCCAACAGGGTCACAAGAAGCGTATTGGGCAAAAAAGGCGCAAAATAACTGCCCATGAATTGAAGACAATCAAGCGTAAAGCTGCCAAGATGCCATTTGCCACCAGTTTTGCCATATTTCAGAGCTGTTACGTTACTGGAGTATCAAAAAGCACAAGGTATGCTATACTCAGGGACATGGCCAAGGTAAGGAAGGCTGAAAAACCACCACCTTTGAACAAGAAAGATAAGATAAAACGTCAAGACTGGGCCAATAAATATCTTAAGACTGATTTTTCAAAGGTTTTATGGACTGATGAAATGAGAGTGACTCTTGATGAGCCAGAGGCTGGATCAGTAAAGGGCAGAGAGCTCCACTCCGACTCAGATGCCAGCAAGGTGGAGGTGGGGTACTGGGATGTGCTGGTATCATCAAAGATGAACTTGTGGGACATTTTCGGGTTGAGGATGGAGTGAAGCTCAACTCCCAGACCTACTGCCAATTTCTGGAACACAACTTCTTCAAGCAGTGGTACAGGAAGAAGTCGGTATCGTTCAAGAAAAATATGATTTTCATGCAGGACAATGCTCCACCACATGCATCCAACTTCTCCACAGCGTGGCTGGCCAGTAAAGGTCTAAAAGAAGAAAAAATAATGACATGGCCCCCATGTTCACCTGATCTGAACCCCATAGAGAACCTGTGGTCCCTCCTAAAATGTGAGATCTACAGGGAGGGAAAACAGTACACCTCTGGGAACAGTGTCTGGGAGGCTGTGGTGGCTGCTGCACGCAATGTTGATCGTAAACAGATCAAGCAACTGACAGAATCTATGGATGGAAGGCTGTTGAGTGTCATCATAAAGAAAGGTGGCTATATTGGTCACTAATTTTTTGGGTTTTGTTTTTGCATGTCAGAAATGTTTTTTTCTAAATTTTGTGCAGTTATATTAGTTTACCTGGTGAAAATGAACAAGTGAGATGGGAATATATTTGGTTTTTATTAAGTTGCCTAATAATTCTGCACAGTAATAGTTACCTGCACAAACACATATCCTCCTAAGATAGCCAAATCTAAAAAAAAAAACACTCCAATTTCCAAAAATATTAAGCTTTAATATTTATGAGTTTTTGGGTTGATTGAGAACATAGTTGTTGATCAATAATAAAAATAATCCTCTAAAATACAACTTGCCTAATAAATCTGCACACAGTTTAAATATATATATATACACACACAGGTATATACACACTGGCAATCAAGATTAGAGAACAATGTTGATTATTTCAGACAATGTAATCTACATTGATCAACATCTGAAGGTATTTGTATAAGGTTATAAACTGTTCACACTGGACATTTCTGATCTGTTTTTGATGCTGCATTTTTCTTTTTAAAGCTGCACCTAAAATGGATCATTTAGGCTGGGTTCACATTTCCGTTCCCCTCCACAGCGTTCTGTGGAGGGGAACCGCCATGTGAGTGCAGCCAGCGCAAGCCCCTATGTTTATAATGGGGACACGCGGTGCTGCGCTTGACTGCGCATGATCGTGCGCTCCCATTCATTTTCCTGTGTGATTTGTACGCATGTGCATGCTTGCGTACAAATCACACTCTCTCGTCCGCACTCGGAGCGCGACATGTTGCATTAGCAACCTCAACAGCGATCTCACTTTGTGTGACACTTAGCAGCGATCAGGCCCCTGCTGGGAGATCATTCCGGATCGTTGCTGCGTCGCTGGTGAGATCTGATTGTTTGACATCTTACCAGCGATCCCGACAGCGATGCACCAGGGATCCCGGCAGGTCGGATCACTGTCGTGATCGCTGGTGCGTCGCCAAGTGTGACTGTACCCTTAAGCGTTAGTGGTGCAGAAAGCGCATCCAGAAAATAATGAGGATCAATTACTGCTGCTCCGTTTTCTGGTTCACTTTCAGCACCAACATCCAATCACTTACCCTTCCCAGTGATCCCACAGCGAGCCCTGTTGATGTCTTCCTCCCACGCATCGGCAGAACCTGTGGATTGTCAGTACTTAGAGGACCTTGCATCATATGACTCAGCCTGATAATCACATGGATCACAGGTCCTATAAGTACTCATGCTACTCCTAGGTCCTGCTGATGCCTGTGAGGAAGACATTACCGGGGCTCACCTGGTGGGTAAGAAAGTGTATGTGTCTGTCTGGATCCCCTGAAAACATAGCAAAAAAGCAGCATAAACAGATGATGCATTTGTGATTCTTTTTTGCAAAAAAGAAGATCCATTCTTGGTGCAGAAACTGCAACAAAAACAGTTAAACAAAAAACGAAGCACAAATGCTCTCTCTGAATGAGGCCCAAGAGGTCCACCATGCCACTAGAACAATGTTTTCCAAAGTAACCAAAGTTTATCATCTCAAAACCTTAGAACCTGTAAAACCGTAACCCATAGAAGCGCCGACAAAGGCGCAAAACAGTCCGTCGTTATTGAAGACCCCCCATCCTCCTCCCCACGCCACACAGCCTCAGAACTGTGACGAAATAATGGACTAAAGCTGAAGTATACCCAGGTCTGGTGAGTGCTGCCATTCTTTGTTTGTGAACAACTTAAAACCTTTATTTTCCTCAAAACGTGATGATCATAATTAGAGAACACCAATGACTGTAGACAGAGAAAGATTAAAACTTAATGTTGTGAAGGTTACAACAATCACCAATCAGTAGGACGTGTATATGCCTTTGCATTGTACAGGCCTTTGCTTTGAATGACTTCAGCACATCTGCAGCTACAGGACATCACTATTATCTCACACTGCTGTGGTGTGATTTTGGTCCACTCTTCTTCCAGTCTCTTCCACAGTTCTGTGACTGTTGTTGGTTTCTTGGCCATAACTTTACTACAAAGGAATGAAGTGCAAATAGGCCTTTTTAATGTGATTTTGCCCTGAAGAAGTAGCGGTCCGCTACGAAACACGTTAGCTAACAAAATCCTTAAATGATAGACATTTGGAACCTCTTTCTAATGGCAGCGCAGAATTGAAACTCTAAAGGTACCGTCACACGCCGTGAGATCGCTAGCAATTCCCGAATTCGGCAATGTGGAAACCACATCGCATGTGCGTAGTGGTGTGTGACTGGGCGATTCTACGGCGAGAAATCGCTGGTGGAGCGTCGCCTGATTGCCCTGAACTGAAATCAGGCGATATCCACTAGGCGATTTCAGCGCATCGTGGCGTGTGACAGGGCGATAGCGATGTAGAAAGCGAGCTCAGACATTCTGAAATCAATCCCGTAGGCATGCCTGAGCGTGCTGTTTTTCGCGCCTCGTCTGCGGCGATCGGTTGCTTGGTGGTAACGCAGTTGTGTAGGCCAATCGGAGTGGTAGGGGCACGGTGTAACACACTCTGGCACGCCTGTCTTCTCGCCGTAGTCAAACTCTACACCCACATCGCTGATGTGGTTGTGGCATGTGACGTGGTGATGTGAGAAGGGCAGATCGCTTCCAGTTTTCTGCAGGCGATTTCTGGAACGTAGGATCGCCCATGAGATCGCTACGTGTGCCAGCTCTAGTGCCCTAAATGTGCGCTGACATCAAATCGCCAGCGATATGGAAGCCATATCACGGTGTGTGATGGTAACTTAACTCTTCCCTTGAACTTCTTGGCCATAACTTTGTTACCAAGGATTTTCCAAAGGTTTTCTATTGGGTTTAGATCAGGAATCTGCGCTTCCATTTCATTGTTTTATGTTTCAAGGAACTGTATTTACCCATTTTGCTGTGTGACACAGGGAATTGTCTTGCATGGAAATTGCTGGTTGATTGAGTGCTGAATGCAAGAAAGGATCCACGTGTTGCTGAAGAAGGTTCTGATACACACTTGTATTCACTATGCCATGTAGCTGTATGAGAGGACTAACCCCTGCAGAAAATATTCCCCAAACCATGTCACTTTCTCCACCACCTTTCACTGACTTCTTTACACACATTGGGTTCAGTCTTTCCTCAGTTTGTCGATGAATATAATGTTTCCCATCAGACCCAAATAAATTAAACTTGCTTTCATCGTTAAAATGAACTGTAGACCATTTCTCCTCTGTCCTCACATGTTCCTCACCAAAGGTGAGTCTAGTTTTTTTATTCTTTCTGCTAATGATAGGTTTGGTCACTGCAGAGAGGGCTTTCAGCCCAAATGCTGTTAAACGTCGTGATACTATATGATGAGACAGATCCTTACCCTGTTCAGTGCTGAACTGGTGAGCTATTTCAGCTGCCATATGGAAACCATTACCCATGGAGATTGTCCGCATTATTCCTGTCCTCTCTTGCACTTGTCTTTTAAGGTACCTTCACACACAGCAATTTTGCTAGGCAATTTCACTGGCAATTTGCTGGTTTTAGTGAAATCATGGACACATTTTTCCATTTGTACACAGCAACAAAATAGAACAATGTGTCCATGATTTCACTGCAACCAGCAAATTGCCAGTGAAATTGCCTAGCAATATTGCTCCATGTGACGGTACCTTTAGGGAACCCAGCCTTCGTGGAGAACTTATAAGAGTTTGTGGTGTTGTAGAGATGCGATATTCTGTAAATCACTATTTATACTGTATTTGGCCAGCAGGATAAGAGGGTGCCAGAGGGTTGCAGGTCCTGACTAAGTTTGTGACAATATTCCAGTTATGAAATAAGCTTAAAATACTGCTAATTTACTGATGTTAGGATATTTTTATATAGGACAACACAATGACCTTAATATTAAGGAAATTGCGTGTTGTTCTCCAATTTTAATTGCCAGTGAATATATATACATGCTGCTAAAAAAAAAATAAAGGGAACATTTAACACAATGTAACTCCAAGTCACTCACATGTCTGTGAAATCAACCTGTCCAGTTGTGAAGCAACACCGATTGTGAATCAACTTCTCCATACAGCTGGAGCTGACCCTCACAGCCAAAGCAGGCCCTCAACACACACCCACACCCAGCCTCTCACAATTGCCGTCCCTCACACACACAGCCGGCCATCACACATTGCCGTCCTCAAACACACAGCCGGCCATCCACACACACAGCCGTCCCTCAAACACACAGCCGGCCCATACACTTTGCCAACCCTCAAACACACAGCTGGAGCCGGCCCTCACCCCCCCACCCCCACACACACAACACCCCCCCCCCCAGACCATACACACACAGCCGGCCTTCTCACACACAACACCCCACACACACACAGCTGACCTTCACACACACACAGTTGGGCCCACACACACAGCCGCCCCCACCCCCCACACGCACAACCCCCCCTCAGCCCATAGACACACAGCCGGCCTTTTCACACAAAATACCCCCACACCACACACAGCCAGCTCACACACAGCCGACCTTCACACACACACAGCCAGCTCACACACAGTTGACCTTCACACGCACACAGCTGCCCCCAATCATACACACACGGCCAGCTTACACATAGCCGACCTTCACACACACTCACACACAGCCAGCCCTCTCCACACACAACACCCACACACACACAGCAGGGCTGTGGAGTCGGTAAGCCACAGTTGCGACTCAGACTCCTGGATTTTATCAGGTTCCGACTCCAACATAAATGGCCAATTCTTAACAATAAATTTACTGTTGTAAAATATTACCATTGTGCTTATTCAGCTTCTCACCATCATATAAGTAATCAGACCACTTAGAGCAAAAACTATATTTATTAGAATACAATTAGAATATAGCAAATAACTTTTATAAACTTTTCTAAACTGTAAGTAAATATACAATAAACACTGTTAGGCAGTTAACAAGAAGAAATCTATAAATTTGTCCTCAGAAAAAGTATTGCCTCTGTCAGATCCTCCTTCATGGATGCCCTCAAATCTGATCTAATTATTTTGAGAGCAGAGAACAACCTCTCTACACTAACTTGGGTTGGTGGCAAAGCAGTAACCACTCGGGTAACATCTCTGACAATGTCAGAATACAGAGGAATCGCATGTTGCACTGTTATTTTTGATGAACGGTCAAATTTCTCAATTTCTTTTAGTGCACATGAAAAATTCTGCTGAAATGTACTGGCTGTGTTCTTTGATGGGGATGACTCTTCTTCTATGCGGGAACGCTTTGCACGGTCCTTGTGATCCAAATATTTTTCGAAATTAAATTCTTCATCAGTTGATGATGAGGGTGAAGATGTGGCAGGACGACCAAATTCTTCTTATTCCTCCTGACTGTTCTGCAACCCTTTCATCCTTACTGCTATTTCAAACAGAGCTTCTTTTCCTTTACTTAGCTGTTGATCATCTAGAAGAATCCGATGCATTGGGTCTACATAAACAGCTGCCAAAAGAATGTTATTTTGAAATAGTAGCTCCTCTCTCCGTTTCATTGATGTAGCAATGCCACTTGCAATTAACCCTCCTCTTTGGGACAGGAGAAACATCAGGTTCTCCACTCCTTTAAGAAAATACCTGGAGTTAAGTCCTCTGCTTGTAATTTTTTAGTCACTGTAAATGGTGCTCTAGCAATTTTTCCAGCTCAGTCACCTGATTCCACTGACTTTCATTTAGCGTCAGTTGAGGGTTAGCCATGTCTACAAGAAAGGTTTTCAGTTCAACCAAGCACTAAATCATTAAGTAAATACTGCCCCATCGTGTGGCTTGATCAATAATTGCCCCTTTTCCAGCATGTCTCTCCAAAATTGAGTCAACTTTAGGGGTTCTGGCAACAGTAGCCAATTTTCTCACCTTGCCAATCAGTGCAGCAGCATGTCCTTCTCTTATAGCCAGCTGTAGCATATGCACAACACAGCGCATATGATGAATGAAAGAACGTATTGACACAGTTTTAACAAGATCATCTAAACTATCATGTTGCTGTTCATCTGAAGCAACTTCAGTTTGCTCCTCAGTTACAATACTGTGTTCCTCTATTTCAAACATTTCTGTATCTGTGGACCCAGAATGTTCTTCTAGCTGCTGGTCACCATCATTACTCTCATTCATTAGCTTAATAGTACTTATCATATTTGAAACATTTTCAGTTACGACAGAAAGAACTTGCTCTTTTTTAAGTTCAAGTCTTGCAGAACCTTTTCCACCAAGACCTGGAGAAACTCACTGGGTGATGGCTTTGGTGTCTTTTATTGCCAATGTCTTGGTAACTAATTCATTTTTGTCACAAACAAATCGGACATTGATGGCAAAATAGTTCACTCTGTGACGTGTGCAGGCATCCATTTTAAGAAACAGAAAGTGTCCCTTGAGAGTTTTTTTAAGTTCTTTCTTTTTGTTTAAAAGCTTCTTCGACACATAATATTTCGTGAAATACATATCACTCTATCCTCTTAAACACCAAGTCTTGTTGACCATTTCCAACCATTTTCAGCCCAAAAATGCTGGTCCCCTGTAATACAGTCAAATAGGATCAACTACTCCTTACAACATGCGTCTACTGACGTTGTTTGTAAACTCGCAGATCTACTTCATTTCCACGTAACTTCTGCACTGAACACAAATGCAACTGCATGGCATGCAAGTTCTCTGCTTACTTTTTTGGCTGGATACCCGCTGTCAGTAGCTAGTCTGAGCGTGTCTGAGCAAGTCTTAGCGATTCTGAGTGAGTTTACGAATCCGAGTCCTGAATACTGTATTCGGGACTCGGCTTATACATGAGTCAATAGATTTTCCCACGTTTTGGGGCAAAGGTAGGGGGGTCGCTTATACACGAGTATATACGGTATCTACTGTCATTGTCACAGTAACTTTGTCACTGACAAAATATCTTGCAACTGATGGCTGCAAAGTTCTCATGCTCCTTTTTTGGCTGGAAGAGCTGGGCACTGGTTCTTTGGTTTGGATGCAGTCTTTCTCATCCACTGCTTTCAGTACTTCTGGATGAAAGCGCTGTAAATGTCTCTTTATATTAGAAGCTCTGGTAGAAGCATTTTTATCTTTGCCTGAATATGCACTCATCTTGGCTTCACAAATTTGTTTTCGTCTGGATCATTTGTCATACACTGACAGACATAATGTTTTCTATCTTGAGTGATGGTGAAATGTTCAAATACAGCTGATTTAATGTGACGCGTCTTTGACATTCTCAGGTTTTTAATTCTGCATTCACAATCCAAATGACAATTGTTTTTCCTAAAAACAATTGTACAAAATTATTTGCCAGGTCGTACAACTGATATAGTGGTCAGTAATACGTTATTATTCCTCATGTACTCACAGTTAACTGATGCAAAGTTTGTTGAAAGGATAATACTTCTTACAGTCTTCCTGTTCTGAGTAGCAGGCAGCTGTGAGATGACTTGAAAGACGCACACCTAGTATGATCTAGTCTAGAGGAGAGCTTTAATACTAAGAATTTGCAACACATTTTCACTTTCAGTTTCATACATTGTAAGTAGGGGGGTTGGGGCAGCATGAGGTTAACCAAGTATAAATTAGATAAGGGCAGTGGAGAACAGTGACACACAAGAAGTAAGAAATGTCTATCTCCAGCAGAACTGCTTATCACTGTTGTTCATAGTTTGATAGAACATATAAATTTGAGTAATATTTATAAAATTCATATAAAGTTCAATTATGAAATATTAATAAAAAAATTTTAAAGCTGGAGTCGGAGTCGGTACATTTCTACCAACTCCGACTCCAACCAAAACTAATTCCGACTCCACAGCCCTGACACAAAGCCAGCTCACACACAGCTGGCCACACACACAGCTAGCTCACACACAGCTGGCCCACACACACAGCTACCTCACACACAGCCGAACTTCCACACAGCACCCCACACACACACACACACACGGCCCCACACACCACCCCTAACACACAACACCACCCCCCAGCCCATACACACCAGGCCATACACCCCACCCCACACACACACACAGCCAGCTCACACACAGCTGACCTTCACACACAGCCGCCCCCCACACACACAGCCACCACCCCACCCACACACACACACCCCCAAGCCCATACACACACACACACAACACCCCCCAGCCCTACACACACAGCCGGCCCATCACACACACCCTACACACACACAGCCGAACCCCCCCCCCCCCACACAGCCACTCAGCACAGCTGACCTTCACACACACACACAGCCACCCCACACACACACAAAACACCCGACACATACAACCCCCCAAGCCCTACACACACAGCCGCCCTTCTCACACACAACACTCCACACAGACACACAGCCAAGCTATACACACAGCCGACCTTCATCACACACACACAGCCACCCCACACACACACCAGCCCTCTCACAGCACACATACACACAGCTACTCACACACAGCCAACCTCACACATACACAGCCACCTTTTCACACACAGCCAGCTCACACACAGCTACCCACACACACACAGCCCCCCCACCACACACGTACAAAACACCCGACACACACCACCACCCCCCAGCACATACACACACAGCCGCCTTCTCACACACAACATCCCACACACAGCCAGCTCACACAAGCTACTTCACACACACAACAGCCACCGCCCCCCCCACACACACAGCCAGCTCACACACAGCCGACCTTCACACACACACACACACAGCCAGCCCTCTCACACAAAGCTAGCTCACACACAGCCAACCTTCACACATCACACAGCTAGCCACACACAGCCGACCTCACACATACAGCTGCCCCACACACACACACCCCCCCAGCCCATACACACACGTACAAAACACCCGACACACACACACCACCCCCCAGCCCATACACACACAGCCGCCCACACACACACACAACACACCCCCCCCCCAGCCCATACACACACATACAAAACACCCGACACACAAAACACCACCCGCCAGCCCACTACACGCACACAGCCAGCCTTCTCACACACAACACCCCACACACAGCCAGCTCACACACACACACGGCCGGGCTCACACACACACACGGCCGGCCCCACACACACACACACAGACCCCCCCCCCCCCCAGCCCATACACACATGTACAAAACACCCGACAGACACAACACCCCCCGGCCCATACATACAACAGCCGACTCATACACACACAGCTGGCCTTCTCACAACACACACCCCACACACAGCCAGCTCACACACACACAGCCAGCTCACACACAACACCCCACACACAGCCAGCTCACACACAGGTGACCTTCACTCACACACAGCCGGCCCACACACACAGCCAGCTCACACATAGATGACCTTTACACACACATGTACAAAACACCCGACACACACAACAAACCCCCCAGCCCATACACACACAGCCGGCCGGTACACACAAACACCCACCCCCCACAGCCAGCTCACACACAGCTGACCTTCACACACACACAGCCAGCCCACAAACACAACAACCCCCAGCCCCGTACACACAAAGCCGGCCTTCTCACACACAACACCACACACACACAGCCAGCTCACACACAGCTGACCTACACACACACACACAGCCGGCCCCACAAACACAACACCCCAGCCCATACACACACAGCGGCCTTCTCACACACAACACCACACACACAGTTGACCTATACACACACACAGCCGGCACACACAGCCACAGCCGGCACACACACACACACACAGCCAAGCCGGCACACACAGCCACAGCCGGCACACACAGCCACAGCCGGCACACACACCACACACACACACACACACACACACACACACACACACACACACAACAGCCGGCACACACACACACAGCCGGCACACACACACAGCCGGCACACACACACCTTCTCACTGCGCAGGTGCCGCACGCGCTCCCTGCGCTCCACCGAGCAGGAAGAAAACAGACGGGTCATGTGACCGGCCTGTCCCACGTGACACGTACGTCATCAGTCCTTCCAGGAGCAGCTCCGATCTGGTCCCGGTCGCGCTGGGGGACAGTTTTGCGGGTTGCCCCCCGACCGGAAGTGAGCGCTGCGCCTCCCTGTGACAGCGGAGTCCCGGGGCCGGAGGGGAATGCTCTCATGTCGCAGGGTGGCGGGTGCTGCCCCGGCGGCGGCCGGTGGCGGGAAGGAGAAGAAGGTGTCCCTGGGGAAGAAGCTGTTCTGGCGGCGCGGCGGGCTGGTCAGCCGCTTCCTGCGGACACTCAGCGCCTTGTCCCACCTGAGTAATGAGCAGGAGGAGGCCGCCACCAACACTGCCCGGGATAAGAGCGGCTCCCCGCCCGCGCCCCAGCCGCAGGCCCCGGAGTCCCCGCACCTGCCGCCGCCGCTCCCCTGCCCGAGCCCCAGCCGCATGCCCGGCCTGTCCGGACTCAAGAACCACGGGAACACCTGCTTCATGAACGCCGTGCTGCAGTGCCTGAGCAACACCGACCTGTTCGCAGAGTTCCTGGGGCTGGAGCAGTACAAGGAGAGCGAGGCCTCGGGGAGCCCCCTACCCAGCCCTGGGGCCCCGGACCGCGGGGAGGTCACCGAGCAGCTGGCCAAACTGCTGCGATCCCTGTGGACCATGGAGTACACCCCGCAACACAGCCGGGAGTTCAAGGTGAGGGAAGGCTCAGGTACTGCTGGTGTGGGGACTACCACTGCCAGAATGCCCGCCACGGGTACTGCGAGCCCCAACATCAGCACCATGACCCCCAACATCATCACCATGACCCCCAACATCAGCGCCTGCCCCAACATCATCACCATGACCCCCAACATCAGCACCTGCCTCGACATCATCACCATGACACCAACATCATCAGCACCCGCGCCACGGCTACTGCGAGTCCCTACATCATCACTATGACCCCCAACATCAGCACCTGCCCCGACATCATCACCATGACCCCCAACATCAGCACCTGCCCCGACATCATCACCATGACCCCCAACATCAGCGCCTGCCCCGACATCATCACCATGACACCAACATCAGCGCCTGCCCCGATATCATCAGCACCCGCGCCACTGCTACTGGGAGCCCCAACATCATCACCGTGACCCCCAACATTCGTGCCTGCCCTGACATCACCGTGAGCCCCAACATCAGCAGCACCTGCCACAGCTACTGTGAGCTCCAACATAACCACTGCAAGCCCCATCACTGCAAACTCCAACATCATCACCGTGACCCTCAACATCATCAGCGCCGACCCCTGCTACTGCGAGCCCCAACATCATCAGCAACCATCATTGCACACACCCCAACATCATTCGAGCCCGTCCCGACAGCATCAGGCCCTTCTACTGCACACCCCCAACATCATCAGTGCCCACTCCAGCTACTGTGAACCCCAATATCACCATGATCCCCAACATCATCAAAGCCCACCCCAACTACTGCGAGCCCCAACATCACCGTGATACACAACATCATCAGCAACCACTATTGCACACACCCAAATATCATCCGTGCTTGTCCTGACAGCATCAGGCCCTGCTACTGTACACCCCCCAACATCAACCCCAACTACTGCAAGCTCCAGCATCATCACCAGAACCCCCAATATCATCAGCGCTCTCCCTGGCTGTTGCTAGCCCCAGCATCATCAGCGCGCACGCCCCCACAGCATAGGCTCCTGCACAACCCCAACATCATCAGTGCCCACTCCAGCTACCCCATCATCATTACTGTGACGCCTGACATCATCAGCGCCCACCCCCTGATACTGTAAGCCCCATCATGATCGCCATGAACCCCAACGTCATTAACGTTGTGAGCCCAAACTTAATCACCACAAGCCCTATCACTGCAATCTCCAACATAATCACTGTGACCCCCCAACATCACTAGCGCTTGCCGCTGGTAGTGCGGACCCCATCCCCACAATGACCTCTGACATCAGCAGCGCCCACCCCTGATGATGTGGACCCCAACATTATCACCATGACCCCCAACATCATCAGCGTCGGCCTGACAGCATCAGCCCTTGCTACTGCACACCCCCAACATCAGTGCAAGCCCCCACATCGTCAGCACCCCCCAAGATCACCATGACCCCCAACATTACCACCACAAGCCCCGCCATCATGAGTGTGACCCCCACATCTGCCCCTGCTACTACTGTTCACACCCAACATTATCATCATCAGCACAACCCCCCACATAATCCCCGTGATCCCCGACATCACCACTGCAAGCCCCACATCATCAGCACCTGCCCCAACATCATCACTGCAAACTCCAACATCAAAATCAGTGCCACCCCCAATGATCTCATTTGTGCCAGCCCCAACATCACTGATCTATATCACTCAAAGGGCCACGTCACACACACAGATATTTGTGCAGATATTGTTCGCAGATCTCTGGTTGCAGTGAAATCATGGACACATTGTACCATTTGTACACAGCCACAAAATGGAACAATGTGTCCATGATTTCACTGCAACCAGAGATCTGCCAACAATATCTGCACAATTATCTGTGTGTGTGATATGGCCCTAAGCCACAACATGACATCACCATCCTGCATTAGTGCAAGCCCCAAAATCTTTGCTGGACCCATATGTTTTACCTGGAAGAACTAGGAGTCCCGGTTGCCAACCCCATCAGTTCTACATTTCCCAGCATCTCCAGTCTCTTTCCATTAGTGCTTGGACTTCTGGTTCCTTACAGGAGTCACTTATCGATTATCTTTAGTTTTGTTGTGAAGTAAAATCTATTGCTTTCTGTTGTCAGCTACTTTGTCTTGGAGAAACACTTATTTACATATATAAATGGTTCTCCTAACCCCTGTGTATATAAACCCCGTGACATCAGAGGACGGTTTCCTGAAACTTGATTATTTGAGATTCTTTTGCTCTGGTTTTAGGGATTGTTCAGAAGTTAGATCTCTTGGAAAGTCACATTTTACAGGGGTGTTCCCTCTCCTGTAGTGATGTAGTGATGGTGTATAGCTTGGGCAATCACTATGTGATCGGTGGAGGTCTGACCTCTGAGATTTATAGGGTCACACTGCTTCAGTGCTGTGACCTCTCTGATGCTTGCTTGTTGGGGTTAGTAATGGCGAAACTAAAGAGGGTAAAGTGCTACAGTCGTTACAATTTCAGGTCTGATAAAGTAATGATTCTAGTGATATGTCGTCTCTTTGAAATTAGAATGCCCTGTTGTACGTTGGCCCATTAAATAGGACCCGTCGCCCCCTGGTGCTATGCTAACTGAATGCAACACTGAATGCAGCGTGTCTGCTGCATTCAGGGAAGGGGTCCCCCATGTCTCTAGCCCCCCTGTAAGCAGTTAAAAAGACTTTATAAAGTGTACAAATAAGGAGTCCGGAGGGACTTACTCAGTAAGGAGTCATCGCTGTTGCTGGTGTCCTCCCCGCCTCCAGTCCTCAGTGATGACACATACAGGAGGCTGAACAAGAGAGGGCTGGAGGCAGGGAGGACACCAGCAACAGCAATGACTCCTTACTGAGTAAGTCCCTCCGGACTCGTTATTTGTACACTTTATAAAGTCTTTTTCACAGCTTACAGGGTGGCGAAAGATATGAAGGACCCCTTCCCTGAATGCAGCAGACGCGCTGCATTCGGTTGGCATAGCATGAGGGGAGTGACAGGTCCTCTTTAAAGCCTGTGGATGCTCTTACGTGGAAGGAATGTTTACATATGTTAGTAGTTACTTTTACTGCTGGATACAATCTCAATTCCTTCATTCATTTTCAGCCCCTTCCCCCCTGATATGCAGATTGTCTTCTTCAGTAATATATGCTGGATATCAGGTATGTGCCCTAAGCTCTGCAGCCTCCACTAGCTCTTATCTGTCAGCACAGCTTCATTTCTGCACTGATTTTCTTCCGGTGCTGCTGACACAGTGATGGTGAGGTGTGTGATTTCCCCCACCCTGACGTCTACCGCAGGGTCTCTCCTCATTCCGATCACTAATACACACCCTGTGTGATTCATCCTTCTTATCTACTACACTTGATTGTTTCTACTACTCCTATCTTCCATGTACACCCCTGCCTGCTCCCTTATGGCATCTCTATTGCTATGTTCACACACAGTTTTCTTTTGTGGATAATTTTTGGAGTGGATCTGCTCCAACATCCTCTTAAAATTCGTTTACCAAAATGATTGGAGAATTTCCCCTTCTTAGGCTGGCTTCACATTTGCGTTTGTGTCTGCATGCTGATGGCATGCAGACACAAACGCAGTGCAAAGCAGGGCCTAAAGATGTGTCCGCAGCAGAGAATGTCTGCCTGCGGACACATCACTGTGGAGCCCAGCAGCCAATCAGCGGTGTCCGGGGGCGCAGATCAGCATCGGAGATCTCCGACTCCCGGCCGCCGGTAAGCTCCGGGACATGTCAGCGGGGAGAAACAGCTGATTTGACAGCTGTTTGAATCTTCCCGCGCCGAGAGGAGATGTCGACGCGGGAAGATTCAAACAGCTGTCAGATCAGCTGTTCTTCCCGCCGACATCGCTAGCAGATTACCAGCGGCGGGGAGGAAGAGGACAGCAGTGGCTGAGCTGATCTCCCGGTGGCCGTCGGTGAGCTCCTGTGACATCACCGGCGGCCACCGGGAGATTTTTCAATGGGTCCGCAGCGTTCTCCTGCGCTGTCAAGCGCTGAACACTGCGGACCCATTGAAGACAATGCATGTTTTGTGCGCTTGGGGACGCTTGCTGATTTTCCAAGCTCTCCGAGCGCACAAAAAATGCAACATGCTGCGTCCCGGGTGCGGATGCTGGACACCGGAAGGAGCAGATATCGTCCGTATCCGCACCTGAACGCAGCAAACGCAAGCACTATGCGTTCCTATGTTAAACATAGGAACGCAGTGCGCATGCGTTTGACTGCGTATGGGAACGCAGCAATACGCTGCCTTCCCATACGCAAATGTGAAGCCAGCCTAAGTTATTCCTGTGAATTTCTTTTCCAATGTATTTTCTTTTCTTCCTGAAAGGTTTTGAAAATACCTGGTAGAAGAAAAAAGTATCTGTTCCAAACAAATGACATGCACTTTGTAATGGTGGGTTTACACACACCAATTTATCTGTTCAATATCTGAACCAATCTCTGGTTGCAGTGAAATCATGGATACATTGCTCCATTTTGTGGCTGTGTACAACATGGAGCAATGTATCCATGATTTCACTGCAACCAGAGATCTGTTCAGATATTGAACAGATAAATTGGTGTGTGTAAACCCACCATAATGGAATCCACTCCAAACTAGGCACTGTCCAATCAAAATTCTTCAGGAAAATAAAAACTTACCAAAATATGAGTTTCCTAAATTAGTTTCTTCTTGAAACACTTGTCTTTTTTGATTGCTGTAAAAATCTATTGTGTGAACATAGCCTGACACCGAAAGTAGGGAAGGCGGGAGGTCGAGAGAGCGGTCAGGGTTTGTTGGATATTTGTCGACACCGACTGTTAGGGTACGTGCAGAAGAATTCCACCTGAAAAAATGCGTCCAGAAATAAAGACAACGCACAGCCATGTAAAAATGACATTACTGTGCACATGTTCAGTCTTCTGTTATTTCTTTTAACGCTTCAGTGTTCGGAAACCGTGAAGGAGTTAAAGGGATTGTCCACTATTCGGACAACCCCTTCTTCTTATTTTGTGTTTCTCCCTTGTAAAATAACACCTATTCTCACCTCCACCACAGGCTCTCCCGGGGATTACATGACATTCTGTTACCATTTTTAACACTTCAATATTGGGAAACCATGAATGAGTTCAAGGGATGGTCTAATTCTCAAGGAACTCCTTCTCGTTTTCCTGTATTTCCCGCTTGTGAAATAAGACCCGTTCTCGCCTCCAGCGCCGTCCCAGCGGGGTCGTTACCGGCTCACCCTGAGATCACGTGGTCCCTGCAGCCAATCAGCGCTAACTTCACTTTCCTTATGGTCAAATCATGTACATTCATAGGAAGTGAGAGCTGCTCCTGCTCTTTCACTTTCTTCAGACATATGTGATTTGTTGAAAGGTGTGGAGAGTGAAAATATCATTGATTAACCTCAGGGATCGTGTGACATAATGTCATGTGATCCCCAGGAGAGCCAGTGACAAGTGTCAACGCCAGCTTCGGAGGTGAGTATATATGTTATTTGAAAAGTAAGAGTTGAGAAGGGGTTTTCAAATAGTTGACAACCCCTTTAAAAGAAGTAACAAGTTAATTCTTCTGGTGAAGTCAGCGCTGATTGACCGCAGGGATCGTGTGATGTAATGTCATGTGATGCCCAGGAGAGTCAGTACCATCACCGCTGGGACGACGTCAGCATCGGAAATGAGTATACATCTTATTATTTTACCAAGGAGAATCAGAGAGATTGAAAAGGGGTTGTCCTAGTGGTGGACAACCCCTTTAAAAGGAGTAATAAATTAATTCTTCGCCCAGCTTCAAAAGACTGAGCTTTGACGTTACTCAAAGACTTCGCTTTGACGTTACTCAATCTAAATGAGTATTATTTTTATTGTTTATTGAGCACCTTGATGCCGTAAAAAAGGGAATTTTGGAAGAAAATGGACAATTTAAAAGAAAAATATCGCTGCAAATGTTAAGGCCACTTTACACACACCAACTTGCTGGTTGCAGTGAAATCATGGACATATTGTTCCATTGTACACAGCCACAAAATGGAGCAATGTGTCCATGATTTCACTGCAACCAGCAAGTTGATCAGAAGTTGGACAGATAAGTTGGTGTGTGTAAAGTGGCCCTAAATGTCACTGGTTGGATCTCCACTGATCAGTGGCCTCACATGTGCGGCTCACACTGTACTTGAATACCTGACACTGCAGCACTCATGGAGATCTGTACTCTGCTGTTGCCCCTCACTTTACTTTTGATCACATTCTTTTGAGGAAATGTGGAATCTCAGACACTCTTGTATGATGCAGAATCATCTCACACTACCCCAGGATTTGCGCCTTGTCCCATTCATACGGCTGGCAGTGCACTATGCCCACGCCGCTCATGGTGACGTTCTGGGCGCCTTATTGGGATTTGTCCTGACCTGATGTCGTCTCCGGTGAATTAATGAGGATTGTGCTATGTGTGGAGGAAGAAGCAAAATCTGCGCCCTGCCTGCAAAAAACATAACACCGGCCAGCGAGTCTGGGAGACAACGAGAATTCATGCTTCAGCTTGCTGACTGTCGCCTCCGGCTACTTGTATACTGGGTGTAGCCTCGCATGTGATTGTTTATTACTGACAGGCTCTTGTGATAAAGGCGGCTGAATAATCTATGAGGCAGCAGCAATGTGGCCGGATACAAATCGCATAATGATTGTATAGCACGTCTTAAGGATCACCTGAACATGACTTTGAATAAACCTCTGGAACTGTTGCCAGTCACATTTAACCTGCAGCAGGAGTTTAGCATTCATTGAACTGCTGTAAAATCAAAACCACTGACGAGTGAAGTACCATTATGGAGTGAAAATTGCACATGTCAAAAAATAGAGATTAAACAGAAAGTCAGCAGGCAGATCTTGTTGTGTTGGCACGAGCATAAGGATTGAGTGACTTTGACCAGGACCAAATTGTGATGACTGGGCCAGAATCTCTTTATTTATTATGCTGTTATGGCACCAACTTATTCCACAGCGCTTTACTGTCATTGTTATTATAATATAAATTCCTATCTAGCTGTCCTTGGGTAAACTCTGGAAGGAACCCCTTGCAGTCGAGAGACTAAACCAAACTCTATGCTCTTGTGGGAAAGGGTGATTCGGTACACTGAGGCTCTTGTGGCGGGTTCCCCCCGCGCGGCGTCTCTTGCGGGGGCTTCCCCCCACGCGGCGTCTCTTGCGGGGGCTTCCCCCCGCGCGGCGTCTCTTGCGGGGGCTTCCCCCCGCGCGGCGTCTCTTGCGGGGGCTTCCCCCCACGCGGCGTCTCTTGCGGGGGCTTCCCCCCGCCCGGCGTCTCTTGCGGGGCGTTCCCCCGCCCGGCGTCTCTTGCGGGGCGTTCCCCTGCCCTGCCCGGCGTCTCTTGCGGGGCGTTCCCCCTGCCCTGCCCGGCGTCTCTTGCGGGGCGTTCCCCCTGCCCTGCCCGGCGTCTCTTGCGGGGCGTTCCCCCTGCCCTGCCCGGCGTCTCTTGCGGGGCGTTCCCCCTGCCCTGCCCGGCGTCTCTTGCGGGGCGTTCCCCCTGCCCTGCCCGGCGTCTCTTGCGGGGCGTTCCCCCTGCCCGGCGTCTCTTGCGGGGCGTTCCCCCTGCCCTGCCCGGCGTCTCTTGCGGGGCGTTCCCCCTGCCCGGCGGCTCTTGCGGGGGGGTTCCCCTTGCCCGGCGGCTCTTGCGGGGGGGTTCCCCTTGCCCTGCGTGGCGGCTCTTGCGGGGGGTTCGCCCTGCCCTGCCCGGCGGCTCTTTCGGGGGGTTCCTGGCACAGAATGGTTGGTAGCTACCAAAAGTTGTCAAAGGAAGGACAGGCGGTGAACCAGGGACAAGCTCATGGGTGCCTAAAGTTAACTTATTTGCATGGACAGCAAAGGTTGTAACTGTCATGTTCTGATCCCGCAGAAGAGTTACTGTAGAACTAAAATTCCTTTTGGCTATGATGGAAAGATGTCTGCATGCAGAGCATCACATCATGTTGTGTAGAGACCGGTCAGATTGCACATACTAGCTCCTGCCCACCCCCCCGGATGTCTACAATGGGCACATGAGCATCAGAATTAGATCATGAAGCAATGAAAAAAAGGCCTGGTCCGATCTCTTGTTCAACAAAACAAGACCCCAGGATGTATGTACTATGGGTAGAAGACTCTCCGATGAAGAGCGTGTGGTGGGTGTGTTCTGCTGGGAAATCTAGTTTCATGGTATTGTGTACCTGTGATTTGCAACACCTGCCTAATCATGGTACAGACCTAGCACACCCCTTCATGGTGGCTTGAGGCACTCTCCCATTTTCAACAGAATATTACTGCATTCCTCATTGCAAAAATTGTTTGGGAATGGTGTAAGAGCATGAAAGTGAGATCTCTAAATTCCCACACGATGGCAGAGCATGCTGGAGTTGTGGTTTAGCGACAGCTGGAGACTACTCTAGTGAGTTATTACTATGGAGACTCTTGAAGTAATGCATTTAGTCCATTCCTCGAAAGTAACAGCGTGTGATGATGAAGCAGCGATTGTGACGTCTAGGCTATGATGAAATCTTGGTACCGGTGTGTCAGACTTTCCATGCAGGAACACATTGTTTGCTCAGCACCTACCCAATCTCATTGGTATAAACCCATTACTAATCCCCAAGGTGAGGGCTGACTGCAGGGTCCTGTCGGGCCGGGTGCGGCACTAGGCGTCTGGAATATCACCCATACTATACACAACGCAGGTGCGTGTCTGTCAGAATCCGGTTCTCCTTCCTCATCCCATCAGATTAAGTTACTACTCTATTTTTATATTCTATCCTTTATAGCCTTGAGTTTTCGTCAGGAGGCCATAGTCTATAATGACAGCTTTTTACATGACTTGACATGAAAAGCTATTGATGGATGGTAGAAAACAAAGTACGGTATGTTTAACTTTTATTTACTGTGGGGTGGAGTAATCCCAGTATATTGTTACCCCTCTATAAGCCACTTGTAAGGCCACATATAGAATATGGGATCCACATTGTATGAAGGATATTTGGAAGTTAGTGGCAGTCCAACCTATTTAATGTAATGTTTTGCAGTATGCTTTACTGTTTTTTTTTTTTTTTTTTTTTTTTCCTGAAATAATGAAGTATACCAGTGTGAGAGGACTAAAGGTCACTACTTTTGGTGTGCAAAATGGACCCCTGTGGACACGTTGGGTGCATATTTCAGGAGTCTTGCTCTGCAAAATGTGCCATGGACAAGGCTTAGGTTTAGCATATACGCTTGGGAAGCTCCATAAGTTCTGGCCTAATCATTTCCATTTGGACCACTCTAAATCCCAGTTCATGTCTTAAAGGAGCAGGCGGATGTGGAGAGGGGTCCCTTCATCAGGACTGGCTTTATAAAGTATAATGTAGTCACTGAGCAGTCACTCTCACTAGGAGTGGGAGATTCAGCAAAGGATAATTCTTTTATGCAGCAGAGGGACTATTATTATTTCAGCGCCAAAAATTCCCTGGCACTTTACATGTGAAAAGGGGCATGCTTGGACAAGTACAAGAACCGTGAACAATACAAGGTAAGGAGAGATACAGGAAGAGAGAAGAGCCTGTCTGCGAGGGCTCAGTCTATAAGTGATGGGTGAAGATATCGTAGATGAGGAGAGAGGACCCTGCCCACGAGGGCTCACAGTGTACAAGGGATGGGTGAGGATACAGTAGATAAGGAGAGAGGACCCTGCCCACGAGGGCTCACAGTGTACAAGGGATGGGTGAGGATACAGTAGGGAAGGAGAGAGGACCCTGCACACGAGGGCTCACAGTCTACAAGGGATGTGTGAGGATACAGTAGATGAGGAGAGAGGACTTTGCCCACGAGGGCTCACAGTGTACAAGGGATGGGTGAGGATACAGTAGATGAGGAGAGAGGACTTTGCCCACGAGGGCTCACAGTCTAAAAGGGATGGGTGAGGATACAGTGGGTGAGGAGAGAGGACCCTGCCCACGAGGGCTCACAGTCTACAAGGGATGGGTGAGGATACAGTAGAGGAGGAAAGAGGACCCTGCCCATGAGGGCTGACAGTGTACAAGGGATGGGTGAGGATACAGTAGGGGAGGAGAGAGGACCCTAATTGCCGGGGAACATCTGGATAGCTTTGGCGACTCCTATATGGGTTGTCCATGATGAGGCAATCCCTTTAAAATAGTCCACTCACTATTCACCTAATATGAGAATTCGGGCTGCCCCCTGCTCAAGACAGTCCAGGGGTTTGTGAAAATGGCTCTGTTACCGCTCATGACTTGTCAATTTTATCAAACATGTAATCTGGTAATTCTAAAATCTTCCGTTGCTCTGTTATATCTCCTTGAAATGAATGAATAAACTTAAAACTGGACTTTACCATTCTTCCTGATAAAGAGGTGTGTCCCTGCATAGCCTAATTCCTTCAGAATTGATTGGATGCCATGGGACACTTCCCCATCTGGAAGTGTCCAATTGTCAGCATTTTCATATTGTAACAAAAAAGACATCTGTACTCTGAAATACTAAGACATGAAATTCTCAATGTATAAGAATATAGACTAATATTATTGCTAAGGTGATATATGAAAAAATGAGACACTTAGCATATAAAGATAGCCATATCTATATCCACCCAGTATCCATGTTGAGACTCAGAGAGGCAGAGTAAAGAGACACGCCTCGATGTGGCTACTGGGTGGATATAGATATGGCTATCCTTATATGTTAAATGTCTAATTTTTTCATATATCTCCTTAGCAATAATGCTACTGTAGTCTATATTCTGTTATATTCAGAATTGCATGTTTTAGTATTTCTGAGTGCAGGTTTCTTTTTGTTCCAATATATTATATTCAGCTGTTCACACTGCGTGTCAGGGAGTGCCACAGTGTTTTTTATGACATTTCTAAGGGTGCGTGCACACGGTCAGTATACTCAGCGTTTTGGACGCAGCGTCTTTGCACTGCGTCCAAAACGCTGCGTAGTACAGTACAAGCATAGTGTGTTGTATTTCAAGAAATCCCATCCTCACTATACGTAACCTGCCCTCAGCGTCTTTGGAGCTGCGGTGCGGGTTGCCGGGAGTCCGCGCCTCCGCAGCATGTTCATTTCATGCTGCGGAGTCGGAAGCGGCTCCCATAGGGTGACTGCAGGGAGAAGCCGCCCTGCATCCGCTGCACATGGTGAGTACAGGGCGGCTGCGGCCACCTGCGGCTTCCCCCAGGTCCGGAGGAGCTGCGTCCAACACGCAGCTCCTCCGGACCGTGTGCTCACACCCTAAAGGCCCTTTCACATCAGCGTTTTTTTCAAATCGCGGCAGATGCGGTGAAAAAAACGCATCTGCCGCGATTACCGCATACCGGCTGCACTTGCGGCACGGTTGCGGTAGACGCCATACAATGTATAGGCGGACTTGCGGCAAGTGCGGTTTTGGCACTTGCGGCAGGTGCGGCCGCGAAAAAAACGCGGCTGACAGCATTTATTTTCGCGGCCGCACCTGCCGCAAGTCCGTCTATACATTGTATGGCGTTTACCGCAGTCGCACCGCAACCGTGCCGCAAGTGCAGCCGGAATGCGGTAATCGCGGCAGATACGTTTTTTTCACCGCATCTGCCGCGATTTGAAAAAAACGTTGATGTGAAAGGGCCCTTAGAGGAATAAAAGAGGAACAGTACAAAGTAGAGTTATAAGTAAAGATGATCTGAATTGTTCTTTCTACAACCAGTTATGGAAATGGATGTCAGTTGGGCGCTTGAATTCACTAATTTCTCCAGTACAGTTACCATGTCTCTGCGATGAGCCCCCTCTATCTCTCATTTGTGCCCTTATGTGATGCCATTGCTTATGACTTTCTTGGACGTCTTGAGAATATTCATACAGTGGAGGTCGTCCGTCCCTTGACTTTTCCTGATTGCGCCTCTTCAGAAACTGATTGTCCGGTAATCACCTCTGATTGCTGTAATTAAAGCCATGGCCTCTGGGGAGAAAGATCAGCTTCCCTCAACTTCTGCAGGACCATGTGCTGATGTCTGTAGGCTCAAAGCAAGTGGAGACTATGGAAACACAAACCCACCGCCTGCACCCATAATCATTTCTTATAAACCGAATGGCATTTTCATACATCTTAGGGTAAGTGCACATCAGTCGTTTTGTGGGCTGCTTTTGGACGTTTTACGTCGGCGTTTTCCGCTCCGTTTTATGTTAATTTATGTTAATCCTATCCTCCGGTTGGATTAACATGCTAGTCAATGGATTTTAGAAAACTCTGTCTTCACTAGAACGGTTTTCTTCTGGTCGTTTTCAGTCAAAACTGAGTTTTATCACCGTTTTCCAAAAATAGAGCAAGTGACTTCTTTCCTCCGTTTTTCCACCGCTTTCAGCTGAACAAGTGCACTAAAAACTCAGTTTTCAAAACAGCCGAGAAAAACGCCGAGAAAAACGCTGGAAAACCCGGCGTAAAACGAGCAAAAAACGAGGGACACTGCTGAGCACAGAAAACTCAGTTTCTGCTAAAAAAGGTTTATGGACGTTCTGCAGAGATGCACAAACGTCAGATGTGCACATACCCTTATGAGAAAAAAAAAATAGAACGACCTAGAATGTGGTAAGGTGCCTACATTTATGAAGACCTTTCATACGCCAGGCTCGCTCCTCTGAATAAATTGGCCCATCTGCTTAAGATCTACATCCTAATTACCGTAGGTTTGCGCCATAATTTCACAATATTTGTAGTGTAAATTACATAAAGAAAAAATTTTGTACAGATATCAGGACGTGGTTCAGATTTTCAAATTGGCAACATGTTACTGCCACAACAGAAAGTTTACAAAGTTTACTGTGGATTACACGTATGGTACTTGCAAGCATAGGACACAATGTAAAATTAACTAATTGGTTCGAAACACTGAAAAAGACCTACAAAAAAAAAACACATTATATAGCAAATAAAGATAGTGGTTATTGCTAGAATTACTCAGGAATGACTATAAAATGATTATGAAACACTAATTTAAAGAAAACCAAAACTGTCTATAACCGAAGTTGACGAAATCAGAGATATCACTGTACCAGCAAAATGAGAGAAGTGGAATCCCATGCACGTATTCAATCATACCTACAGCAGGTGAAATAAGTATTTAACACGTCACCAATTTTCTAAGTAAATATGTTTGTAAAGGTGCCTTTGACATGAATTTCTCACCAAATGTCAGTAATAGGGATGGGCGAATCTACTCGCTAGGACTCGTTACTCAGCGAGTAGTAAGGGACTCGCAGGACTCGGTACTCTGCGAGTTTCCCAGTGATTACTCGCACGAGTCCAATGCAAATCAATATCAATCCTAGTTTTGTCAGAAACGCTGACAAAACTAGGATTGTCATTGTTTGCATTAGACTCGTGAGTAATCACTGGCTACTGTGCCAGTGATAGCAGTTAAACTCGCAGATAACTGCTGTTTCTTTGCGAGCCGAGTCCAGCTGTCTTCTCTGTGCAGCTCCAGGGTCCTAGAGCCCGCCTGCTCACAGACATTATGTAGCAGTGCTGAGATTGTTCTCAGTCTGCTCATTCCCTGTGTACAGACATGAATGTCTGTGCACAGAGATGATGTAGCAGAGCTGAGATTGTTCTCAGTCTGCTCATTCCCTGTGTACAGACATAAATGTCTGTGCACAGAGATGATGTAGCAGAGCTGAGATTGTTCTCAGTCTGCTCATTCCCTGTGTACAGACATGAATGTCTGTGCACAGAGATGATGTAGCAGTGCTGAGATTGTTCTCAGTCTGCTCATTCCCTGTGTACAGACATGAATGTCTGTGCACAGAGATGATGTAGCAGAGCTGAGATTGTTCTCAGTCTGCTTATTCCCTGTGCATAGACATCTATATTTTGCACAGGGGATGTAGCAGAGAGGACATCGCGTTTTGGACTACGTCGGACGGAAGAGGATTTTTTTAATTAAAGATGGAGTCCCTAATGGCTTTTTTTTTTATTTCTAATAAAAAATTTTCCTTGTGTTGTGTTTTTTTTAAAACAATTTAATAGAAATTCATGGCGGTCATGTCTAATATTGGCGTGACCGCCATAAATTTCGGGCTTAGGGCCAGCTGATAATACAAAGCTGGCCCTAACCTTTATTACCCAGCGTGCCACCGCTACCAGGGCCGCTGGAAGAGCGGGGTTCAGCGCCAGAGGATGGCGCTTCAATGAACGCGCCATCTTCTGGGGCGGCTGCGGGCTGCAATTTGCAGCGGGGGGTGCCCAGAAAGCTTGGGCATCCCTGCGCTGCGGATTCCAGCCCCCAGCTGCTTAGCTGTACCTGGCTAGACATAGAAATTGCGCGGAGCCCCACGCATTTTTTTTTTATTATTTCATGAATTTCAGAGTCAGAGTCTCAGAGTCAGAATCTCAGAATTTCATGAAATAATTAAAAAAAAATGCGTGGGGCTCCGCGCAATTTCTATGTCTAGCCAGGTACAGCTAAGCAGCTGGGGGCTGGAATCCGCAGCGCAGGGATGCCCGAGCTTTCTGGGCACCCCCCGCTGCAAATTGCAGCCCGCAGCCGCCCCAGAAGATGGCGCGTTCATTGAAGCGCCATCCTCTGGCGCTGAACCCCGCTCTTACAGCGGCCCTGGTAGCGGTGGCACGCTGGGTAATAGAGGTTAGGGCCAGCTTTGTATTATCATCTGACCCTAAGCCCGAAATTTATGGCGGTCACGCCAATATTAGACATGACCGCCATGAATTTCTATTAAATTGTTTTAAAAAAAACACAACACAAGGAAAATTTTTTATTAGAAATAAAAAAAAAAGCCATTAGGGACTCCATCTTTAATTAAAAAAATCCTCTTCCGTCCGACGCAGTCCAAAACGCGATGTCCTCTCTGCTACATCCCCTGTGCATAAATATAAATGTCTATGCACAGGGAATAAGCAGACTGAGAACAATCTCAGCTCTGCTACATCATCTCTGTGCACAGACATTCATGTCTGTACACAGGGAATGAGCAGACTGAGAACAATCTCAGCTCTGCTACATCATCTCTGTGCACAGACATTCATGTCTGTACACAGGGAATGAGCAGACTGAGAACAATCTCAGCACTGCTACATCAGGCAGCAGGCGGGCTCTAGGACCCTGGAGCTGGCAGCCTGTACAGAGGAGACAGGATCTTATCTGTGCGAGTCAGCGATTACTTACAAAGTAAACGAGCAATGCAAATAAATGACAAAACTAGGATTGCTTCAGGCTGAAGCTTCCAGACACATCTGCGATTTGTAAATCTCACACTACTCGCTATTACTCGCTTCCCCATTCATTAACATTGGACTCGCTAGACTCGCAACGAGTAGCGAGTCCTGTGCTCGGACTCGCTAGAGTCAAGCGATTCCGAGTAATTTAGGATTCGCCCATCACTAGTCAGTAACAATTTGTCCAATCCGCACAGTCAAATTTTAATAATGTGTAATAATGACAAGTGATACAAGAAAACAGTATTGAAAACATGATGAAAGAAAAAAAATCTACAAGGACATAGACTCAAAAATTCAATGAAAAAAAAGCTTACCAAAAATCTGATATCTATTGCACTCAGCAGGACACAGTAGGCTCAGTGATAAGGCAACACAGGTGCATAATACCGATGCAGCAATCACTCTCAACCTACCATAACATGGGGGAGATGATTGGTGGTATTTTATATGCACATAGATGAGGTTTTCATAGGGCGTCAGTCACACATGAAGGTATGACGCAGAGTATCTGTATGCAGCCTGTTGGTTACACCCATACTATTAGATCAGATGGGCTGCCCAGCTCGTAATCTCCGTTAAGGATCCTCACGCCTACGAGTCCCTAAACACTGACCGCCTGATCTAATACTATGGGTGTGACCAATAGGCTGTATACAGACACTCTGCATCATACCTTCATGTGTGACTGACGCCCTATGGAAACCTCATCTGTGTGCATATAAAATATCACCAATCACCTCCCCCCATGTTGTGGATGGTTGAGAGTGACTGCTGCACCAGTATTATGCACCTGTGTTGCCTTATCACTGGGCCTACTGTGTCCTGCTGAGTGCAATAGATATCAGATTTTTGGTAAAAGTTTTGAAGCTTTTTTTTTTTAATTGAATCTTTGATGTATGTCATTGTAGTGTTTTTTTTTGTTTTTTTTAATATAGTGTTTAGGGACTTGCAAGCGTGAGGATCCTTGACGGGGATTACAAGCTTAAGTTTTTTGGGCAAACTATCCACCAATACCTCACAATATCATTCATCAGTTTTTTGCTTTTTTTTGTCCTTATGCAGGACACATTGGGGGCATCTGTCCAGTGTGATGCATTTGTCACGTCGCCGTTGGAGTCGGTGGCTGGTGTTCCTTCACCAGCCGCTGGGAGGCGTCGGGTTCCTTCGGCTGGTGGTGCTGGTGATAGGAGGGCCATGTTCTAATATGGAGTTGCCCCTTTGACACCTGCCTCTGTCGCTGGGCATCGTCATGTTTCTCCTGTGGGTGATGCTGGTTACAGAAGAGAGGTTCCTGCAGAGACGTCTGGTAGGTGCAAGCTTCGTTCTTCTATCAGAAGTGGGGTGGTTGGTACCAGTCATGCATCACCACCTGGCCTGGTTCTGGGGGCGGTCTGGATGAGGTCATCAGGCAGTGAGCTCCAGCCTATGAGAGGGAACCGCACCCTTCAAATAACTTGGAGCTGTCATGCAGGCCCCCTAGATATACACTGTGATTTACACTGTGTGCAGAGTTATTAGGCAAGTTGTATTTTAGAGGATTATTTTTATTATGATCAACAACTATGTTCTCAATCAACCCAAATGACTCAAATATCAAAGCTTAATATTTTTGGAAGTTGGAGTGTTTTTTTTTTTAGATTTGGCTATCTTAGGCTGGCTTCACACCACGGTGTGATCCGTCCGGGGCTGTCCGGTGTAAACCAGACAGCCCCCGGCCCTGGTTTTTGGCCCATAGTACTATGGCCGATGGCAGTATGGCAGCTCTCTGCCATCCAGTTTCATCACTCCCGGTGCTTGCATCATTTTTTTGTCTGGGAAGAAAAATCTCCCCAATTTCCCGGATTCGCCCGGATTCTCCCAGAGGCGGGGCAATCCGCGCTCCCTAACATGGGAGCCTATGGGGCCGGATTGCCCGAACCGGGAGGATCCGGGGAACTGGACACGGGCGGCTGCATGCACTGTTCTTTCAGGACTGCGGCTAGCTCCATGCTAGCCGCGGTCTTTAAAAATCAGCAGCTGCGGCTGCAATTACAGCCATCCGCTCCACACAGGACCGGAGGGCACATTTGGCCCTCCGGTTCTGTGTGCTGATTCAGTCCGGCTGTCAGGTCATCCCGACAGCCCGGACCGGATCACACGTGGTGTGAAGCCAGCTTAGGAGGATATCTGTTTGTGCAGGTAACTATACTTTGCAGAATTAATGGGCAACTTAATAAAAACCAAATATATTCCCATCTCACTTATTTTCACCAGGTAAACTAATATAACTGCATAAAATGTAGAAATAAACATTTCTGACGTGCAAAAACAAAACCCCAAAACATTAGTGCCCAATATAGCCACCTTTCTTTATGATGACACTCAGCAGCCTCCATCCATAGATTCTGTCAGTTGCTTGATCTGTTTACGATCAACATTGTGTGCAGCAGCCACCACAGCCTCCCAGACACTGTTCCCAGAGGTGTACTCTTTTTCCCTCCCTGTAGATTCACATTTTAGGAGGGACCACAGGTTCTCTATGGGGTTCAGATCAGGTGAACAAGTGTCATTATTTTTTCTTCTTTTAGACCTTTACTGGCCAGCCATGCTGTGGAGTAGTTTGGATACATGTGATGGAGCATTGATGGCATGCAAATCATGTTTTTCTTGAACGATACCGACTCTTCCTCTACCACTGCTTGAAGAAGTTGTCTTCCAGAAACTGGCAGTAGGTCTGGGAGTTGAGCTTTAGTCCATCCTCAACCGAAAAGTTCCACAAGTTCATCTTTGATGATACCAGCCCATACCAGTACCCCACCTCCACCTTGCTGGCGTCTGAGTCAGAGTGGAGCTCTCTGCCCTTTACTGATCCAGCCTCAGGCCCATCCATCTGGCCCATCAAGAGTCACTCTCATTTCATCAGTCCATAAAACCTTTGAAACATCAGTCTTAAGATATTTCTTGGCCCAGTCTTGACATTTTATCTTAAGTTTCTTGTTCAGAGGTGGTCGTTTTTCAGCCTTCCTTACCTTGGCCATGTCCATGAGTATAGCACACCTTGTGCTGTTTGATACTCCAGTAACGTTGCAGCTCTGAAATATGGCAAAACTGGTGGCAAATGGCATCTTGGCAGCTTCACGCTTGATTTTCCTCAATTCGTGGGCAGTTATTTTGTGCCTTTTTTGCCCAAACGCTTTTGCGACCCTGTTGCTATTTGCCATGAAACGCTTGATTGTTCGGTGATCACGCTTCAGAAGTTTGGCAATTTCAAGACTGCTGCATCCCTCTGCAAGACATCTCACAATTTTGGACTTTTCAGAGCGCGTCAAATCTCTCTTCTGACCCATTTTTTCAAAGGAATGGAAGTTGCGTAATAATTAAGCACACCTTATATAGGGTGTTGATGTCATTACACCACACCCCTCCTCATTACAGAGATGCACATCACCAGCTTACCTTAATTGTAGTTGGCTCTCAAGCCTATACAGCTGGAGTAGGACAACATGTATAAAAAGTATCGTGATCAAAATACTCATTTGCCTAATAGTTCTGCACACAGTGTGATCTAGTGTGTATTTTGCTATTTTTGACTCTGACCTTTGCCTGGATTTTTGACCGTTGTACCGCCTACCGATTTTGTACCTTGCTGCCCTCCTGTTTTGACTCCCGACTCCTGACTATGCTATCGGGTCCTGATTAAAAGGAATCTGTCACCAGGTTTTTGCAACCTAATCTGAGAGTAGCATAATAGAGGACCCGAGATCCTGATTCCAACGATGTGTCACTTACTGGGCTGCTTAGTGTAGCTTTTGATAAAATCACTGTTTAATCATCTGGAGATTATCATTAGCAGTCTACCTAGCCTGCTGACAGGTAGTCTGGATAATCACAAACTGCTAAATCAGCAGAGAAAACACTAATTTTATCAAAACGACAGCAAGCAAATCAGTAAGTGACACATCACTGGAATCAGGGTCTCTGTTTTCTAAATTATATTGCTCTCAGATGGGATGGCTAAAACCTAGTGACAGGTTCCCTTTAAATACTCCCTTCCTGGCAACCTTCCTGCTTCGGTCCGCTGTTTATCATAAGCAGCTACCTCCTGAGCTCCTCTGTAATTCCAGATCAGTGTATAAGGGTAAAGGGTCTGGGTTTCTGGGGTGCTGCCTTACCAGCAGCTCAGCCTCTCAGCGGATGGTCATCACACCATGTATATAATGCTGGGAAGCTCGCCTGATCTAATAGTATGGGTGTGACCAATAGGCTACATACAGACACTTTGCATCATATCTTCATGTGTGACTGATGCCCTATGAAACCTCATTTATGTGCATACAAAATGTCACCAATCTCCTCCCCCGTGTTGTGGCTGGTTGAGAGTGATTGCTGCACTGGTATTATGCACTGTGTTGCCTTATCACTGGGCCTACTGTGTCCTGCTGAGTGCAATGGATATCAGATTTTTGTTAAGCTTTTTGAAGCTTTTTTGATTGAGAGATGAAAAAAGCCAAAGAAAGTCATGACACCAGTTGAAATCTATCAGTAAAACAACTCTGAGACTTAGGCTGAGGGCACACTGTCCTGCAACAAATACAGAGCATGTTTGATGCGTGACAGTGATGCGATTGTAATGCGTGATTTGTGTGAGCGTGGTGCGTGTGGGTGAGTGTACATGGCTGTATGCATGTGAGTGCGTGTGTAGTGTGTGTCACTGTGATGCTGTCTGTGGTCCTGAAGCAAACTTCAGGGCCGCGGACAGAATCTGCCGGTGAATTTAAACTCTGCGGCTGTCAGAGCCGCGGGGTTTGAATTTGCCGGTTTCCCTGTACAGTAACCAAATTTCTTGCACCGCTGTGACAGCAAAAACACAGCAGTTTAGTAAAAACACAGCAGTTTAGTAAAAACACAGCAGATGTCAAAATGTTAATAATCCCGGGGTTCCGCTGCATATTAACCCCATCTGCAGCCTCTGTGCGACATGTCAGCACAGAGTCTGCAGATGCGGCTAATAATCCGGTGTCTGCAGATTTAACCTGGTGTTTGTGTGGTGCCAGCATGTGTCCAGGGAGTGTCCACACTCCTTGGACACATGCTGACAGCACCCACTGGCTAAGCATGGGTTAATAGAAGGTGTAAGTCAAAACCGGCAATTATCGGCTTTTAGAAATATATTGAAAATGCCGGTGGCGGTACTATACGCAGTTTGCGTACAGTACATTGGTTCAGTCTCCTAAGTCAGGAGCTGTCAGAGGTGCTGTAAACAATTTGACAGCCGCGGAGTTTGAAGCGATTTTGAATGCACACGCGTGCGACCGTGTGCTGTATGGGTGCGAGATTTTCTCCACCTATAGACTATCATTATCCTCTCGTGTGGGGAAATCGTGTGCAATCGCAGCATACTGCGATTGAACACGCATTTACCTCGAAATGTGAGTGTAATGCGAGGAACTCGCACTAATGGGACCAGTATTATTTAATGATACTGGTCCGAATGCACTGCGAGTCTCCTCATAGTGTGCCTTCAGCCTTAGTGAAAAATATCACCTGATTTAACTAATGGCCGATAAAAAGTTATCATTACCAATGTGCCAAATAAAAAACATCTTATGATGGCTAAAACCAGTGAGCGCTCTCAAGACCATTGCAACCTTTTTGTTGCAAAACATAATGATGACATTGGTTATAGGAGAGCTTCTAAGCTGCTACTACAGGCTCCAGTGAGCACTGTTGGGCCATAATCCGGAAGTGGAAAGAACATAATTTTAACATTAACTGGCCATAACCAAGTGCTCCCCACAAGATGTCAATCAGAGGAGTGAAAAGAATTATCAGAAGAGTTGTCCAAGAGCCAAGGACACCTGTGGAGAGCTACAGAAGGGAACGGTAATCAGCAGGTACAATTGTTGCAAATAAAACAATAAGTTAGGGTGCTTTCACATCGCGAATTTTTGGGGATCCGTGGCTGTCCGTTGTAAAATGGACAGCCACAGATCCAATTTGGCCCCCATGTATGCCTATGGGCATCGGATCACATCGATTTGCCTTTACTGGCATCCGATTTGTGTAGGATCCGATTGTGTCCGATTTTTTTTGCTGTGCCCAAAAATCTGAACTGCTCCGATTTTGGGCACAGCGGACCAAATCGACAGAATCGAATCCGACAGATCCGCGGCCATTAACATGGGGCCTTTGGAGTGCGGGTCCGATAAAACAGCTGATTATTTCTCACACCTGATTTCAGTGTACTGAGCATGCTCAGTGCACTAAAACTGCTCCTAACCGTCTAATTTCACTTCCGCAATGAAGTATACATACATTGCAGAAGTGAAATTAAGTTAAAGCAAGGGTTAAATATAAAAAATATGTATTTCACCTTTCCAGCGATCTCCGAATCCTCCATCAAGCTCTTGAAGGTTACAGGACTTGCCGTTGCGTGGCAACCCGATCAGCAGATCGGGTCACATGACCGGTTACTGCTGTAACTGTGGTCATGTAACCGATAACGCTGATCGGTAACCCCGCCTTGCTAGGTCCTGTAACCATCGGTGATAGAAGGAGGCGTCGGGAATCACGGAAAGGTGAGAATACATAATTTTTATTTTTAACCCTTGCTTTTCCTATCGCCGTGACAGCAACCACATGAGAGAGGGGATCCGCCCACAAGGACAGGAAACATACAGATAAAAAGGGGCGGCCCTTCGTCTTCCCCAGTTGGTTTCCTGTCCTTGAGGGGAACCCAGAGATGAAAAGGATTACCTGTGGTCCCGATGCTCCTGTGGGTGCGATATTGGCAGGATCCGGGGCAGTGGTAGCAGAGTTGGGGGAGGCTGGGGCTCCACTCCCTCTTCGGCTGGGGAGCTTCCCAACCCAGGGTCTGGATGGCACCGCCATGGGTTGTGAGAGGTGGCGGTGCGGAACAGGCGGCTGCGGTGCAGCGGGGGTAGCCGCCCTGTGTCTCATGCGCCGGCTTCCGGGGTGCGCATGTGCGAGACGACACGAGCGAAGTGCAGATGACGGCTTCCGGTGTCAGGAGGCGGCCGCGTGCAGAAATTCAAAGGGCCTTCCAGCCTGTACGGTGTGCACGATGTCTTCCCCTGCATGAGAAGAGCGCCAGAAGGTGCTAGGGTCCAGAAAGCCTCAGCAGTGGTGGGGGCAGTGGTGAATGGCTCTCAGAGAGGCAAACACGGCAGTCAGAAGAGGAGGAGAAGTCTGCCAGTCCAGTGGCGGACCTGCTCTGCAGCATCGGTCCCGAGGGTCAGCTATAGGGATGTGAAGGTTTGCTCACCTATAGTCTGATGTACGTTCTTTATCTTTTTTGTCTCGTTCTCCCTGCATTTTCTCTCCTTTTCCTTCTGATTGCCCTGATGGCCAACTAAGAAAAAGAGTGTTAAAGAGGACCTGTCACCAACCACACATGGTGATCTAATTACAGCACTGAATGCAGCATGTCTGCTGCATCCAGGCAAGGGGTCCCCCAGCCTTTAAGCCCTCCTGTTCCCCGAGATAATACACTTTGAAAACTTACATTGTGGAGCCAAATAGGAGGCGGCTTGTGGCTGGAGCCAAAGGGCAGATTCACACCCCCTGTATGTTTAATCTGCCCACTGCTGCCTCCCTGATGCCAATCATTGTCTCCCTCGCCTACAGCATAGTACACAGAGCTTATTGCAGTAATGGCCGCTTAGCCCCGCCCCCTGCAGTGGCGTCACCGCTTATACCTGCCCTGCTCTTTTGTTAACCGTGAGATGTGTGGTTGGTGACAGGTCCTCTTTAAGGATAAACACACAGAGTGTGCTTGTGTGCAGTGCCCCGGCCAGACAAATGCCCAAAACGTCTGTGTCAGGCATGTATCCACCAGACCCTGGATGAGGAAGCCCCAGTACACACGGCTGACCTCAAATCCTTTATTCAGGACGAGATACGTCACTCCCTTAGTCATCTTCGCCAGCCTATTGTTACCCCAGGTCCAGTAATGACTCAGTCTGGATATGAGTCGGATGGGCCTCCCGTGAAGAGGGATTACTCGACACATCCCCGTCTGGATCTTCTTCTGAGGATGAAGGCGGTGCTTGCTTTCCCATTCAGGAGATAGACGCCTTAGTTAAAGCAATTCGTTCGACTATGGGGTTTACGGACAGCAGAGAAGCAAGGTCGGCCCAAGAAGTCATGTTTGCGGGACTGGCCCAGGGGAAACAATGCTCATTCCCTGTTATCGACACAATAAAAGATTTAGTCAAGCAGGAATGGGATAAACAGGAGTCCAGGGAGTTTCTGTCATCTGCCTCCAAACGGAGTTATCCTTTTGACAATGAGATGTTGGAGTGGTCCAAAGTTCCAAAGGTGGATGCTGCTGTAGCCACCTCCTCCAGAGCCAATGTATTGCCTCTAGAAGATGGGAGGCTGCTTAAGGACCCTTCGACCGTAAGGCTGAGGTGCACTTGAAAAAGGTCTGGGAAGCCTCGCTGGGGGGATTTAAGCCGGCAATTGCCTGCACCTGTGTGGCCCATTCTCAGCTCGTATGGCTGGACCAATTAGAAGAATAGATTCAGTCAGCAGTGCCTCGGGACCAGTTGTTTACCTCTCTCTCCCTCAGTTGCGGAGTGGCTCGGCCTACATTGCTCACGCCTCAGCGGACTTCCTCAGGTTGACAGACAGGTCTGCAGGTCTCTCCAATTCCGTCCGGAGGACCTTGTGGCTGACAGAATGGGAGGCGATGCTCACGCTAAAAGTAAGCTCTGTGGTATCCCTTGTAAGGGGGACTACCTCTTCGGCTCGGGGTTGGATGACATCCTGACAAAGGCTGGAGAGGTGAAGAAGGGTTTACCACAACCGTCTCTTCCTAATTATAGGCGAGCATTCCATAAGAAGCAGTTTTCTCGCCGACAGTCGGACTCCAGATGGGATACGTCCGGAAAGAAGCAGAAAGGTGCCTTCTATGGGGGTTCTTCAGGTTCCAAACAGAAGCCCCTGTTTCCGCTAAGGGTACCTTTACACGCAGCAACTTTTGGCGGCGATAGGAGGCAATCTAACGTGCGCATGCACATTTTTCATGGTTGCCTCAGAACGCCGAAGGCGCTTTTACACGCCGCAGTATTCGCCCTCAACCTAAGGCGATGTGTCCTCCTGAAAGTTGCCACACCAACAGTGGGAAACATCCTGTAGACTCCCATCGCCGCTTCACACGCTGCAATCCCCAAAGGAATGTGGGCGTACATGTTCAGTGCGGCGAAAACATATGCGGGCCAAATTGTTTTTCACCGCGCCCCAAACACGCTCATTGGACAACGCCATAGCGTCATGATTAGCCAGCCTGCGCTGGAAGGCTGGCTAATACACGACGCCATTGCCATTGTGTGGTGGTGAATGGACAGCTGTTCAAATATGGCACCCTGTGAAGGGACAGCCAGTGGAAACAGTAGCCACCACCAATCACCGCTGACGGGGTGCGGTCTCCAGCACGCTGTGGCACGCCTCCGGGAAATCAATAGGCGACGCTGATTTCATCCCTATTTCCCGTTCACACGCCAAAAGCCTGGAATTTCGCCTTCCTGATTGCCTCTGATTTTGGAGCAGTGCTGTGAAATCGGAACGAGGCGCAACCTTTTTTGTCGCCGCAGAATTGCCCAAATACACGCCACAATTGCGAGGCAATTTCACGGGGATGGTGACGGGGCAACAGATTGCCGGTCAGATATCTCGCCGCGGTGGCGGCGTGTAAGGGTCCCCTAATGTTGACCCTCCTGTCGGAGGTAGATTCTCGGCTTTTTCCCACAAATGGTCCCTTATTACATCTAGTCGCTGGATTCTCAACCTGGTGTCATCGGGGTTAAAGCTGGACTTTGTGAGGGTCCCAAGGGAGTTTTTTCTTCAAACTTCTTTGTCTGATCAGGGTCATCAGCTTTCATTGGAATCTGAGGTTAGGGATTTGATGAAGAAACGGGTACTCATTGAAGTTCCTGTTGGCCAAGAAGGAAGGGGCTTTTATTCCTCTCTATTTCTGGTACCCAAGCCAGATGGTTCTTTTCGGACTATCACTAATTTGGAAAAAATTGAACTCCTACCTCAGGTTTCACTCGTTTAAGATGGAATGCATACAATCAGCTGTTCGACTTCTCTTTCCTAGGTGTTAGATGGTGGTTTTAGATCTCAAGGATGCCTACTACCATTTGCCAGTTTATGCAGACCATCAACAGTATCTACGAGTAGCGGTGTCTCTCAATGGTCAGGTTCATCATCTCTAGTTTGCCGCCATCCGTTCGGGCTCTCTAAGGCTCCTCGCCTATTCACCAAGGTAATGGCGGAGGTCATGGCCTTTATCCGACATCAGGACGTTTTGATCATTCCATATTTGGATAATTTCTTGATTGTGGGTAATTCTGCGACTCTTGTGTCCTGACAGACTGGCGTATGTCCTGTTCTCCTTACAGGAGTTGGGTTGGTTGATAAACTGGAAAAAATCTCATCTTGTTCCTACGAGAGTGCAGTCTTTTTTGGGTCTTCACTTGGATTCCATCGTGCAGAAATGTTTTTTCTTCCAGAGGACAAGCTACAGGCTCTCCGGTCAAAAATCGGCATCATCGTGGCCGATCCCAACCTGTCCTTACGATACGCTATGTCTCTCCTCGGGACTCTGACTTCTTGCACTCCGGCCGTGTTATGAGTACGATTTCATTCCCGAACTCTCCAGTAGGAGGTGCTAAGTGTGGATGTGGCCTTACAAGGTTGCCTGGACAGCAGGCTTCGTCTGTCACCTTCTGCAATAAGGTCACTCTACTGGTGGCTGGAGCCGAGTCACCTGACCAGGGGGGTCTCGTGAGTGTGTCCTACAGATATTGTCCTCACGACCGATGCCAGTCCCTAGGGGTGGAGGGCCCATCTAGGCGAGCTTCTTGCCCAGGGTCGGTGGACGAGGGAGGAGCAGGAGGGTTCTTCCAATCTAAAGGAGCTTCGGGCAGTTCTGTATGCCCTTCTCTGGTTCCTGCCTCATCTGCAGGGCTCCCATGTGCGTGTTCAGACCGACAACAATACCGTGGTGGCATACATCAATCATCAAGGGGGCACTCGGTCATCGTCTCTGATGACTACCACGGCAGACTTTTTTCTGTTGGCAGAGGAACATTTTCTCTCTCTCTCGGCCCTCCACATTCGGGGAGTGGACAATGCCAGGACAGGCTTCCTCAGCCGTCACTTTCTCCAGGGGGAGTGGATGTTAAACAGGGATGTGTTCCAACAGATTGTGTGGTTATGGGGGTCTCCAGAGATAGATCTTTTTGCAACCAGGTCCAACCGACAAGTCTGTCGGTTCGGCTCCAGGGATCTGACAGACAATCTGGATGTGTTGGACGCCCGTTCCTTGGACTTATCATCTGGCCTATGCCTTTCCCCGATGTGTCTCATTCCACTGGTACTCCAGAAGATCAGGGACGACAGGGCGCAGATAATTCTGATTGCGCCTTTCTGGCCCAAGAGGCCGTGGTTTTCATGGCTGAGGGCAATGTCAATAGCCGACCCGTGGATTCTTCCAATGGATCGAGAGCTGCTTTCTCATGGGCTGTTCTTCCACCCTCAGGCGGAGGGGTTACATCTGACGGCTTGGCTTTTGAGAGGCAGCTGTTGAGCCAGAGGGGTTCCTCGGACGCTTTAATCTTGACCCTTTTGCATAGTCGTAAACCTGTCACTGCCAACCTCTACTGCAGGATTTGGTGGAAGTTTTTGGATTTCTACCCTGGGGTGCTCTGTGACCACCCGCCTATTTCGGCTATATTAGATTTCCTGCAAAGGCTTTGGGAGTTGGGTCTGGTAGTTAGTACCTTTTAAAAGTGCACATATCAGCTCTAGGGGCCATCTATAACTCTAACATAGCTGGGGATAGATGGGTTGCTCGGTTTGTTCAGGCCTGCAAACGTAGTACTCCAGTTCACATTCCCCGTATGGCCCCTTGGCATCTGAACCTGGTCCTGGATGCACTCATAGGTCCTCCCTTTGAGCCCTTGACCTCGGCTTCGCTCAGACATCTGACCTTGAAGACGGTGCTGCTAGTTACTCTGACTTCGGCTAGGCGGGTGGGTGACCTCCATGCTCTGTCAGCTGACCTTTTGTTTTTGTTAGTACTCCCGGATAGGTTGATTCTGAAACCTGACCCGCATACTCCCTAAACGGTCGTCTAAATTTCACTATAATAAGGAAATTATCCTGCCGTCCTTTTATGCTACTCCGTCCACCTCGAGGAGGCTAGGTTTCATACCTTAGATGTACGCAGGGCAGTCCTGGAGTATGTAGATAGAACTCTCCCCTTTAGGAAGAGTAGGGCTCTCTTCCTCTCTTTCCAGGGTCTTACGAAGGGGTCTGGCACTACAAATAGCATCCAGATCCATCTAGGACAGTGTTATCTGCTTGGCCTATTCCTCAGCAGGTGAGCAGCCTCTGGATGGGGTGAAAGCCCATTCCACTAGAGCGGTTTCTGCCTCTTGGGCAGAACGTGCTAACATACCTTTGGAGGTCATTTTAATGCGGCCACCTGGGCCTCTCCTTCTACCTTTTTTCATCACTATCGTCTTGATCTCGCTTCTTCTGCCCTTGATTTCAGGAGGACAGTTCTTAATACTGTGGTCCCTCCCGGTGATACTGTTCTCTGCAAGTCTCTCATGTGGGTGCCGTCATGGCAATAGGAAAATCCGGGATTACTTACTGGTAATCATATTTTACGGACGTCAGACAGCACCCACTCACTTCCCACCCTATCATTTTTTGTCACGCATTTTTGTTGTCTTTGCCTTTTTAGCATTGCGGAGGTTTTTTCCACTAACGGCACACGGGTGGGCACTTTTTTACTATGGGTGTTTTGTGCATGCTCTTTTTTCTCATGCCTGAGGGCGTGGTTTCTAATGTTTAACGTTTATTATTGTGTATTTATCGATTGGCGGTTCCTTCAATATCTCTGTAACCAACTGAGGCGGCGAAGGGGGCCGCCCCATTTTATCTGACCTATATGTTTCCTGTCCTTGTGGGCGGATCCCCTCTCTCATGTGGGTGCTGTCATGGACTCTGTAAAATATGATTACCAGAAAGAAATCGATTTTACTTAATTTCACTTCCGCAATGTATATATACATTGTGTAAGTGAAAGTGCCCCGCTTGCCTCCTGTCAGTTTTTTTGTGTCCGGACCCTTTGATAATCACAGCCCGGACACAGAAATAGCACCAGGAAGCACACCCCGATCTGTCCTTTCCTGTCCGTGGGGTCCTGCAAAAAGTAGGATCCCACGGACAGAAAAAAAATCGCAATGTGAAAGCACCCTTATGCGCTCTCTTTCCATGGCCTGTATGCACGCTCCTGTATGCGTGCTCACCATGCAGGACTCCATTGCTAAACAAAAAGCATGTTCAAGACCATTTAAAATTTGCTCAATAACATTTAGACAAGTCTGTAAAATACTGGGAGAACAGAATCAAGTTAGATGAGACCAAAGTGATACTATTTGGATGCCATAATGCACACCATGTTTGGAGGCCAAAAAGCAGATCACCTCCAAAACACCAACAGTGATGTTTGGAGGTGGAAACATCATCGTGTGGAGCTGTTTTTCAGCATTCGACGCTGGCAAGCTTCATATAATTGACGGAAGGAAGAATGGACAAATGTCCGAGACATTCCTGCTAAAAATCTGCTGCCATCTACCAGGATCATGGAAGATAAAACGAGGGTGGGCATTTCAAAAACAATCATCCCAAAGACAAGGAAAACTTGTCAATTGGTTTCAGAGAAATGAAATCAATCTGCTAGAATGGCCGAGCCGATCACTGGAGCTGAATCCAATAGAAAATGTATGGAAGGACCTAAAGCTCAGCGTTCATAGAGGTTAGGGACCTGCAGAATGTGAAGAGTGTTATGTGTAATAATGACCAAAAACCACCTGAGCAACGCAGGGACTAGTGTCTCCATACAGGAGGCGTCTGGAGCTTCATCGTCAACAAAGGATTTTGTACGAAGCATTAATTGAATTTCAGTAATGTGTTCAATACTTTTTCCCTGAGTAATTTCTCATTAATACACACAACTTAATTTATGGACATTAATGGTTTGATTTTTTTTTTTGCCTGTGTGGATTGAATGGGTTGTTACTGACATCTGGTGAGAAATTGTCAATAACACTTTTAGAAATTATTTGCTTAGAAAATTGGTGATGTGTCCAATAATTTTGTACACAGTCTATGTGTAGGTCATTCTATGGCTCATTTGTGACTGTTGCCATCAATCAAAGGCCTCCGCGCTCCCTTGTAGGTCATGTTGAGTCCATGGCTGTATTGGATCAGCACTGGAGCCGCAGCAGATTTACAGGACATGTCCTGTTTTTATTTTACCTTTTTTGGTTTAATTTCTGCCGGCCTATGTAGGAGATCTGTTGATACCTTGCAGACGCTTCTTGATTTAAAGTCAGCAAAGCATTTCACCTTTTAATGTAGAAGTGGAAAGTTCCAGATAATCAAATGTGTACAGCTAATTTAAATAGCTATGGATTACAAGGAGTTAAAATGTATACTGTACCTGCATCTAGTTTAAAGGACTTTATGGGGGAGAGGAGCTTGGTAAGTAGAGAGCTGTTCATTGGCAATTCCAAGCCAATCGGCACTTTCGGGGCATTGTCTCTAATGCTGATTGGCTGACAGGCAAGTCTTTACTTTCCTGCTCCACCCTTGGTCCTTTCCTGTTGGATGCAGTCTCTAATGTCATAGTGCCCTATGGGGGTGTTGGTGGCATGGGGAAGTTCCCATAGAATTTCTCAGCTGCTTATGGTTTAGGAAGAGGTAATATAGAGATATTGCTATTGATTTCTTAATATTTCTGAAAATGGGTATATTGAAGTGAAGCAATAAGCATGCTGTGTGATGAATGGCCGCTATCGGTCTGGTGTAGAACACTTCTGTAACATCTCCGCCGGTGTCTTAAAGACGTGCTTGTCAGGGCCCGGAGACTTTGTATTCCTGGCTCTGGTTACAAGATGTGCGCTTCTCTGTTCTGCTAGATAATGCCGCCTTTCAGCCGTCATTCCAGTAATCACAGGGTGTTTATATCTGCGAGGGAAATGTAAAACTTGACCACAGAGATTGTCCCTGATGCGGGAATCTGTGATCGCGCAGCAATTGAGCCGTTAAGTGCCGCCAGCTGAACCGGCCGGGGGATGTTTACTGTTAAAAGCATCGGCTGCAAAGGACGCGGCATCGGACACCACACTGACAACCTGCAATTACCGGCTCACGAGGGCCCTTCCTCTCTCATGCCAGAGTGAGAACGCCGGGCAGAGCTCCGTTACCATGGAAACGGTGATGAGACTCATTTAACATTCTCCTGGGTCCTCTATACTTCTATCTCCAGCTAATCATTTCCATTCAGAAGCTCTTGCAGAGCGATGCCGGCACTTTGTGTGTGTGTTATTTATTTATGTTATTTATTTTATGTGGTTTTGCTACTTTGCTTGTATGCCAGGCTGTGCTTTGTTTGCCCTATTAGTCAGGGGCGAAGCCTTTAGTATCCACAGTCATCAGGTGTAAAGACATCGCCATGTCAAACCGGGTTAAATAGAAAAGAGGCTGAAAAGTGGAGTGCCCAGAATATTGAGGAATAGCAAAAAATGCTTTGAGTCTAGAGACTCCTCAAAGTAAAGTGGTGATCTCAAACCTGTGGCACATCAAATCAGCTTGTTCTCTTGCTGCTTCTCATTTTCTTGCTCTATTGCTTTTGCGCTCCCTCGCCCTCTTTGTGGCTTGCGTGCTCCCTCGCCCTCTTTGTGGCTTGCGCGTTCCCTCGCCTGTTGTGCTGGCTCTTTCGCCTTGTGCTGCCCTCGCCTCTTTGTGGCTTGCACGCTCCCTCGCCCTCTTTGTGGCTTGCGCGCTCCCTCGCCCTCTTTGTCTGCGCGCTCCTCGCCCTCTTTGTGCTTGCGCGCTCCCTCGCCCTCTTTGTGGCTTGGCGCTCCCTCGCCCTCTTTGTGGCTTGCGCGCTCCCTCGCCCTCTTTGTGGCTTGCGCGCTCCCTCGCCCTCTTTGTGGCTTGCGCGCTCCCTCGCCCTCTTTGTGGCTTGCGCGCTCCCTCGCCCTCTTTGTGGCTTGCGCGCTCCCTCGCCCTCTTTGTGGCTTGCGCGCTCCCTCGCCCTCTTTGTGGCTTGCGCGCTCCCTCGCCCTCTTTGTGGCTTGCCCGCTCCCTCGCCCTCTTTGTGGTTTGCGCGCTCCCTCGCCCTCTTTGTGGCTTGCGCGCTCCCTCGCTCTCTTTGTGGCTTGCGCGACTCCCTCGCCCTCTTTGTGGCTTGCGCGCTCCCTCGCCCTCTTTGTGGCTTGCGCACTCCCTCGCCCTCTTGTCACGTGCCCGCCCTTGCTCTTTTTCTCTCCCCTTTGCAGTAAAGGAACAGCTTTTTCTCTTTTTGTCCATTATATGCTCTTTCACTCCTCACTTGCGTGCTTTTTAATTTTTTCTCACTTGTGCACTTTGTAGATCAGCAGTTTACCAAGATGCATTAAACCAAATGTCGTGTGTTACATCTGTTCTTCGCATTGTTGCACTCATGTTTGCCATCTATCCCTCTGTTGCCCTGCAGACTTATTTTGGCTGCTCTCATCCTGAGCCTTGCACACACATGATACATTGTAAGCAACTGCCTGGTATTATGTAATTCCTTTTCTATAATCACAACTTCCAGTGCTTTACTTATTGACCATTTCTTTTCTTGTTGCCCTCAGACTGTGGTATCCAGGAATGCCCTTCAGTATCGGGGCACCTCCCAGCATGATGCCCAGGAGTTTTTGCTGTGGCTTCTGGATAGGGTACACGAAGACCTGAATATCCTCGTCAAGCACAAGCCTCGGGTATGTAAGAGCCATCGTCTTTAACAGATATGCACATTTAAAGGGAACCTGTCACCCCAAATAAGCTTTCTAACCTATTAATACCTGTCCCTGCCGCCTTACAATACATTCTAACACATCCCTGACTCACCTTTTTTACTAATCTACAAATACAATAATGTAGTTAGGAAACTTAAAAATTCTTGTCACAGGGGCGTTCCTCCAAGGCATTTTGACCGGTAGGTGGGTCCCCTTGTGCCGCGCCCGCTGTAATACACCCTAATGGTGACGTTGCGGACGCGATATTGAAATTGTGCCCGTGCTCTGTACTTGTATAATGACGCCCATTAGGGCGTATTACAGCGGCGAGGCAGGGGTAGCGCGGCACAAGGGGACCCGCCTACCGGTCAAAATGCCTTGGAGGAACGCCCCTGTGACAAGAATTTTGTAAGTTTCCAACTACATTATTGTACTTGTAGATTAGTAAAAAAGGTGAGTCAGGGATGTGTTAGAATGTATTGTAAGGCGGCAGGGACAGGTATTAATAGGTTAGAAAGCTTATTTGGGGTGACGGGTTCCCTTTAAGCATATGTGACAGTCATGTGTGACCTTCACCAAAATCTCTACTCTTTGGTATAGAAAGAGTAAATCATCATCTTCACGGGTCAGGATCCGCAGGACATGTGTAATGGTACATCACATCAATTGTAGGACATGCTGCAGAGATCCTAAAGCACTCTTCTCATTAATTGTTTGGGGAACATGGCTCCCTGGGTATCGCCCATGCTAGTAGAAGGCTTAACACCAGGTAGAAAACCACTTTTGTCACCACGTGGTGAAATATACTCTTTCTTCAGACACATCCGTAGTAGGATGACACAACCTGTATCGGGTCTGCTGGATTTTTTTTTCCCCATTTTATCTACTTAGTGCCAGGGCTGCTACCCACAGTCCTGTGTCCTCAAATGAAATCGATCAGAAAGAGATTTTAACCTAAATAGAAAAATCTAATGATAAACATGTGATGCCATCCTGTACCCACATATGGCACTCCATGCACCCCAAATAGGATGCACCATGCTGGGAAGGGCTTAACAGTCCTCATGCACACCTGCAGAGAAAATCTATGCAGAAATTGGCTTGGTGAAGAATATCAATTGATGCTGGGGTATTAACCACAGATTTTACTGTTCTTCAGTTCACATTACACGTTGTGAAACGGACAGCCATGGATCTGATTTGGCCACCATGTATTTCTATTAGCATGGACTGGTGGTCTATTGCCATCCGATTTGTGACGGATCCGATTGTGTCCGATTGTTTTGCTGTACCCAGAATCGGAGACTGCTCCGATTTTGGGCACAGCAAACCAAATCGGACACAATCGAATCCGGCGTGGTCCGCAGTAATTAACATGGGTGCCTACAGAGCGCAGGTCCGGGAAAAAACAGGATTGTTTCCCGGACCCGATTTTAGTGTACTGAGCATGCTCCGAACACTAAAACTGCTCTTTAGCATGTAATTTCACTTCCGCAATGTATGTATACATACATTGCGGAAGTGAAGGAAGGGTTAAAAATAAAAAAAAAGATCCTCACCTCTCCGGCGTGTGGCCCGCGATGTGCGTCATCTATCTCCGAGGGCTTTAAGGACCTGTGTTTCAGCTGACCAGGCGAGGCAACCCGATCAGCTGATCGGTCACATGACCGCATCAGCGCGGTTTAAATCTCATGCCCGCCAATTGGTTTTGGCGTCAGAAAAGACCCAAACACAGAAATGGCATCCAAAAGCACACATCCGATCCTGTCTATGGGGTCCTGCAAAAAACAGGATACCCACGGACAGTAAAAAAAAATCGCAATGTGAAAGCAGCCTTACCTGCAATTTCGTCACTGAATTCCAAGCAGATTTTCTATCCAATGTACTCTCCGAGTGGATTCTATAGGTATACTATATCTGGGAGTGGAAACAAAGTATCACTGTAACATAAAGTCACATGAAGCTGCACTCTGAAACGCTAAGGCATGCAAATTGAATATAGCAATATGGACATGCATTACTGCTAAGGAAAGCCAAGAAAAATTAAGATTCTTTGCATATTCAAAAGGCTTGTATATGTGAGCCTAGCAGTCAACATAATGGAATATCTCTTTAATGGGTCCCTATCTAAGGCTACTTTCACATACCGATTTTCAGGGAGCCGATGCTGTCCGATATAAATCGGACAGCATCGGCTCCCTTCTGATGCCTGGAATCGGGTGCCAAATAGGCACCCGATTCCGGCATAAAATCGGCGCCGGGCTGCAAAAAAAAAATAAAGGTTATTCTCACCTCCCCCCGAGCCCCCGCCGTCTTCCGCCATCTTCCTCTAGGTTCCCGGTGGCTCTCGCAGGCTGCCGGTGTCAGCAGAGGTGTACCTCTGCTGTACACAGGACCTGCGATGATGTCACAGTCACGTGACCGCGGGTTCACCATCATGAACCCGCGGTCACATGACTGTGACATCACCGCAGGTCCTGAACAGCAGAGGTACACCTCTGCTGACACCGGCAGCCTGCGAGAGCCACCGGGAACCTAGAGGAAGATGGCGGAAGACGGCGGGGGCTCGGGGGGAGGTGAGAATAACCTTTATTTTTTTTTTTTTAACACTTGTGCTCCTAGTTAGGAGCAGTTTTACTGTACTGAGCATGCTCAGTACAGTAAAACGGGGTCCGAGGAGACATAGATGTTTCCTCGGACCCTTCTCCATAGGGCCCCATGTTATAGGGATCGGACCTAATCGGATGTGCACTAAATGCCATCCGATTTGGTCCGATCCGAATCTGTCAGATTTTATTTTCGGTGCTAAAATCGGAGCAGGCTCCGATTTTAGCACCGATAATAAAATCGGACAGAATCGGATCGGACCAAATCGGATGGCATTTAGTGCACATCCGATTCGGTCCGATCCCCATAGGGATACATGGGGTCCGAAAATCGGTCCGATGCTGTCCGATTGTTTTCGGACAGCATCGGAAATGCGAAAATCGTTATGTGAAAGCACCCCAAGTCAAAGCCTTTCACTGAGTTATAAAAACCCTATATATGAGCTGACAGGGACCTGCTAATAGAGAATTAAAGTCACCTAGAGCTAATGGGGTTGGGTGAACAGTCAGAAGGCATGACCCTATAATCTAAATAGCCAACCTGCCGCACTCCCTAACATGCAAGTGTGAACGTGTGCATACTGAACATGACATATACTATAATAAAAAGACAGTAGCTCTCTTAAACGCTAAAGGTACCGTCACACGCGGCAACATTGCCGGCAACTTAGGGGAGCATGCGCTTTTTTGGCAGTTTTCCAAGATTGCCTTGAAGATGTCACACGCAGAGATATTTCCGGCAACTCATCTACGATGTTGAAAGCATCTTTCGCTGGCAGGGTTACACACAACCCAGCATCCGATACAAATCATTGAAGTGAATAGGGGAAGTTGCTTTCAACATTGCTATTGCGGTGTCACACAGAGCAATGCTAGCAGATTGCCTGAGCAACATCGTCAAGTTTCAGTACATGTTGAGAAACCTGGCAACTTCAGTCTAGCAACTTGTTATATGTTGCAACTCACTAGCAATGTTGCTTCAACTTCGCCACGCCCCTGAGTTGCCGGCAATGTTGCCGCGTTTGACGATTCATTAAGGTACCGTCACACGCGGCAATATTGCTAGGCAATTTCACTGGCAATTTGCTGGTTGCAGTGAAATCATGGACCCATTGTTACATTTGTACACAGCAACAAAATAGAACAATGTGTCCATGATTTCACTGCAACCAGCAAATTGCCAGTGAAATTGCTAACAAAATTGCCGCGTGTGACGGTACCTTTTAAGTTATGGAAACAATAAATATAGCAATATGGACGTACATTACTGCTAAGGAATTGCATGAAAAAAAAATTGAATTTGGTAGGGACCCAGAGATACACCATGACACCACTGGGCTCACATAAACTGGTCTTTTTTACATTCTAAGTATTTCAATTTATTTCTTGTTTTTTTACATAACAGTAATCCATGTCCATGTACTTATATTCATTGTTTCCATCCCTTAGCATTTCAGAGTGCCGCTGTCTATTTATTATAGCATATGTCATGTTGAGTTTGCACCTGTTCACACTTGCATGTTAGGAAATGCCATCAGGTTTCTTATGGGGACGTCACACACGTCAATATCGCTGCTGCACATGACGTTGCAGCGATATTGACGTGCGATAAATCGCTGCTTGATGGTCGCCAGGTTTTAGAACCTGCTTTAAAACCTGGCGATGGTTGCCCGGTGGACACGCAGCATCGCTGCGTGTGACACCGGGAGACGAGCGAGAAGCCAGCTCCCAGCGCCTATCAGGAAGCGCTGGGAGCTGGTATCCATGGTAAACAGCGGTTAACGAAGAGCCGCACGGCGCTTACTTACCCGCTTGTTTACATGGTTACCAGCTTGCTCGCTGGTACTGATCGCAGGTGAGTCTGCCTGTGTGACAACTTACCAGCGATCAGCCTTCAATGTCGCCAGCGATCTTATCGCTGGCGACATTGACGCGTGTGACGTCCCAATTACTTACAGTCACAGAAGACGTCATACAATGTCACACAAAGTGCCTGTAGTGCCATAGAAACTGCTGTCATACAGGCTATACAGCCTTCAGAGGGCCATGGCACTGTACCAGTTTAGAGATTGGAATGACGCCCATTAGATTGGTTACAGCAGATCTTGCTGGCGGGGGGTCTACCTATCTGCACTTGTAACTTCAGAGTCTGATGGCACTAACGTTTTTACAGCAAGGTCCTTCCCAATCATCTAAGGGCATCGATCATTAACGTAATGTGCAGCCTGTCCTGTATTTATTAGACCCTGCACTGATGTCAGGTTTACATGGTGTAGCAACTGACTCAAATGCCTTTAATTTTGCAGCCGCCGTTGGAAGAAGATCTGACCGGAGAGGGTCCACCGTTCCCTACCAGCGGGACCTTTGTCCAGGAGCTCTTCCAGGCACAGTATAGGTATTGTACAGCGCTGAGTCTCTCTTGTTTCCTCCTTATAACAAGTGTTTCTTGATAACCTAAATGTTATAACCTCTACGTTTGTAATGTTTGACAGTCTAGTCTTGTATTGTCTATTGCTTTCACTGTTAACTCTTTCCTTGTAGGTCCTCCTTGACATGCCCCCATTGTCAGAAACAGAGTAACACTTTTGACCCTTTCCTCTGCATCTCTCTACCCATCCCCCTGCCTCATACACGGTAAGAATAAGCATATAATGTATGACCGGGTGCTGGAATTGGGTCACTAGACACATAACTGTTCCCCATTTGCCCACCTTGACATTAAGGTTCTGTATCTCACTTTGACGGTATGTACATCTGTAGGATGCACAGTGCACATCTGGACCATTTTGTGCTCTCATTGCGTACAGTAAATGCTATTCTTTATTATAGAGGACTATCTTTCAGTAATATCTTTCACCCACATGTGATATAGGCACATGACGCCTCAGTCTGTTTATGTAACACTGTATAGACTTCTTTTTGGCCTCTCTGTTGTTTAAAGAAAACCTATCTGGGTCACCCAAGCCTCCAACACCACCCTTTTTATGTATTTTAGTAATGTCTTTATCATCCCAGTATAATCTTTACATTTCTGCCAAAACCACTTTTTATTTTGTAAGTCACTATTTATAAATGACCTAAGACGAGTCGAGTATAACTTCCTCCAGGCTAATTGGTCTTATAGGGCTATATACATAATTGCATTATTTTTCACAAAGTAAATCCATTGTTATTGTTGAAATACAGTCTAAGCCCACTATGTTTGTTTCCTGTGCCTTGTCTTTTTTTCATTTTTATTCCACTCTGTGCATACATCTTTAAATAGAATGGGCGGTCTGATTCTTATTCACTAAAACTACATTTTTCAGCCACAAGATCTCTTGAATCTCAAGATTCTCCCCAATGCTGTAGACCCCTTCCTCTTTGTGTGTGCTCCTGACTAACTCAACCACTCTGAGTTTTGATCAAGCTATTCTGAGTGTAGCATTCACCTTTTGCTTCTATGCACCGTTTGCTCCTGTACCACCAAGCCTGCGGAGTATATCTTCTGCCATCTACATCATTATAGCTGCGGTTTGGTTTTACATCGTTAGCAGGTTTTAGCTGAGCTTAATTGCCCTGCACTCGTCCACACTTGTTATTACTAGGCAACTGTTTGCTGCCTGTTGTTGACAGATCAATTTTGTGATATTGCAAATGCTACGCTGTTGATGCAGATGACAGAAAATAAACCTCTGCCTTATGTAGCATTTTTAGTGTTTCACTCATCTCTCTGCAAGCAGCTCAACGTTTATTAGTTCCTCTATATACAGACCCATCCTGCAGTATATCATTCCTCTCATCCCCACTATATACAAGCCCATCCTGCAATGTATTACTCTTCTCAACCCCATCCTACTGTGTATTACTCCTCACCCCCTCTATATACAGTTGCATCTTGAAGTATATCACTCGTCAGTTCTGCTGTATAAAGCTTAATACTTCTGTATATCACTCTTCTTAGTCCGTCTCTACATAGCCTTATCCTCTGGTAAAGCACTCCTCTCGACTCTTTTTACATACTTCCACATCTCACAGTAAATCCCTTCTTTCAGCCCCTTTATATACAGCCCCATCCTACACTACATCAGTCCACAGATGCTCTGTATATAACTTAAAGGGATTGTAAACTACTTTCACAAGCCCTTCTCATTCTCCATGATTGTCCCCCATAAAAATTAAAAAGCTTATACTCTCCTCCACTACCGCCGTGGTTCCAGAGGAGTTTCATTCCCAAAGCTCCTGTACGATTGTTATGACGTGTGCCTGTGCCTAATCAGTGCCAGCTTCTCTGTCCCCACCTTCAGACACTTAAAAATCAAGAGAAAGTGAGTGGTAGCCGCAGCTCCCAATTCCTTTTAATTAACTGTCTGAAGGCAGGGAGAAGGAATTCTGTGGTGGTTGGCATCGGGGCTCATGTGTCATAAAAATGTCTAGTTGGCCCCGGGAATGTTTGTCCCGACATCGCTTGAACCGCGCCAGAAGTGAAGGTGAGTATAGGCTTCTTTTCTTTTTATAGCAGCAAACATGGGGAATGAGAAGGGGCTGTCCAAGTAGTGGACAACCCCTTTAATACTGCAGTATATCACTCTGCTTAGCCCTTCTACAGTGGTGTGAAAAAGTGCCCCCTTCATGATTTCTTATTCTTTTGCATGTTTGTCACACTTAGATGTTTCAGATCACCAAACAAATGTATATATTAGTCAACAATAACACATGTTAAAGCAAAATGCAGTTTATAAATTAAGGTCTTTATTATTAAGGGAAAAATAAATCCAAACCTACAGGGCCCTGTGTGAAAAAGTGATTGCAAAAAAATGAGAAATCTGGAAGGGGCAAACACTTTTTCACACCTCTGTATATACAGCCCCATCATGACGTATATCACTCCTTTCAGATCCTCTAGGTATGGCCCCTTACTGCAGTTTGTCATTCCTCTCAGTCCCCTGTATACAGAGCTCCATCCTGCTATATATCATTCCTCTCAGCCCGCTACATACCAGTCCATTTTGTAGTACTTTGCTCCTCTTTGTTACCAGCACACCACTGTATCCTGGTATGAACTCTGTTGTGTAATGGAGGAGGCTCAACCCTTTCCTGTGATATCATCCCTCACAGGATTAGCTCAGTCCTTAACATTACCCAGAGCAGAGGTTTTCTGGTAGGAAATTCCATCTGAGAGACTGAACTGTGCAGGATCAAATAGAAGCAGGGGGAACTTTAGCAGCATTTTCTGGTCATCATAATGGGAGACCCAGACAATGGGGTTAAGGGCACTGCCCTCCGGAGGCCACACTAGGTACTACAAGTTTGTAGACACCGCCCCCTCCGCTTATAAACCCCCACCGCAGGGAATATCCTCAGTTTTTAACTTAGTGTGCTCGGAGGTATCACACGCATTGCTTGCACTTCACTGCATCCTCACAACTTTCGTGATGGCGTCTGAAGACAAGGTAATATGGTCCCGGTCGGGGACCTTCGGCAGTCTCCCTGCTCACCCTTAGGGAACACGCAGGTCGAGGTACCGGAGGGCCTAGAGCCTGGACACTGCGTGTCCTCCCGGTACGCTGTCGCACTCCTTCCCATCCCTGTTTGGGGGCTCTGGGTAGTGGGAGTATGGAGCCTTGCACAGCTCTGCTCCGTCCGAGGCCTCCCTAAATGGTGCTTACAGACCGGACTGGAGCCAGCCCAGTCCGAGGCCTCCCTAAATGGTGCTTACAGACCGGACCGGCACTGAGGCACCTTGTGTGTCTCCGGTGTGCCTGGGGGTAGTGTCGGCACTATATGTGTTGGGACACTCAGACCGCGCGTACCCTCGGGTCCGCGGTTCTGGCGGTGGACCCCGTGCTGGGGCCACTCTGGCTGACCGCCCTGTGTCTCACAGGGGCTGCGGCTGTCGGCTACAGACTTTTGTCTGCAGCCATTAGTATTGTGTTTTGTGTCACGGTACTTCCCGCGCTGCGGGCCTCGGCGCCTTCATTACTGAGGCTGCCTGAGGAGATGGAAGCAGCCCAGGCGGTGACGTCAGTAATGGGCGTGCGTGTGTGCTCCCGCGTGTTTTCGGCTCCGCCCACAGTTAGTCTGTCGGCGGCCATCTTTCCCTTCACTTCCCGGCTGGGATCTGCTTGAAGTGCACGGCTGCACTCAATTCAGGGGAGACCGGAAAACCTCGCGGGGGCCACACTCGCACACACCGCTTCCTCCACCGCTTTACTGCGGTTGGTAAGCCGCCGGTTGTACCGTTTTTTTCTTTAAAGATCGGCTTTTTTCCCCCTGCTGTAGGGATGTCCTCAGCTGGGAGGAGCGCTGCTAAGGTGGCAAGTAACACCACTGCCTGTGCTACGTGCAACGGGACACTGGTTGAGGGGTCCTGCAATAACTGCGGACGCCCAGAGGCACGGGCTGAGACTGCAAAGGAGACAGCAGCTCCGGTGCTATATCCTGTGGTCCAGGTGGGCCCAGGGCCATGGGAGACACAGAACAAGATAAATGAATCTATGTTATCCCAGCTGTCCTCCATGTCGCAATCCCTGGAGGTACTAACCAGGAGGCTGGAAAACCCAGCTGCTCCTTCATATTATTCCCGGGTGTCCCCTGCCTCAACTGTGAGACCCCTTAAGCGGACTCGACGTGAGGATTCACCCGAGCCCCAGACACTCTCTGAGGAGGAAGGTCTCTCTGAGGGGGACGAGGATGATGGGGGTTCATTACTCGGGTCCGTGTCAGAACCACCAGAGGGGGTGGAGGATCTGGTGTCCTCCATCAACGAGACTTTACGTCTCGTGACACCCCCTGAGGAGGTGACCGTTCACCCGAAGGAGGCCTACCAATGGCTGCGGCCGGAGGCTAGACCAAGTGGCTCCTTTCTGGATCACACTAACTTCGGAAGGGTGATTAGAGCTCCCAGGATTCATGTCCGTAAATCTAAGGACAATCGCTTCCCCTTCCCTGAGGAGGTGCTTCAGGAGTGGTCGCAGTCCCCTAAGGTGGATGCTTCCATGACCAGGATTGCGGCACGCTCCCTCTTCTCTGCCTCTGATAGCTCCTCATTGAAGGACGCTACTGATAGACAGGTCGAGCAACTCGCCAAGTCTTCTTATGAGGCTGTGGGGTCTTCATTTGCCCCTAATTTTGCCGCGGTCTGGACTCTGCAGGCGATCACCTCCTGCTTGGACGGTATCGCTGACCTGGCAGGGTCCAGCTCAGAAGTCCTGGCACTCACTGATAGAGCAAGGGCCTATGCGGACTACGCCAGAACGGCAACACTGGAAACTGCAAATCGCTCTGCTGTGGCTTCGGCCAATGCTATAGCGATCCGCAGATTGTTGTGGCTGCGTCTATGGGACTCAGATGCCACGTCCAAGAAGATTTTGCAAAATCTTCCGTTCTCTGGCGACAGGCTTTTTGGTACCGAACTGGACAAGTTGATAAAGGATTCTGCGGAGTCAAAGATCCCACAGAATAAACCTAAGCCACGGTATACCGTAAAGAGGAACCCTAAACAGTGGTCCTTTCGGTCCAGTTCACAACCTTCAGCATCGTCTGCCCGAGCGGACAGAGGGAGCAAGCCCTCTACTCAGTGGCGCCCCAAGGGTCGCCAGAAGAAGCCGGCGGGGGCAGCGGCTGCCACCCCCAAACCCGCTTCCGCATGACTCGCTCTCTCATCCTACCTCCCCACAGGTGGGGGGCCGTCTGTCTCTTTTTCGGGACAGATGGCTGCTCCAAGTCCAAGATCAGTGGGTACGAGACATAGTCTCCAGAGGTTACAGGATAGAGCTGACGTCACAGCCGGCACACCGATTCCATCGGTCGGTCCCGTCCCCAGAAAAGGCTCAGGCTTTTCATCTGGTGTTGGAGAATCTCCGCAAGGACGGAGTTGTGGTCCCAGTACCTTCTGGGGAGAGGTTCAGGGGTTTTTACTCCAACCTCTTTATCGTCCCAAAGAAGGATGGCTCTTTTCGCCCGGTTCTGGACCTAAAGTTGTTCAACCGCCACGTGTTGGTTCGGAAGTTCCGCATGGAATCCCTGCGCTCCGTAATCGCGGCTGTGTCACAGGGGGACTTCCTAGCGTCCATAGATATTCGGGACGCTTACCTTCACGTGCCCATTGCGCCGGCTCATCAACGCTGGTTAAGATTCGCAGTGGGGGACGAACACTACCAGTTCGTGGCGCTGCCTTTCGGCCTGGCCTCGGCTCCACGGGTGTTCACGAAAGTGATGGCCTCTATGATGGCTCTCCTGCATGTGCAGGGACATACCGTCATTCCCTATCTCGACGACCTGCTGGTCAGGGCGCCATCGGAACACCTTTGTCAAGAGAGCCTGAATGTGACCATGAGGTCTCTGGAACAATTCGGTTGGCTCCTCAATATTCAGAAGTCAACTCTGGTTCCGACCCAGTCATTGACATATCTGGGCATGGACTTCAACACGGCCTCAGCCCTGGTGTCTCTACCACGGGCCAAACAACTGGCCATCCATTCAGGAGTGCAACAGATCCTCCTGTCCCCACAATCATCCCTGCGGGTGTTGATGAAGCTGGTGGGGCGCATGGTGGCAGCAATAGAGGCGGTGCCTTTCGCACAATTTCGCCTCCGTCCTCTACAGCTGGAGATCCTCCACAGTTGGGACAAGAGGACGACATCTCTGAATCGGCTGGTGACCCTTTCCCAACCGACCAGGGATTCCCTGCAGTGGTGGCTACAACCACGTCACCTATCTCGGGGCCGGTCCTTCATCAAACCGTCATGGTTAGTGGTGACCACCGACGCCAGTCTGAAGGGCTGGGGGGCGGTGTTCTTACACCACAGGGCCCAAGGCCTCTGGACTCAGTCGGAGTCGGCGTTGCAGATCAACGTGCTGGAGATCAAGGCGGTCTATCTGGCACTCCTGGCTTTTCAGAAATTCCTCTCCGGACGACCCATTCGGGTTCAGTCCGACAATGCGACGGCCGTCGCTTATATAAATCATCAAGGAGGAACCAGGAGTGCACAGGCTCTGGCCGAAGTCCACCGCATCCTATCCTGGGTGGAGGACAACAACTGCCTGATCTCCGCAGTTCACATCCCAGGGGTCGAAAACTGGGAGGCCGACTATCTGAGCCGGCAGGGGATGGACGCCGGAGAGTGGTCTCTTCATCCAGACGTCTTCCGGGACATCTGCAGCAGATGGGGCACTCCGGACGTGGATCTGATGGCCTCGCGGCTGAATCATCAGGTGCCGCAATACATGGCGAGGTCGTGGGATTCCCAGTCTCTGGGAGCAGACGCCCTGGTCCTGAGTTGGTCCAGATTCCATCTGCCGTATGTGTTCCCGCCTCTAGCTCTGATTCCCAAGGTGCTGTGGAAGATCAGGACGGAGTGCAGGGTAGCCATTCTAGTGGCTCCAGATTGGCCCAGGAGGTCCTGGTATCCGGACCTGTGGCAACTGTCAGGCGGACACAGGTGGGCCCTTCCAGAACGCGCAGATCTACTCGCGCAAGGCCCATTCTTCCACCTCAATTCCAGGGCCCTCAGATTGACTGCATGGCTCTTGAGGCCTGGCTGCTGACATCCAGGGGTTTTTCCCCTACAGTGGTTGCCACTATGAATCGGGCTAGGAAGCCTGTTTCGCGAAAGATATACCACAGGACGTGGAAAATCTTTTTCTCCTGGTGTGCCTCTGGTGGACGGTCTCCTTGGCCCTTGTCTGTTCCGACCCTGTTGGCTTTCTTACAGTCGGGTTTGGAGTTGGGGCTATCCCTCAGCTCCCTGAAGGGTCAAGTGTCAGCGCTGTCTGTGCTGTTTGACAGACGTTTAGCGCTCCTACCGAAGGTCCGGCAATTCCTGCAGGGGGTGTCTCGGGTGGTTCCGCCATACAGGCGACCACTGGACCCTTGGGACCTTAACATGGTCCTGGCGGCACTGCAGAAAACCGCCGTTTGAGCCGCTGAGAGACATTTCCCTCTCTCGTCTGTCCCAGAAAGTGGTATTTTTGGTGGCGATTACGTCTCTGAGAAGGGTCTCAGAATTGGCTGCACTTTCGTGCAAGTCACCCTTCCTGGTGGTTCACCAAGACAAGGTGGTGTTACGCCCACGGCCAGAATTCTTGCCTAAGGTGGTGTCCACTTTTCACCTGAACCAAGAGATTGTGCTTCCATCATTTTGTCCCGCTCCCGTTCATCAGGTTGAGCGCGACCTCCACACTCTGGATCTGGTGAGGGCTGTGCGCATTTATGTGTCCAGAACTGCCTCATTCCGGACGTCGGACTCCTTGTTCATCCTTACGGCGGGTCGCTGTAAGGGGTCCGCGGCATCAAAATCAACCTTGGCCAGATGGATCAAGGTGCCCATTCAGGAGGCCTACCGTTCTTCCGGTCTGCCTCTCCCGGTGGGATTGAAGGCGCACTCGACCAGAGCTGTCGGTGCCTCCTGGGCTTTGCGACATCGAGCTTCTGCTCTACAGGTGTGTCAGGCAGCCACATGGTCAAGCCTGCATACTTTTTCTAAGCACTATATGGTGCATGCCCATGCCTCTGCGGATGCAAGTTTGGGCAGGCGGGTTCTCCAGGCGGCGGTTGCCCACCTTTGAGGGGGACCATGGTTATCCGTCTTTTGAGGAACTCTTCCCGCCCTGGGGTATTGCTTTAGGACATCCCCATTGTCTGGGTCTCCCATTATGATGACCAGAAAAAAGAGAATTTTGTTTACGTACCGTAAATTCTTTTTTCTTTAATCATCAATGGGAGACCCAGCACCCACCCAGTTGTTCCGTTGGATGTTGTCACATTTGACTTGTTCCCAGTTGGAACAGTTTATTCCGGGTTGTTGGACCGTTTTGTTCACGGTTTCTTATCCGAGGTTTCGGGTGTGGTTATTTTGTCTCCTCGCAGCTTATGGACCAAACTGAGGATATTCCCTGCGGTGGGGGTTTATAAGCGGAGGGGGCGGTGTCTACAAACTTGTAGTACCTAGTGTGGCCTCCGGAGGGCAGTGCCCTTAACCCCATTGTCTGGGTCTCCCATTGATGATTAAAGAAAAAAGAATTTACGGTACGTAAACAAAATTCTCTTTTTATCCAATAACTAATGGAGCCTGGAAAGACAGCCCTCCACCCACCTGATATGATTGACTTCCCTCCCTGCTGCTCAAGTCATTCAAGCACTGCTACAAATCTCGCTCGTGTGTCCAACATTCTAAGGCTGCTTTCATATCAGCAATTTTTGTTAATCGCAGCAGATCCGGCAGTTTTTTCCGCATCTGCCGCTTAACGGCTCACTTGCGGCAAGCCCCATTCATTCCCTATGGGAATATGCGGCACTTGCAGTTTTGTCAGGTCCAGCACTTGAGGCAAGTAAAAAAAACTGCTGCAAGAAGCTTTGTGTTTCCTTTGACACAAGTGCCGGATTTGCTAGATCTGGCAAAACTGCAAGTGCCGCACGTGACCGCAAGTCCCATAAGGAATGAATTGGGTTTGCCACAGGCTTGCCGAAAGTAAAGCCGTTACATGGCAGATGCGGCAAACCTGTGACCTTTTTTTCCCCAAGCATCAGGGCAAGCACTCATGGAGAGAGTACACTCATTGTACTGTGCATGTTCAGATAAGATGTAGTGTAGATGTGTGAGATTTGCATTGGTACTGGATAGCAGGGAATGACATCATGCACACCTGTTGGAGCGTCATTACAGCTGCTGGGGCAAGACTGTTTGGAATGATAAGTGGTTTTGGTGCACATATAACAAGGACATTACTAAAATGAAGAAAGAGTTAAACTGTGTTATGATTCTGGTTTTGGAGGCTTGTGGAGACCTGACTGGTTCCATTTAACCTCTTCACAAGAAAGGCGGTATTTATACTCCCTAGGTTGTGTCCCTGCCCCTGATGCGACCTCACGTCACATCCTCCCAACACATCTCAGTTGATCTTATCAGTGATCGAATTGGTGCTATTAACCCTTTGGATTGCGCTGTCAATCACTGACAGCGCAATCCAAAGCGCCGTGGTGGAGATCGTGATGTTCCCCACCGCTATCGGAGGTCCTGTGAAGCGATTACAGGACCTCCAATAGTTACCTTGACAGCCTGGGATCCTGTGATGACCCAGAAGCTTTTTGCAATCACTTACTGTCAGGCAGCCCTGAGCGCTGCCATTGGCAGAAAGTGATGATTTCTCCTGTGTGCAGATGTGCAGCAGCTCATCTGTACACAGGAGAAGCGATCGGTCTGTGCAGCACTGAGGCCCCCTAGGGGACCAAGTAAAATAAAGAAAAAACGTTTTTAAACATATGGAAAAAACACAAAAGTTCAATCCCCCTTATGCCACATTGAAAATAAAACTATAAAAAAAATACACATATTTGGTAACGCTGCGTTCAGAAATGCCCGACCTATCAAAATATAAAATCAGTTAATCAGATCTGTAAACTGTGTAACGGAAAAAAGTCCCAACGCTAAAAATTAAGTTTTTTGGTCACTGCATTTGCATGTTGCAATAACGGTGATCAAAACAGCTGATCCACCCAAATGTGGGCACAGGACAAGAACATTTTTTTTATCACATCCAATTGTGGAACTTCTTTTTATTGTAAGAGCTTTGATTAAAATGTCCAATTGTTGTGGCACAACACTTTTAACTATTGGATGAAACATAACTAATTTAATAAGACCCCATATATGCTGAAGCTTATGAATATTCTGGAGAAGTGTGTACAAGTGTAAATTCCCCTGGAGTTATTGGATCAGTCCTGGAATAATTCCTGGAATCGCTCGATATTTTGGAGCTTAGTTTCAAAGATTAGATCAGTGTTAAAGTCGTCTGTAATTCAGGTATTAACCTAATGAATGAGGTTGAGACTTTGTATATTCCTGAGACATGGCTGATCTGTTATCTAAGCAGATTACATCTCTTCCTCCTGATTCTGCAGATGTTTCATCTGTTGGATCTAGTAGTCTACTATCTGTGCCGCTTCCACATGATGCTGGTATTGAGCAGGATTCAATGCCTGATGTTAGCGCCATAAGGTGCTCTGCCCTACATTAGGCGGTGATATATGAGCTGATGTATTCAGCAGTAGTGTTTTAGTGTTAGATAGATAGATTTTTTTATGTGATTCTTTTGCAGACCATTTTCACTTCTGATTCAACCACTTATTATCCTCCAGCGTTGAATGAGTATCAAACTCTGCAGATTTCGTGTTGTAAATACTCACTCCTTTTCTTTGCATTGTGTGGTTCCTCTGTTACTCCTGCAAAAGTGTACAACCGCCAGATGCCAATATTGTGTGTCCATTATGTGTTATTATATTTTGACTTTTTCTTACACCCTCTATTCTGCCCATTCACAGGCCTCTCTACGTAACTGTGGTTTATCAAGGGAAGTGCTCACACTGCATGCGCATCGGTGTCGCCATCCCCCTGTCTGGAAATGTGGTGCGATTGCGGGAAGCCATATCCATGGAGACAAAGATCCAACAGATCAGGTAAACACTTTATGGCACGTTTAACCCTTGCGATGTGTGACGTACTACTAGTTGTAGTTGGGTTCTGTCTTTAATGCAAGCTCACCAGCTGAGCCTGCATCATGCTGGCGGATACTGCTTTGATATTCAGCCATGTGCTGCTACACATCAGTCGGTGGAAGTGGCGTACCGCAGTGTTAGTTATACAGCCCGTGCACACAGGGAAATTTTGATGCGATTTTTATGTTTTTGGTGAAGTTTTATCACAAAACTGCATGCCTATCATTTTTTTCAGTAAAGTCAATGAGAATTCTGACAGCACTATCCAAAGCTCCACGGCAGGGATCACGCTGTTCCCCGCCATGGTCAGAGGTCCCGTGATGCGATGACTTGATCTCCGATGTTACCTCGACACCTGAGGTCCCCTGAGGATCCTGGATGCTGCCTGTAATCACTTTCTGTGGATGCCTGGTGAGCGGAGCGCCAGCTTCCACATGAAGTGATCATTTGTGCTATATAGAAATGTGTTGCAGCTAATCTCTGCATAACACAAGCGATCGGACAGTGCAGCACTGAGAGCCCTAATGCGCAGTGTAAAATAAAAAATAAAAACTTTTTAAAAGTATAAGAAAAACCATATGTTTAAGTCAACCCCCCCTTTTGGCCCGTTGAAAATAAACTATTAAAAAAATACACATATTTGGTATCGTCACGTTCAGAAATTGAAAATGGTGAAATGCACAAAAAGTCTGATTTTTCATAGATAACAGTAAGTAACATGTTTGGTATCCGTGAACTTGCACTGACCTGAGGCATCATACTGACTTGTCTGTTTTACCATATAGTGAACATGGTGATTAAATACCGTATATACTCGTGTATAAGCCGACCCCCCTACTTTTGCCCCCAAAATCTGGGAAAACCTATTGACTCGTGTATAAGCCGAGGGTGGACCCCAGCACAGGTATACAGCCCCCATCAGTGTGGTATACAGGCCCCCCCAGTGGTATACAGGCCTCCCCGTGGTAGTATACAGCCCCCAGCAGTGTGGTATACAGCAGCCTCCCCAGTGGTATATACAGGCCCCAGCAGTGTTACAGCAGCCTCCCCAGTGGTATATACAGCAGCAGCCCCAGTGGTAGTATACAGCAGCCCCAGTGGTAGTATACAGCAGCCCCAGTGGTAGTATACAGCAGCCCCAGTGGTAGTATACAGCAGCCCCAGTGGTAGTATACAGCAGCCCCAGTGGTAGTATACAGCAGCCCCAGTGGTATATACAGCCCCAGTGGTAGTATACAGCAGCCCCAGTGGTAGTATACAGCAGCCCCAGTGGTAGTATACAGCAGCCCCAGTGGTAGTATACAGCAGCCCCAGTGGTAGTATACAGCAGCCCCAGTGGTAGTATACAGCAGCCCCAGTGGTAGTATACTGCAGCCCCAGAGGTAGTATACAGCAGCCCCAGTGGTAGTATACAGCAGCTCCAGAGGTATATACAGCCCCAGTGGTAGTATACAGCAGCCCCATAGGTATATACAGCAGCCCCAGTGGCAGTATACAGCAGCCCCAGTGGTAGTATACAGCAGACCACCCACCACCCCCATCACTATACAGGCCCCCCCATCAGGATCCAGGGTCCCCCCCCCCCCCCCCCCCCCTTGCTCCGCAAAACCTGCAAAGTAAAATCATTATACTTATCACTGTCCTGTCGCCGCCGTCCCCGCCGCTGCCATCGCGCTCCTCCGTCTTCATCCAGCGTCTTCTGGCTTCCTGTGGTCGGCGCAGGCAATGACGTCATTGCCTGCGCCGACCACAGGAAGCCGGAAGAAGCCGGATGAAGCCGGGGAGCGCGATGGCAGCGGCGGGGACGGCGACGACAGGACAGTGATAAGTATAATGATTTTACTTTGCAGGTTTTGCGGAGCAAGGGGGGGGGCCCTGGATACTGATGGTGGTGGCCTGTATACTGATGGGGGTGGCAGGCGGGCGGCTGTATACTACCACTGGGGCTGTATATGACTCGCGTATAAGCTGAGGGGGGGACTTTTCAGCCCAATTTTTGGGCTGAAAAACTCGGCTTATACGCGAGTATATACGGTAAGCCAAAAAAAAAAAGCGTAATTTGGAGTTCTCAAACTCCAAGCCTCGAGGGCCACACACGGTACAGGTTTTCAGGATTTTCTTAGCATTTGATAGTTGGTAATCAAATTTCACCGCACTTTTCATTTTGTTAGCATTTCCCTGTTGTACACTATATGGTAAAATAAATAGTCATTCAAAGGTACAACTCTTCCTGCAAAAATCAAGCCCTATATGTCTATATTGACAGAAAAATAAAAAAAAGTTAAGGCTCTTGGAAGAAGGGGAAGAAAAAACTGAAAATCGCCCGGGGGTGAAGGGGTTGAATTAAAAAAAATCTATACATTTGGTATCGTCGTAATCGTACTGGTCTGGATGATCATGTTGCCAGGTAATTTTTTCCCTACAATTAATGTAGTCAAAAACATTACTAACAAAAATGTGTGCAGTTTCAATGTAGTTGGACTTTTCTTCTGGTCTTCCAGTTGCTAAAGTTCATACCGCAAAAAAACAAGCCCTCGTACAAATATACAGACAGAAAAATAACAAATTTGTCTCTTGAACAAAGCGAAGGAAAAAACAAAAGCCAATATCTGAAAATGGCTATATCAGAAAAGGGATAAAATGGATTTCCCATCCTGAAAAGTAATAGGATACGGTTATGATATTCCCATTACCTTATAATCAGGGGAATCTCTGGTACTCCCTCTGATCGGGAGAAATCTCTGGTATTCCTCTGATCAGGAGAAAACTCTGGGACTCTCTCTGATAGGGAGAAATCTTGGTACTCTCTCTGATCGGGAGAAATCTCTGGTACTCCCTCTGATCGGAGAAATCTCTGGTACTCCTTGATCCTGAGAAATCTCTGGTATTCCCTTGATCGGGAGAAATCTCTGATACTCCATCTGATCGGGAGAAATCTCTGGTACTCCCTCTGATCGGGAGAAAATCTGGTGCTCTCTCTGATCGAGATAAATCTCTGCTACTCCCTCTGATTGAGATAAATCTCTGCTACTCCCTCTGATCGGGAGAAATCTCTGCTACTCCCTCTGATCGGGAGAAATCTCTGGTGCTCTCTCTGATCGAGATAAATCTCTGCTACTCCCTCTGATCGGGAGAAATCTCTGCTACTCTCTCTGATCGAGATAAATCTCTGCTACTCCCTCTGATCGAGATAAATCTCTGCTACTCCCTCTGATCGGGAGAAATCTCTGGTGCTCTCTCTGATCGAGATAAATCTCTGCTACTCCCTCTGATCGGGAGAAATCTCTGCTACTCCCTCTGATCGAGATAAATCTCTGCTACTCCCTTGATCGGGAGAAATCTCTGGTGCTCTCTCTGATCGAGATAAATCTTGCTACTCCCTCTGATCGGGAGAAATCTCTGCTACTCCCTCTGATCGAGATAAATCTCTGCTACTCCCTCTGATCGGGAGAAATCTCTGGTGCTCTCTCTGATCGAGATAAATCTCTGCTACTCCCTCTGATCGGGAGAAATCTCTGGTACTCCCTCTGATCGGGAGAAATCTCTGCTACTCTCTCTGATCGGGAGAAATCTCTGCTACCCCTCTGATCGGGAGAAATCTCTGCTACTCCTCTGATCGAGATAAATCTCTGGTACTCTCTCTCTGATCGGGAGTAATCTCTGGTACTCTCTCTGTTCGGGAGAATTCTCAGCATGCTTTTACAAATGACGGCAGGAAGTTGGGGGAGTGAGCCGCTCGGGTGGTAGGCGTGGTTTGTCATGTCTCGGCAGTTTCCAAAAACCGGATGAGAGTTAATTTTTAAGTCCATGTGGTTGTGGAGACGATTTATATTAGAAGCGGGGGTCTCAAGGTAAGTTCCCTAGCAGCGGGGAGGGTGCGAAACATCCCCCTAGCAAGATCCATTATAGTGCACGGTTGGCCGCCAATCCTATCGAATAAACTGGTCACGCCCACTAATACATTTTAAGTATGCAAGGGTGAACTTCGCCCCCTCACCCTCTTTACCCCCGCCAGGGGGTCTTTCTCTTAGACCTCCGCTTTTAATATAATCACCTCCAAGACCCATGAACTTAAAAATGAATGTTCATTCGGTTTTTGGAAACTGCTGAGCCACGCCCCGACGGCAAACCACACCTACCCCCCTAGCCACTCAATCACTGCAACTTCTTGCCATTGGTTGTAAAAGTATGCCGAAATCTCTGGTACTCTATTCAGTGTTTCCCAACTCCAGTCCTCAAGGCACACCAACAGGTCATGTTTTCAGGATTTCCTTAGGATTGCATAGGTGATAATTTAATCACTTGCACAGGAGATAATTCCATCATCTGTCTAATGATAAGGAAATCCTGAAAACATGACCTGCTGGTGTGCCCTTGAGGACTGGAGTTGGGAAACACTGCTCTATTTGATCTGGAGAAATCTCTGGTACTCTGGTAGTATGAAAGGACGCAGCTCGGCTGTTTCTTAACATGGGGAGATTAAATGGGACGCAGCACATTTTTATTTTACAAAGTTTATATATTCTATATTATTTTTTTTTTTTATATCTCGACTTTTCACTATATGGTAGAGTGAATGGGTACATCTTGGCCTGCAAAAAAACAAATCCTTATGTGACTTGAATGATGTCAAAATATAAAACTTACGGTTCTTGAAGGAAGGAGAGGGAAAATATGAGTGAAAACATGAATGCCAAAACTTTAAAAAGGAAGGTAGAAGTGGTTGCATGTTATTGTGTGTAATGTGCCGCAGTAATGACGGGAGCAGGGAGGGGGCGCCACTTGTTTTTACTGTGTTTTTTCCTGCTTCCATCTTATGTCTTTGTTTCTCCTTTTTTCTTTCCCTCCAGATAGTAATAACTGAAATGTATTTTGATGGCTTCCATCGCTCCTTCTCTGACACAGATGACTTGGACACAATCCAGGAGAGCGACTGTATCTTTGCATTCGAGACCCCAGAGATCTTCACCTCTGATGGAATCATTGGGCAGAGAGGTAACGCTTGGGTAGACTTTTGAAGAACAATCTATAAAGGTGTGCAAAAGTCTTAGGCAGATCTGGAAAAATGCTGCAAAGTTAGAATCTACTGGTTGGAGGGAGAACTTTGAACAAAGTGGTATTCTGTATAAATTGCAGCCAAAAGCTAATTTAGGAAACAAAGTCATACGTGAAAACGTAGAACTGGATGCAGAAAATGTCATAAGTTCTCCACTGATTAACAAAAATGAATACTCTGCTGAACAAGTACGATATGCGCTTTCCTCAGTCTCTATTCGAGGTGTACCTGGCTACGATGAGAGATCTACATATCAATTCACGTGACTCTAATGCAAGTGAGCACCGGGTGCAGATTGTTGAAATCCTTCAATATTGAAAGGCTGCATTTTAGTAAATGGGTTTGGGATATGGATTAATGTCCTCAGTGTTGAGGGTCGGCTCAAACATATAGACAATGTCATTAAACGGAATCTACTGTCCTCCCAAACCACCACCATGTATTTTTTTTTTTGTTTTAATCATTCCTTTATGTACTTCTTAACCAGAAACTTCATGGGTCTTTTTATAGAATTTTGAATCTCCATAAAATCAATTTTTTCAACCAGCCATTTTTGCCAGCTCTTTGCAAATTTTGTGGCTAGCGAAGTTCAGCGGCACCCACAGTCCCCGGCGCAGCTGCTCCCTCCCTATTCATGCACTGTGTGCAGATGAAACTGGGGACATACACGCAGCTACACTGTGCATTACCTGGGGAGGCAGAGATTTGCAAATGGCTGACTGTGATTTTGGTCTTGCAAATCACATTACTCCCACAAAGGGGGTGAGAACCTGACTAGTCTGGGGAAAGTAAGGCTGATATGACTGGTCATTCACTACTTAGCATATCATAAGCCAAGAAATAAAATTATAGGAAACGTGTAAATAGGTTTCCCTCCAATTTAAAGTGAAGCAACCACCTTTATCTTCTCTATTACTGCAGACCTATGTCTAAGCCCTGACCTCTCCCTGCATATAACAGGTAATACCTTATATACTTCTAGCATACAACACAGTCCCGGATTGATGGGTGCCTTTTCTTTTCTCAGCTCTTCCTCATTCCTAGCAGCTGTTGTACTCCTGGCTTGACAGATGAGGATGACAAGTCCTACCATCATCCACAATTTACAGTGGCTCTTATAAATGCACAGTTGAAGCACCAGTTGCCCAAGCTCACTTTGCTATGCAAACTTCCTTCAAAAACTCTGCAAGTGGGCTTAGGTGGATTACTCTCAGTGGGAGAAACAACATCATGATGTAGTTGTGATACATTTTAGTGGCTAACAAATATTAAATAAATTATGTTACAAAGTGAGCTCTCGAGACTGCTTGCCTCTCTTCATCAGGCATTGGATTTATCCTCACACACAACTGCCTGATAAAGAGAAATAAGCAGTCTAGAAAGCATCAGGCCTGATGAAGAGAGGTAAGCAGTCTCAAGAGCTTGCTGTGTTAACGTCATTTATGTCATATTTGTTAGCCATTAAAAGTTATCACAACTACAAGATTATTATCTTGTTTCTCCCACTGAGAGCAATCAATCTTTTTTCAACTGGCAAACACTGTACCAAACCATCCTTCTCTTAAATAGTGTACCTAGAACTGAAGAAGGTTAAACGCAACCACCAAATTCTATAATACTGAAGGCATTGGTTTCAGAAGAATATCTAAACTACTGAAGGTTCCAGTAAGCGCTGTTGGGGCTCTATAAAGAACCTCATTTCACCATAAAGCGGCCCTGACCAGGTGCTTCTCACAAGATTTCAGACAGGTGTGAAAAGAAAAAAATATCAGAAGAATTGTCCAAGAGCCAAGAACCATCTGTGAAGAGCTACAGAAAGACCTGGAATCAGCAGGTAAATTATTTCAAAGAAAACAATAAGTAATGCACTCGCCCTTCATAGCCTGTATGCATGCTCCTCTATTCACGCTAACCACGCAAGACTCCATTGCTGAACAAAATACAGGTTCAAGAGCGTTTTAAAGATTGCTCAACAACATTTAGACGAGCCTGTGAAATATTGGGAGAATGTCATCTGGTCAGATGAGACCAAACCTGAACTCTTTGGATGCCATAATACACATCATGTTTGGAGACCAAAAGGCAAATCAACCCAAAAAGACCAACAACAGTGATGTTTGGAGAAGGAGACATCATGGTGTGGGGGATGTTATTCAGCATATGACACTGACAAACTTCATATAATTGAAGGAAGGATAAACGGATAAAAATACCAAGACATTCTTGATAAAAATCTGCTACCATCTACCAGGATGATGGAGATGAAATGAGGGAGGACATTTCAGAAGACAATCATTCCTGGGTTCAATTCCCACCAAGGACACTAAGGACAATATCTGCAAGGAGTTAGTATGTTCTCCCCGTGTTTGCGTGGGTTTCCTCCGGGCACTCCGGTTTCCTCCCACATTGTAAAGACATACTGATAGGATGTTTAGATTGTGAGCTCCGAGAGAGACAGCATTACTCATGTATGTAACGTGCTATGGAATTAATAGCGCTATATAAATGAATAAATATTATATTATATATTCCAAACACACAGGCAAGGAAACTTAGAAAAAAAGAAAATAAAGCTGCTCTAGTGGCTGAGCCGATCTCCAGAGCCTTATCCAATAGAAAATGTCTGGAAGGAACTGAAGCTCAGAATTCATAGAAGGATCCAAAGGACCTGCAGGATATGAAGAGTGTTTGTGAGGAAGAATGGACCAAAATCCACCTGAGCAATGCATGGACCAGTGTCTCCATATGGAGGCGTCTGGAGCTTCTTTACCAGCAAAGGCTTCTGTACAAAGTATTAAATAATAATAATCCTTTATTTATATAGCACCAACCTATTCTGCAGCGCTTTACAATTCAGAGGTTCATATACAAAGAGTCATAAATAACCTTGTCAAGGAATACAACAATTAAAGGACAATAATTACAGCCCTGCTCATAAGAGCTTACCGTCTACAAAGAGATCGAGGTGACGAGTACAGGGGCTTATTTTCAACTAGTAAAAGGTCCGATGCAATTGCATTTAGGAGTGCGGTGAAATGAATAAATGTGTATAAGTGGTCAGTGAGCAGAGTATACAGACGGCTCTGCGGGTAGCAGAGTATACAGACGGCTCTGCGGGTAGCAGAGTATAGAGGCGGCTCTGAGGGGAGCAGAGTATGCAAGCGGCTGTGCGGGGAGCAGAGTATGCAGGCGGCTGTGCGGGGAGCAGAGTATGCAGGCGGCTGTGCGGGGAGCAGAGTATGCAGGCGGCTGTGCGGGGAGCAGAGTATGCAGGCGGCTGTGCGGGGAGCAGAGTATGCAGGCGGCTGTGCGGGGAGCAGAGTATGCAGGCGGCTGTGCGGGGAGCAGAGTATGCAGGCGGCTGTGCGGGGAGCAGAGTATGCAGGCGGCTGTGCGGGGAGCAGAGTATGCAGGCGGCTGTGCGGGGAGCAGAGTATGCAGGCGGCTGTGCGGGGAGCAGAGTATGCAGGCGGCTGTGCGGGGAGCAGAGTATGCAGGCGGCTGTGCGGGGAGCAGAGTATGCAGGCGGCTGTGCGGGGAGCAGAGTATGCAGGCGGCTGTGCGGGGAGCAGAGTATGCAGGCGGCTGTGCGGGGAGCAGAGTATGCAGGCGGCTGTGCGGGGAGCAGAGTATGCAGGCGGCTGTGCGGGGAGCAGAGTATGCAGGCGGCTGTGCAGAGTATGCAGGCGGCTGTGCAGAGTATACAGGGGGCTGTGGGCAGAGTATACAGGGGGCTGTGGGCAGAGTATACAAGGGGCTGTGCAGAGTATACAGGGGGCTGTGCAGAGTATACAGGGGGCTCTTTCACACACCTCTTGTTCCTTTCTTTATTTGGTCCCATCTTGTCTCCAGCTTCTTGTATATCTCCTTCACGCTGGGTATATTCCATGGCTCCGCCCACCCGGGTCACATGCCTGTGACATCATCGCAGGTCCTGGCGCTCCATATAATCTCTTGTGCTGGGCAAGGTAATACAGGCCTGACGCTGAGGTGAGTCACCTGGAGGCTGCTGCGGCCCCCCCCACACGTGCCGGCTGGGGCGGACGGCCCCCCCCACGCTACGCCACTGGGCTGATAGGAGAGTTGTGGCGGCGGGTGGGCAGCGGACACTGCTGGCGATGACGCTACGCGTCATCGCTCGCAGTGGCGCAATGCATTGTGGGATTCGGCAACAGTGCCCGAATTTCAAACTGCGGATTATATAAATAGATGAAGGTTCAGAGAACTTCAGGAAGTGGGTAATAGATAAGGGCTGCATGAATGGCCACCAGCCATTCTTTGTAAAGCATTTTGTGTCTGGTGGAGTGAATGGGCTATGTCTGAGTGACTTTGACTAGGGGGCATTATAGGCCTCCCTAAGGGTGACGTCGCTGGAGATATCGGCGGCAACGGGCGCACGTTTTTGACGCCCTGCCAACGTCGCCGGGGCATGTTTACCGCACTGGCGATCTTACAGGCGCCATCGCCGCTAGGGTGTCCAAAAACCCCAGCGGCGATTCTGTAACATGGGAGCCTATGGCTCCCATCGCCTGTAAGATCGCCGTCCCCTGTTACATGGGGCGATGTGTACACATCGCCCAAGAGTAGTCGCCTGGTTTCAGAGCACTGAAGAGAGTGCAGAAGTGAGTCTGAAGTTTCTTCCAGAGCGTAGAGAATGGGTAGAGTGATAGACAGAGATGAGGTATATGGGTGCTGCACTGTGAAGAGCTTTGTGGGTGAGAACAAGCAGTTTGAATTGGATCCTGTAGTGTATGGGCAGCCAGTGCAGTGACTGGCACAGAGCAGAGGCATCTGAGTAACGATTGGCCAGATGGGTGATCCTGGCTGCTGCATTAAGGATGGACTGGAGAGGGGAAAGTCTAGTGAATTTCAGTAGCGTCTCCAATACTTTCTCGCTGCATCATCTCTTATTATTACACATAACTAAATTTATGCACATCTTTTTGTTGTTACTGACATCTGGTGAGACACTCATGTCAATAGCACTTTTTTAAATATATTTACTTGGAAAATTGAGGACGTGTAAAATATTTCACCTGCTGTATATTGTCAACAGTGTATTTGTGAAAGTGAATGAATACAGTACTGTGGTTATTACCACATTGGGGTCCTTGCAGCCACCACTAGAGGGAGCCTTTTGCATATGTGGTTATTATTGGGCTCAGTGATTAACTATATGCATTAGATCCAAAAATCTGGCTTTTTCTATGTAAAAGATTTGAAGCTATGTTTCAGAAAAACAAAGCTCCAGTCACTGTGAAGATTAAGATAGTAGTTTGTGTAGAATGTTGCTCCTAAAGAACAAACTATTTCAGGTGTACGAAGCCTTCGATGTCCAGGAGCCACCATTCAGTCTTGTCTTTTTTCCTTATAGGAGTCTGTGTGAACAATAATCAGAATTATATACGTAATGGGATTGACACGCATCGGTCCTCTCACTACTCCTCCAGCTCCACGCGGCTCTCTACGAACAGGTTTGGGATAGGAGATCGCATTGTAATCCTGGTGTGTAACAGATCTTACAGTGGGCAGCATGGCAAGAGGTAGGCACGCGTCCGCGCAGGCCGGACTTATCACTTCTCCTGTACTATATGTCCATACGATTTATCCTTTCATTCCTGTAGGTTCGGTCAGCCATTTGTGCTACAGTTAGAGAGAAACATCACATGGGACGTACTGCAAAAAGAGATCTTGGAGAAGATGCAGTACTCCTTGCGGCCGTCAGTCTGTGTTCAGGTTAGCAAAAGTAATAAGGATCCACTATATGCCCCGGAAATGGCGTCAGTCTATCTGCCATTCCGCAGCTGAGTACTATTTACGTAATATGTCTGAGCTGCAGTACCAGACACAGTCTGCAGATGAGAGGGGAGCTGTTTCCGAAAAGAAAGGCAAATCCCTTTTTCTCTGTTTCATTGAGGGACACAGGATACCAATATAAACCATGAGCTCATGTGTTCCTCAGTGAAGGCTCAGAGAAAGAGATTTTAAAGTAAGTACCCAAAGTCCTTTTATCTCTATCGCTTCATTGGGGGACACAGACAGCCATGATGTATATGGTCTCCTATGTCCCCCAATGCAGCGATAGAGATAAAGGGATTTTACGGTAAGTACCCAAAATCTTTTATTTTTATTCATTTTTTTAATTTTTATTTGTAATTTTCTTAAGCAGCATGACAATAGGGGTATCCCCGATCCCAGTTTGGCAGGTAGTGACCTCTCATTAGGGACGTTGATTTTGGGTTCACATAAGTTACTTTTCGGAGCCTTAAGTGTCGAGAGTTGCACCACACTACATTACAGGTCATTACCGACCTTTATGAGGGGCGCAGTTTCATATATATATATGTACAGTGTCATATAAAATGTCTGATGGTCTTGTAATCCAGGCGTTCACGTCTTGCTGATGTTGTTTATGTGCTTTGAATGCTAGGTGTGTCCATTCAGCCTCCGGGTGGTTACTGCTGTCGGAATAACTTACCTCTTACCTCAGGAAGAAAAACCTCTGTGCCACCCCACAGTCGAAAGGTAAATCCTGGTACTGTTTTTATCATGTCATTTGGACTCCTGCAAATGTCTGTGAAATTCGGTCAGAGCTTGGACCACATCGTAAGGATTGTCTGAAGGTCTCTGCCCCAAAATCATCAGCCTCAAGGGCATCTAAGTTTGTTTCTGGACACCGCGTACAATAGACAATTGAATAAAAAAAGACTGAATATTCTATTAGAAGTCCTGGACTTCTGCTTTCTTGGACTCCAGACCTGCGTACAATCTGTGTGTTGTGGTCTGTGCTCAGATTGATTTTCATGGCTGTCTTCATGGGCCGGAAGGTGCAGAGAAGCACGGTGTGTATAGTGGCCTGAAATGCATGGGAGCGAGTCTCTGCAAGTGCTGTATTACTCATCAGATAGTCAGGGATATAATGGGGGAGGGCGATGGCCACGGTAATCGGGCCATGGTGTGATGTTATATATCATCCACACCATGGCAATACTGCTTATCTAAATGAAAAGCATCTTATTGGAGATGCTGTCCTCCAGCTTCTGGCTCATTTCCCATGGTGTTTACGAGGGCGGGGGATGCGAGGACGCATGTACCACCCTCGGAATAAGCATCCAACACCTCCGAAAGCCAGGGTACAACATCTTCAATACGATGGCGCCTACTACGGTACCATTTTATTAAAGTGCCTGAACTACTTCAACATTCTCATGCAGCACAAGTGCCGGACATAACAGTAATGGCACTGACGAGGGGGAAGCTGTTTACATACAGCCGAGCAACACATACAGGGGATGAACAATAAAGACCTGGCCCACATAAGCCCCTCCTGATCACATGCCAATCAATTGCTGCCTTCATTTCTGTACCTTTGCAAACAGTTTTTTCTATAATAACACATACTATCTGGAAAATGAATATTATTTGATTAACCCTTCTATCTTCTGTATGGCACTGCCTCCACTTAACATGTCAAAGTCCTGCTGGTTGGTTCTCTTTAGCCTTCACATTGTGTAAGGACGCATCCCTTTTCATAAGAGGAAATATAACCGCTAGCTCTTCAGTATATTCATTATTATTCAGGAAGAATAACAGGAATGGAACAATTCAAAATTGAAAGAAATAATGCACCCAAATTGTTATTTCATGGGGAAGATATGTCTAATAAACAATCAAGTCAAGGGCTACTCCTAAACCCATTCCCAAAACATGATAGACATGTCCGTCATAGGTGGGGTGGGAGGTGTATGGAGTGAGCTCAGGAGCTGAGCCTGCCCCTTAGGCCAGAGACATACAGTGCAAGTTGCATGTGAGATACTCGCACGAGTCTAGCATGCCTCACCCGGCACGACCGCTGTCTCTCTGGACACAAGAATGCGGCACTATGCAGCTGACACGCTTCTGTCCAGAGAGACGGCAGCCTTCCTGGATGAGGCATGCTAAACTCGTGCGAGTGTCTCACATGCATCTCTCACTGTGTCTCCGGCCTTAGCCTTCAGGTGCCAGCAGCCGCCTCTCACCTCTAACAGCAGCAGTTGGGCTTGCTCTAGTCTAGTTCACCCACCTACATAGCCATGAAAAAGTATTCATACCCCGTGAACTTTTCAACATTTTTTTTCACATTACACCCACAAACGTAATTGTATTTTATTGGGATATTATGTGATGTACCAACACCAAGTAGTATATATTTGTGAACGGTAAAGGAAGTGATACTGTTTGAAAATACATTTTAAAAATCTAAATCTGAAAATTGTGACATGTATTTGTATTCATGAATCGCCTAAATACTTTGGCACACACATGATGTGAGTGATTATGCAGAATGTGATTGTTAGTAAACCGATTATGTAAGCAGAACTATGTGTTAACGTTTCAGCCTTTAGAGGAGGAGAGGTCGGGCGATCTGCGTTGCGGAACCACAGCGCGACAAGTTTCACAACGCCAGTACGTCACAACCTCTCCCCATGCAGGTAAATGTGAGATAAACCTCTTAGGGCTGAAATGTGGAAATAGATGTCTGCTTTTACCAGTCGGTTTAATAAGATCACTTTCATCATTTGTGTGCTGGAGTATTTTGATGATTCATGCTTTTCCTGGGCAACTGCTTTATCTGAGACGTTGAGCAAGTTGATCTATTATGTATTGTAATCAGTCACCTGGAGTCCGATGCCCCTAAAAAGTAATGATAATCTTATATAACGCCCACATATTCCCCAACGCTCTACAATTCAGAGGTTCATATACAATCGTCACCTAAATAAAAATCTTCAGTGATCAATTTCCTCCAGAATTCATCTTCTGAGTCCTGCTTTGTGTAATTTATTCTCAGTATCATTACTGCTGTTCAGTGAAAGCCTCAGAGGTTTGTTTGAAAACCAAGGAACGCACAGAACAGGGCAGGGAATAGTTATGGAGAAGTGTAAAGCAGGGTTAAGTAATACAAAATAAAAAAAAAAACAGCTCGAGGTCTGAATCTCAGGATCACTGCTCAGTCCATCATCTAAAAATGAAAGGATCTAGCACACCTGGAAACTTACCAGACTCTGTGATTGGCTGTTACTCCAAGACTGCGCTCCCACAATCTGTACTGATGTCTGTGCTTGGTTGTCATATATACATTTAGTGTATGGCAATGAACCTGACATCATAGTGTGTAAAATAAATAAATAAGGAAAAATCGAGCTTAGCTGTCTCCCGCTCTCCTGCTGCTTGCTTACAGGGCCTCCCATTAAGCTTCATGAATATTCACTGCACTGAATTGCCAATCACAGATGCTGCTTCTGTCAGTGTGTCTGTGATTGGCTGTTGCACCAAGGCTGCGCTTCCACAATCTGTACCGATGTCTGTTTGATTGCCATATATACATTCAGTGTATGGCAACCAACCTGCCATCATAGTGTTTAAAATAAATATAATGAAAAAAAAAAATGAGTGGAGCTTTGCTGTATTTTTTATACTCAGTACTGATAAAGCAGACAGATGCTGGCTACTGCCCTCAGTTGACTAGTTTTACCTTGGCTAACAATGACAAACACAGGGAAGCCCTTTTTTTTAATTACTTAAATAATAAAAAAAATAATGTGTGACCTTCACCCTATATTTAATTGCCAGCCAAGGTAAAACTAGGCAGCTGGGGGCTGGTATTCTTTTCGTGGTGGGGCCCATTATTATTGCCCCCCATGCTATAGAAGAGCAGCCTGCAGCCACCCCAGAAATTGCTGCATTCATTAGAAGCGCATGTTCCTGGCATTTTACCCGGCTCTTCCCAATGACCTGGTGCGTTGGCTTTTGAGTGATAGAAGGAGTTAATAACAACTGAATATTGACAACTTGTCATTAAAGGGAACCAACCACCCCAAATGACCCCCCCGGACTATTAATATCGTTCCCTACACCCAGCACATACATGTGCTGCAAGGTTTTTTGCTAAAAAAACTGCTTTTTAAAAGTGAAGATAATGCTTTATAAAGTTTATAACGAAGGGACGGGTGGGCGTTACTTAGCTGTGGCTAAAGCCGGGTTGCAGCTGCCAGTCATCCTCTTGTCTCCCCTCGCAGCAGTAACGGCCAGCCCTTTCTTGTCGTCACAGCCTGGTGCACGGGCTCGCATGCCCGTGCACACGTCATCAGCTACAGCCGGTTCGCGAGCGCGCCCTCTGACTTCCACAGCTGAGCGCAGGAAGTCAGAGCGCGCGCTCGCTACCCGGCTGTAGCTGATGACGTGTGCACGGGCATGCGAGCCCGTGCACCAGGCTGTGACGACAAGAAAGGGCTGGCCGTTACTGCTGCGAGGGGAGACAAGAGGATGACTGGCAGCTGCAACCCGGCTTTAGCCACAGCTAAGTAACGCCCACCCGTCCCTTCGTTAAATACTTTATAAAGCATTATCTTCACTTTTAAAAAGCAGTTTTTTTTTAGCAAAAAACCTTGCAGCACATGTATGTGCTGGGTGTAGGGAACGATATTAATAGTCCGGGGGGGTCATTTGGGGTGGTTGGTTCCCTTTAAGCCCTGGATTGGTAATGTCAGGTGTCTCCTGATACCCGCCCAATCTGAGAAGTGAATAGTTACTAACAACACATGGAGAATAATTCTTTATTAGAAATAAAACACACTGACAACCCTCATTTACCCATTTATTTGTGAATTGTGAAATATAAAGGTTAAAAAAAAGCGATTTATACACTTACATTTTCCCCCGTTCTCTGGGCATTCCTAGATGGATGGCCGACAGGTGGGCGATCTCTCCGGGTCCATTCTGTCCCCTCTCGTTGCTGGTATCACGCCCCGGTGGTCGTGATCTTTCATTCAGGAACACTCTCTTGATTTCAGATTCATGGCCTCTCCTTCCGGGTATGATGGCCAGCCGAACATCAATTCCAGTCCTTTCACAGTGTGAGGGGTATTGGGTGTGCAGACCGGCTTCTGAATGCGTACTGCATATGTTGCGGAGCCACTGAGAAAACCCAATAATCCCCCACACTGCACAGGACCAGAAATGACGCTCAGCCGACACATCATACCCAGACAGGAGGAGCCATGAATCTGCAATCAGGAGAGCGTTCCTGAATGAATGATCACACCCAACGGGACGTAATACCAGCACAAAAGGGGAGAGAATGGACCCGGAGAGACCACCCACCTGTTGGCCACCCGTCTACACACACCAACAGAACAGGGGAAAATGTAAGTGTAATTAATCGCTTTTTTTCAACATTTATAAATTACAGTTAGATCAGACAGGGATGGGTATTGATGTAGTAGGAACCTGCAGGGACAGGTAGTGATGGCTTAGGGGGTGTAAACTAGGTGACAGGTTCCCTTTAAGACTAAATGTGTCCAATGTTTGCTCATTAATAAGGGCCCAATTTATTATCACGTTTGCGCCTTTTTTGTTTAGGTTTTAGTATTCATTGCTTTATTTCTTGTTTGCTCCTTATTATCCTTTCAATTGTGTGCCTTTTCTTAAAGTCTTATTATATAGGTTCACTTCTCAGTTATTGTTTATGTATGTCAGTGTTGGAGGGGGAATTGGGGTTTCCAGATATGTTTTGCTACTTAAAAAAAACAAAAAAAACCAAAACACTACAAATGATAAATTGGGCTCAAAAGCTCATTCAGTAACTTGAGAATTCCCACAATTCTCCCCATCCTTCTAAGCTATTCTCGGATCATGTGCCCTGTGTTTCTCTATATAATGTTTCTTTTTGTGTTTTAGGGCTCTCAAATCGTGTGGTATTGGTGGGGCCGCCCATGTAAAGCTGGTGGTGGAATGGGACCGAGAAACTAAAGAATAGTGAGTTCAGAGATCCACACTGGAATTTTCTTTTTATTTATCTTACCTACATTTCAGGGATATTCCCAATGTTTATTTAAGATTAGCTCATAGCTAAAGGATAGGGAATCTGTCCGCAGGTTTTTCTTATGTAATCTTAGGGGCAGAGATCCTGATTTCAGTGACGTGTCACTTACTAGACTGTGTTGCTTTGCCAATAAAAACGCTGTTTTATCAACAGAAGATTATCACTACAGGACTAGGTGTCAAATGCCTTTTTCTGGTCATCATAATGGGAGACCCAGACAATGGGGTTTAGGGCACTGCCCTCCGGAGGTCACACTAGGTACTACAAGTTTGTAGACACCGCCTCCTCCGCTTATAAACCCCTACCGCAGGGAACATCCTCAGTTTTAAACTTAGTGTGCTCGGAGGATCACGCTTTGCTTGCACTTCACTGCATTCTCACAGCTTACGTGATGGCGTCTGAAGACAAGGTAAAAAGGTTCCAGTCGGGACCTGCGACAGCCTCCCCGCTCACCCTTGTGGAACACGCAGGTGGAGGTACCGGAGGGCCTAGGGCCTGGACACTTTGTGTTCTCCCGGTACGCTGTTGCGCTCCTTTCCATCCCTCTCTGGGGGGCTCTGGAGAGTGGGAGATGGGAGCCTTGCACAGCTCCGCTCCGTCCGAGGCCTCCCTAAATGGTGCTTACAGACCGGACTGGAGCCAGCCCAGTCCGAGGCCTCCCTAAATGGTGCTTACACTCCGGACTGGTGCTGCACCCCCGTCCGAGGCCTCCCTAAATGGTGCTTACAGACCGGACTGGAGCCAGCCCAGTCCGAGGCCTCCCTAAATGGTGCTTACACTCCGGACTGGTGCTGCACCCCCGTCCGAGGCCTCCCTAAATGGTGCTTACAGACCGGACCGGCACTGAGGCACTCTGTGTCTCCTGTGTGCCTGGGGGTAGTGTCTGTCACTTTATGTGGCCTGACACTCAGACCGCGCGTTACCCTCGGGTCCGCGGTTCTGCGGGTGTACCCTGTGCTGGGGTCACCCTGGCTGACCGCCCTGTGTGTCACAGGGGCTGAGGCCGTGGGCTGCGGATGTTTGTTTGTACATGCAGTCTGTGTATAAGTTGTTACACTTTTTCCCGCGCTGCGGGCTCCGGCTCCCTCATGCTGAGGCTGCTTGGAGGATGGGAAGCAGCCCGTGCGGTGACGTCATCGATGGGCGTGTGTGTGTGTTTCCCGCGTGTCTTCGGCGCCGCCCACAGTTTCACTGTCGGCGGCCATCTTTACCCTCACTTCCCGGTTGGGATTTGTATGCAGCGTGCGCCTGCACTCCAAGAGGGGAGACCGGAAACCGTCGCGGAGGTCACACACACACACCGCTTCCTCATACCGCTTTACTGCGGTCGGTAAGCCACCGGGACTCCCGGTTTTGTTGTCTGCATTTTGGCTTATCTCCCCCTACTGTGGCGATGTCCTCAGCCGGGAAGCATGCTGCTAGGGCGGCAGAGACCACCATTACCTGTGCTACATGCAATGGAACACTGGTGGAGGGGTCCTGCAATAACTGCGGACGCCCAGAGGCCCGGGCTGGCACTGTTGAGTCAGCAGCTCCGGTGCTATACCCTGAGGTTCAGGTGATCTCAGGGCCATGGGAGACTCAGAATAAGATCAATGAAAATCTGTTGTCTCAGCTGTCCTCCATGTCGCAATCCCTGGAGGCACTTAATAGGAGGCTGGATAGCCCAGCTACTCCGTCCAGTTACCCCCGGGTGTCTCCCTCTTCTGCTGTGAGACCCCTTAAGCGGGCTCGTCGTGAGGAGTCACCCGAGCTCCAGGCTCTCTCTGAGGAGGAGCGTTCCTCTGATGGTGAGGACGATGATGAGGGTTCACATTTCGGGTCTGTGTCCGTATCTGAACCACCAGACGGGGTGGAGGATCTGGTGTCCTCTATCAACGAGACTTTACGTCTCGTGACACCCCCTGAGGAGGTGACGGTGCACCCGAAGGAGGTCTATCAATGGCTGCGGCCTGAGGCTAGACCAAGTGGCTCCTTCATGGACCACACTAATTTTGGAAGGGTGGTTAGAGCTCCCAGGTTACATCCTGGGCGGCGTTATGTCCGTAAAACCAAGGACAATCGCTTCCCCTTCCCCCAGGAGGTGCTTCAGGAGTGGTCGCAGTCCCCGAAGGTGGACGCTTCCATGACCAGGATTGCTGCACGCTCCCTTTTCTCTGCCTCTGATAGCTCCTCACTGAAGGATGCGACGGATAGACAGGTCGAGCAGCTCGCCAAGTCTTCCTATGAGGCTGTGGGGTCTTCATTTGCCCCTAATGTTGCCACGGTCTGGACCTTACAAGCGATTACTACCTGCTTGGATGGTATCTCTGACATGGCAAGATCCAGTCCAGAGGTCCTAGCACTTACCGAAAGGGCAAGGGCCTATGCGGACTACGCCAGGACGGCGACTCTGGAAACTGCCACTCGCTCAGCCGTGGCTTCGGCCAATGCTATAGCGATCCGCAGGTTGTTGTGGCTGCGTCTTTGGGACTCAGATGCCACATCCAAGAAGATTTTGCAGAATCTTCCGTTTGCTGGTGACAGGCTTTTTGGCACCGAACTGGACAAGCTGATTAAGGATTCTGCTGAGTCTAAGATACCGCAGAATAAGCCTAAGCCACGGTATACCGTTAAAAGGAACCCAAAACAGTGGTCCTTTCGTTCCAGCTCGCAGTCATCAGCACCGTCCGCTCGCACGGACCGAGGGGGAAAGCCCGCTTCTCAGTGGCGCTCTAAGAGTCGTCCAAAGAAGCCGGCGGGGGCGGCAGCTGCCACCCCCAAACCCGCCTCTACATGACTCGCTCTCTCATCCTGCCTCCCCACAGGTGGGGGGCCGCTTGTCTCGCTTTCAGGACAAGTGGCTGCTTCACGTTCAAGATCAGTGGATTCGAGACGTGATCTCGCGAGGGTACAGGATAGAGCTGACGTCAAAGCCGATATCCCGATTCCATCGGTCGGTCCCGTCACCAGAAAAGGCTCAGGCTTTTCACCTGGTGTTGGAGGGTCTCCGCAGAGACGGAGTGGTGGTCCCGGTGCCTTCCGGAGAGAGGTTCAGGGGTTTTTACTCCAACCTCTTTATCGTCCCAAAGAAGGACGGATCCTTCCGCCCAGTACTGGACCTGAAGTTGTTCAACAGTCACGTGTTGGTTCGGAAGTTCCGTATGGAATCACTGCGCTCCGTGATCGCAGCTGTGTCACAGGGGGACTTCCTAGCGTCCATAGATATCAGAGACGCTTACCTTCACGTGCCCATTGCACCGGCTCATCAGCGCTGGTTGAGATTCGCAGTGGGGGAATAACACTTCCAATTTGTGGCGCTGCCGTTCGGGTTGGCCTCGGCACCGCGGGTGTTCACAAAAGTGATGGCCTCCATGATGGCTCTCCTGCACATGCAGGGACATGCCGTCATTCCCTATTTAGACGACCTGCTGGTCAGGGCGCCATCAGAACACCTCTGTCAAGAGAGCCTGGATGTGACCATGCGGTCTCTGGAACAGTTCGGTTGGCTCCTCAATATTCAGAAGTCAACGCTAGTTCCGACCCAGTCTTTCACATATCTGGGCATGGACTTCAACACAGCCTCAGCCCTGGTGTCTCTGCCACGAGTCAAACAGATGGCGATCCAATCAGGAGTACAAGCAGTCCTCCTGTCACCACAATCATCCCTACGGGTGTTGATGAAGCTGGTGGGGCGCATGGTGGCAGCAATAGAGGCGGTGCCGTTCGCACAATTTCGCCTCCGTACTCTTCAGCTGGAGATTCTCCGCAGGTGGGACAAGAGGACGATCTCTCTGAATCGGCTGGTGACACTTTCCCAACCGACCAGGGATTCCCTGCAGTGGTGGCTACAGCCACATCACTTGTCTCGGGGCCGGTCCTTCATCAAACCGTCATGGTTAGTGGTGACCACCGACGCCAGTCTGAAGGGCTGGGGGGCGGTGTTCTTGCACCACAGGGCCCAAGGCCTCTGGACTCAGTCGGAGTCGGCGTTGCAGATCAACGTACTGGAGATCAAGGCGATCTATCTGGCACTCCTGGCTTTTCAGAGATTCCTCTCAGGACAACCCATTCGGGTTCAGTCCGACAATGCGACGGCCGTCGCTTATATAAATCATCAAGGAGGAACCAGGAGTGCAGAGGCTCTGGCCGAAGTCCACCGCATCCTGTCCTGGACGGAGGACAACAACTGCCTGATCTCCGCAGTTCACATCCCAGGGGTCGAAAACTGGGAGGCCGACTATCTGAGCCGGCAGGGGATGGACGCCGGAGAGTGGTCTCTTCATCCAGACGTCTTCCAGGACATCTGCAGCAGATGGGGCACTCCGGACGTGGATCTGATGGCCTCACGGCTGAATCATCAGGTTCCGCAATACATGGCGAGGTCATGGGACCCCCAGTCTCTGGGAGCGGACGCCCTGATCCTGACTTGGTCCAGATTCCATCTACCATATGTGTTCCCGCCTCTGGCTCTGATTCCCAGGGTGCTGTGGAAAATCAGGTCGGAGTGCAGCGTAGCCATTCTAGTGGCTCCAGACTGGCCCAGGAGGTCCTGGTATCTGGACCTGTGGCAACTGTCAGGCGGACACAGGTGGGCTCTTCCAGAACGCGCAGATTTACTCGCGCAAGGCCCATTCTTCCACCTCAATTCCAGGGCCCTCAGATTGACTGCATGGCTCTTGAGGCCTGGCTGCTGACATCCAGGGGTTTCTCCCCTACGGTGGTTGCCACTATGAATCGGGCTAGGAAGCCAGTTTCCAGGAAGATGTACCACAGAACGTGGAAAATCTTTTTTACTTGGTGTGCCTCTGGCGGACGGTCTCCGTGGCCCTTGTCCATCCCGACGTTGTTGGCTTTCCTACAGTCGGGTTTGGAATTGGGATTATCCCTTGGCTCTTTGAAAGGTCAAGTATCAGCACTTTCTGTGCTGTTTGACAGGCGATTGGCGCTCCTCCCGAAGGTCCGTCAATTTCTGCAGGGGGTGTCACGGATGGTTCCGCCCTACAAGAGACCTCTAGACCCTTGGGACCTTAACATCGTCCTAGCGGCATTGCAGAAACCGCCGTTTGAGCCTCTGAGGGAGGTTTCTCTATCTCGTCTATCCTAGAAAGTGACCTTTCTGGTGGCGATTACATCTCTGAGGAGGGTCTCAGAATTGGCTGCACTATCGTGCAAGTCACCCTTTCTGGTGGTTCACCAAGACAAGGTGGTGTTGCGTCCACGGCCAGAATTCTTGCCGAAGGTGGTTTCAACTTTCCACCTGAACCAGGAGATTGTTCTCCCATCATTTTGCCCCGCTCCCGTTCATCAGGTTGAACGCGACCTCCATACTCTGGATCTCGTGAGAGCTATACGCATTTATGTGTCTAGGACCGCCTCCTTTAGGAGTTCGGATTCCTTATTTGTTCTTACGACAGGTCGCTGTAAGGGGTCTGCGGCGTCAAAATCGACATTGGCCAGATGGATTAAGGCATCCATCCAGGAGGCTTACCGGACTTCTGGTTTGCCTCTCCCGGTGGGATTGAAGGCTCACTCTACCAGAGCTGTTGGTGCCTCCTGGGCTTTGCGACATCGAGCGTCTGCTCTACAGGTGTGTCAGGCAGCCACCTGGTCCAGCCTGCACACTTTCTCTAAGCACTATATGGTGCATGCCCATGCCTCTGCGGATGCAAGTTTGGGCAGGCGGGTTCTCCAGGCGGCGGTTGCCCACCTTTAAAGGGAACCATGTGTTATCCGTCTTGTTGAGGAACTCTTCCCGCCCTGGGGTATTGCTTTAGGACATCCCCATTGTCTGGGTCTCCCATTATGATGACCAGAAAAAAGAGAATTTTGTTTACGTACCGTAAATTCTTTTTTCTTTAATCATCAATGGGAGACCCAGCACCCACCCAGTTGTTCCTTTGCATGTTTTGCATTTGCTCTGTTCTCTGTTGAGACAGTGTTTGCCGGGTTGTTGAACCGTTTTGTGTACGGCATTCTTCCCGATGTTTCGGGTGTGGTTTATTTCCTCCTCGCAGCTTGTAGACCAAACTGAGGATGTTCCCTGCGGTAGGGGTTTATAAGCGGAGGAGGCGGTGTCTACAAACTTGTAGTACCTAGTGTGACCTCCGGAGGGCAGTGCCCTAAACCCCATTGTCTGGGTCTCCCATTGATGATTAAAGAAAAAAGAATTTACGGTACGTAAACAAAATTCTCTTTTTTGTCCAACCACGCCCCCAGCACTGAAGAGCAACTTTCTGCCTATACACAGTGAACATAGCAAGCTGCCAATCAGTTGTGTGGGAAGGGTTATACACAGCTCTGCATTCTGAGCATTGCTAGATCTGTAGAAGAAAAAATGTATTTTATCAAAATGACAGCAAGCAGACTAACAAGTGACCCATCATTGAATTCAAGGTTTTAGCCCCTATATCATGCATAGCAACAACATGGTGACACATTTCCTTTAACTCCTTCACGACCAAAGACGTATATGTACATATAAGTCACCAAGGGAAAAAATCCAGCTCCAAAACTTTTTTTTTTTTCCATAAAAACCTGACTTTATTTGGACACAATTAAAAATCATGGCGTTACCTGGTAAGTTTTAATTGTTTTTAAATAAAGTTGTTTTTTCATGGAGAAAACATTTTTTGGAGCTGGGCTTCTTCCCTTGATGACTTTCCCCTGTATGTATGGTGTGACATCCTCTGGGCTCCCGTACCTAGGCGCTGAGCTGGATTCCTCCCCCCTCTTCTCCATTTGCGTATATGTACACCCTTTGGCCGCCTCCCTCCTTTAATGCAAGCTCACGCTCTGAGCTCCCATCATCCCGCACACATGTTCTGATCTGATCAGCCAGCATGTGCAACTAACAGGACCGATTGGATCAGTGATCCACCTGACACTGTCAATGACACTGTCAATCACTCACCACAAGATGTAAAGCACAGCGTCGGGGATCATGCTGTTTCCAATCGGCATCAGTGACCCCATGATCATGGGAGCTTGATGCATTGCTATGACAGCGCAGGGTCAGCTGATGACCCCGGATGCTGTCATGAACCACTTCCTGCTGGCGATGCCTGAGTGACGTCACCAGCAGAAAATGATCGTTTGTGCTGTATGAGGGATGCTGAAACGCCTCTCTGCATTACACAGGAGATCGCAGCGCAGTGCTGAAGCGCCCTAAAAAGCAGTGTAAAATAAAGAGTAAAAAAAAAAGTTTTTAAAAAATTGAAAAAAATGCACAATATCAAATAACCCCCCATTTGTCCCATTGAAACTAAAGCTATTAAAAAAACTAGCTGTGAGCCCGATGCAAATGCATCGGGATTCTAGAACGTGCATTAATTTGATTATAGTAGATAGCTATTTTTTATTTTATTATTTATTTTGTTTTGTTTTTTTTACTATTTTTATTATTATTAAATGTATTTATTTGTTATTTTAAGTGAATTTATTTGTATTAAAATTATTTTATTTTATTTAAAAACCGCATCTGCGGCGCGGTTGCGGTAATCCCCATAGAAAGTATAGGGGGACTTGCGGCAGGTGCGGCAAAACCGCACTTGCCGCACCTGCCGCAAGTCCCCCTATACTTTCTGTGGGGATTACCGCAACCGCGCCGTAACTTGCACTTGCGGCGCGGTTGCGGTAATCCTTATGGGGATTACCGCTACCGCGCCGCAAGTGCTCGCACTCAGCCAGCGACTCGCAATGCGGCGCGGTTGCGGTAATCCTTATGGGGATTACCGCAACCGCGCCGCAAGTGCTCGCACTCAGCCAGCGACTCGCTGCCGCACCTGCCGCAAGTCCCCCTATACTTTGTATGGGGATTACCGCAAGCGCGCCGCGGCTCAGGCAGCGACTCGCAATGGCCTCGCGGCCATTGCTCGCGCTAGGGGGACTTGCGGCAGGCGCGGCGACTGAGGTAGCGACTCGCAATGGCCTCGCGGCCATTGCTCGCGCTACACAGCAACTCTCAATGGATCCCCATTGAAAGTATAGAGAGACTTGCGGCAGGTGCTGTGGCTGAGGTAGGGACTCGCAATGGCCTCGCGGCCATTGCTCGCGCTACCTCAGCGGTACATCGCTAATTTTGTGGCCGAGCCTCTGGTTCTATTTTCGGCCAGCGACTCGCAATGGCCGCTTCGCGGCCATTGCTCGCGCGTGGTGACGTCACAGTGTGACATAGCCACGGCGTTTTCGGGGGCCGACACGAAAATGCCTACGGCAATTATATAGTAGATGACACATTTCACTTTTTGCCATTCAAACAGGGATTTTATTGAGTGATCTGTTTTTTCCTGGAAAAGGGATCCGTCAAAGAAAAGGGCATGCCAGTTTCTGTGGTGTTTTTTTCTCCTGCGTTTTTACCATAGGGAACCATTCTGAATGGAGAAAGCAAAGCACAGCGCAAAAATCACATCATAGGTGATGCGTATCTTGGAGACTGAGCTGAAAAACTGATCCAAAGAAAATGAATCAAAAACGTGTCTGAATGTAGCCTAAAACTATGTTTGTTTGTTTTTTTTATGGTCTCCACAATGTTGCAATAACGGGCAACCAAAACAGCGTATCTACCCAAAAATGATATCATTAGAAATCTCAGCTCAAGACACAAACAGATAAGCCATCACACAGCCCCAGATGCCAAAAAATGAGACACTACGAGTCGTGGAAGATGGAGCAAAAGTGCAATTCTTTTTCTTTTAAATCTTCTGAATTTTTTTTCACCACTTAGGTAACAGTAAAAGTATACATGTTTGGTATTTATGAACTCGTACTGACTTGAGGCATCATACTGACATGTCAGTCTTACCTTACCTTACCTTACCTTAACTCAAAGTACTGGACCAGCAGAAGCGCTATATGCGCGAAACGGAGCCGTTATCCACCCTGCCGACCCCTCCCTGCACTATGTACCCTCACATTCTGTGAATAAAAAGCATGTCGAAGAGCTCCGGCGAGTGCCGTCTTTTATCCCATCTAAATCAAGTAGCACAAATATGTGTTACGGCAGATTATTTACTACACGCGGGTCTGGACTCCGCAAATTGTGCGGCAGTGGCAGCATCGAATGCCATTACGATTAGCCGTGCCCTCTGGTTATGTGAGTGGAAAGCGGATGCAGCCTCTAAAAAGTCTCTCACAAGCCTTCCATACCTCAATGGCCGTCTATTTGGAGAAAAATTAGATAAATTAATCTCCGATGCTACAGGGAGCAAAAGCACTTCTCTTCCCCGGCAGAAACTGTAACGACCCTTCAATCGACGCCAACAGACAAGTGTCCGATCCTTTCGGAATTCATTTGGCTGGCGGCCTCACGACCAGCGCAGACTGGCAGCCACTTGCCACGTCGGAAGCAGTCGTAGCCGACCCAAAAATCAAACACAAACTGGCAGTCCCAATCTTGCCAGTCCAAACCTAAGGGATCAAAGTCCCTTAGGATCTCCTCCTCATGCTCTTTCCCCGGAAGACACCCCACATGTAGGCGGCCGACTTTCACTTTCGTCAAGTCTGGCTACCGATTATAGAAGACAGGTGGGTCAAAGAACTGGTGTCTTCCGGTTACAATATAGAATTCATGTCCCGCCCACCCAACCGATTCTTACTATCTGTTCCCCCAAAACCACCATCCAAGGCCCGCGCCTTCTTTCAGGTGGTCGACTCACTTCTACAAACAGGAGACCTTGTGCCAATCCCTCCGTCCGAGCGTTTCCATGGGTTCTACTCAAATCTGTTCGTAGTCCCCAAGAAAGGAGGCACTGTAGGACCCATTCTGGACCTGAAACAATTAAACGAATTTGTCCGCGTACGACATTTCTGCATGGAGTCTTTGCGCTCCATAATATCTTCCATGGAAAGGGGAGAATTTCTTGCCTCCATAGATATACATGATGCGTACCTGCATATACCAATCATGTCAGCTCATCAAGAGTTTCTCCTATTTGCAATTGGCCAGGACCACTACCAGTTCGTGGCTCTCCCATTCGGACTTACCACAGCTCCCAGAGTGTTCACCAAAGTCATGGCGGCCGTCATGACCAATCTTCACTCGAGAGCAGTAGTCGTTCTTCCATACTTGGACGACCTGCTCATCAAGGCTCCCACCTTCGAAGATTGCGAACACAGTGTCTTTATCACGGTGGACATACTGCGTCACCTGGGCTGGTTGTTCAACCTTCTGAAGTCGTCACCAATCCCGTGTCAGTCCCTGACCTTTCTGGGCATGCAATTCAACACTTCCAGAGGTCTGGTGCTCCTCCTCCAGGAAAAAGCACGGGCTTTCCGTCAAGGAGTTCGCACCCTTCTTCTCCCGTCACCTCGGTCCTTCCAGTTTACCATGAGAGTTCTGGGTAGGATGGTAGCGGCAATGGAAGCAGTTCCCTTTGCCCAGCTTCACCTCAGGCCTCTCCAGCTGGCCATACTCGCGTCCTGGGACAAGAGTCCCTTTTCCCTGGAGAGGAAGTTCCGACTGTCAACAGCAACCAAACGCTCCCTCCCCTCAGACCGGTCTCCCTCATGCGTGGGAAATACTTTCTACCAGTTCATTGGAATATCCTAACCACCGACGCAAGCTTGACAGGATGGGGTGCGGTGTACCGACACCACAGAGCACAGGGCACAGGTCTCCAGTAGAATCGACCTTGCCTATCAACCTGGAAATTTGAGCCATCTTCCTGGCACTGATAGCCTTCCTTCACTTCCTGGCGGAATTTCACATCAGGATACAGTCAGACAATGCCACGGCTGTGCCATATGTCAATCACCAGGGCGGAACTCGCAGTGTCAGGTGATGCGGGAAGTGCAACACATACTCTACTGGGTGGACTTAACAGGATCGGTTATATCAGCTGTACACATCCTTGGATTGGACAATTGGGAAGCAGACTTTCTCAGTCGCCAAGGCATAGACTCAGGAGAGTGGTCCCTGCATCCCAACGTCTTTCAACAAATTTGCCATCTCTGGGGGACTCCGAATGTGGACCTGATGGCATCACGCTTCAATGCCAAGGTCCCCAACTTTATGGCCAGGTCACACGATCCACAGTCTCTGGGAGCGGACGCCCTAGTTCAGGATTGGACTCCATTCCAACTACCTTACATATTCTCACCTCTGCCACTAATCCCCAGAGTGGTACGGAAGATCAAACTGGAAGGAGTTCCAGTCATCATTGCCCCAGAATGGCCGTGGCGCCTCCAAGATCGTCCAGACCTTCTGTCTCAGGGCCTGTTTTACCACCAGAATTCAGGGGCACTGAATTTTACGGCGTGGCCCTTGAGACCTGGGTTTTAACTCAAGCGGGCTTCTCGCAGGATGTGATAGGCACCATGATCAGAGCATGGAAACCGGCTTCTGCTAGGATTTATTATTACACCTGGAAGGCCTTTTTTTGCCTGTCGCGCCTCCAGAGATCACTCTCCATTGCCCTATTCCCTACCTAGGGTCGATGGTTTTCTACAGTCGGGTCTGGAGGCCAGACTGTCTCTAGGTTCTCTTAAGAGCTAGGTCTCGACTCTCTCAGTTCTCTTTCAGTGGCGCCTTTAGACTAATCCGCAGGTGAAGACGTTTCTTCAGGGAGTCTTCCGACTGGCTCCCCCCTATAGAAGACCATTTGGACACGTGGGATCTCAACCTAGTGTTGACTGCGTTGCACGAACCACCCTTTGAACTCCTTAGGGAAATCCCCCTCCGCCTTCTAACCCAAAAGGTGTTTTTTCTTGTGGCAATCACCTCTCTCCGCAGAGTGTCAGAACTGGTAGCACTCTCCTGTAGACCGCCTTTCCTGGTTTTTCAACAGGATAAGGTTGTTCTCCGTCCGGTTCCATCTTTTCTCCCGAAGGTGGTGTCCTCTTTCCATCTTAATGAGGAAATTTCCTTACCATCCTTTTGCCCAGCATCGGTTCATCAGGTCAAGAAGGCTCTGCATACACTGGACCTTGTCAGGGCACTTCGCCTATATGTGTCCAGGACTGCGCCTTTTTGGATGTGTGACTCCTTCTTCCAGAAAGCAGCCGCAAGGGCACGCCAGCTTCGAAGGCTACCCTGGCTAGGTGGATCAGATCCACTATTCAGGATGCCTACAGGATCAAAACCTCGCCACTTCTGGCCGGTATTGGAGCGCACTCTACTCGTGCGGTGGGGGCTTCCTGAGCCATTCGGCACCAGGCATCCGCACAGCAAGTGTGTAAGTCGGCCACTTGGACCAGCCTACACAAGTTTACTAAACATTACAGGGTTTATACCCAGTTCTTGGCAGATGCAAGTCTGGGTAGACGCGTCCTACAGGCGGCAGTAGTCCACCTGTAGGGGCCTGTTTTTCAGTAGCTTTTTTTCTAATACTTTGTTCCAATGTTCTTTCCCACCCAGGGACTGCTTTGTGACGTCCTACGGTCCTGTGTCCCCCAATGAGGCGAAGGAGAAAAGGAGATTTTTGTGTACTCACCGTATAATCCTTTTTTCTTGGCCTCTAATTGGGGGACACCGCACCCACTCTGTTGCCCGTTTCGGGCCTTTTTTGTGATCTCATGTTGCTCTTGAGCTATTACATTGTTGCCTTCTTACAGGCATTGTTATAATGTTAACATTGTTCCTTTCTCCTACTGCTTTAAGCACAAAACTGGTGAGGCAGTGCCTGCTCCAGGGGTGTATACTGCAGAGGAGGAGCCACTGTATTTCTTATGCAGATTCTGCTTAGTGTCGCCTCCAAGTGGACAGCAGCAGAACACGGTCCTGTGTCCCCAAAATAGAGGCTAAGATAAAAGGATTTTACAGAGAGTACACCAAAATCTCCTTTTTTTCGCAATTTTACTGAACTTGGAATTTCTTCCGTTTTCCAGTACATATGGTAAAATAAATGATTTCAATGAAAAGTACAACTCGTCCTACAATAAACAAGCCCTCATATGTCTATATTGACAGAAAAATACAAAACGTTATGGCTCTTGGAGGAAGGAAAAACGGAAAATCGCCTGGGGGTAAAGGGGTTAAGCTAACGCATCGGTGGGGGGTGCAACCAGTTCTGAGAAAAGTTCTTTAAGTTGCCCTACTAAAATGGAGCTATGACCTCACATGTTCATCACTGCACCATTCATTCTCTAGAGAACATTCTGTGAGGATGGTGGGAGTTGTGGGGCGGATGTGTGCTTGTCACTCCATTTTGATGTATGTCCTTATTCTTGGGTTCGGCGTGCAGGGAGGTTCCAGCAGTGAGACACTCACCAATCTATATATCGGCTTATATTCTCTGAATAGCTGAGAACTTAAAATATCCAATAACCATAGAAACAACAGCTTTCCATAAGCACTATGGAGGTATATGGAGATTCATTGTAGAGGGTCACCCTTCTATGCCACAATAAAGAACCACTAAGGCGGCCGTCACACGCTTCAATATCGATAGCGATTTTGTTAGCGATCACGTGCACGCGCGATCGCTAACCATATCGTTCACATCGCTGGTGAGCTGTCACACAGGCAGACTCACCAGCGATGTGGACCAGCGAGACCGCTGGTAACTATGGTACACATCAGGTTACTAGGCGCCGCGCGGCGCTTAGTAACCCGACGTTTACCATAGATACCATCTCCCAGCATAGGCTCTGCCGCTGGGAGATCGTTCATCGTGATGTCACACACCACGATGAGGCAGATTCATCAAGCGTTTATCGCTTGATATGAGCTCCGGCTCACAAATCTGCGATCAATCAATCAAGCGATTTTACATTGTAAAATCGCTTGATTACACGCAGCGATGCACAAACGATATCGCTTAAGCGATCAAAAAGCAGATCACTTAAGCGATATTGTGCATTATATTGATGCGTGTGACGGCCGCCTAATGAAGGTTCATATCCGACACTTGGACCAGCCATGATTGACTAAACATTTCCATTGTTCTGTTTTGACTTCGTGATTGTTAGCGTGTAAATGTTTTATAGGATTAGAATAGTAAGAATATTATAATATACTAGATGGTGGCCCGATTCTAAAGAATCGGGTAGTCTAGAATCCATATATAGTTTATTTAGTAATAGTTAGGGGAGTGCGGTGAAATTAATTGTGTGTATAGAGGTGGCTCAGTGGTTAGCACTGCGCGGTGGCTCAGTGGGTAGCACTGCGCGGTGGCTCAGTGGTTAGTACTGCGTGCGGTGGCTCAGTGGTTAGCAGTGAGTGCGCTGGCTCAGTGGTTAGCAGTGAGTGCGCTGGCTCAGTGGTTAGCAGTGAGTGCGGTGGCTCAGTGGTTAGCAGTGAGTGCGGTGGCTCAGTGGTTAGCAGTGAGTGCGGTGGCTCAGTGGTTAGCAGTGAGTGCGGTGGCTCAGTGGTTAGCAGTGAGTGCGGTGGCTCAGTGGTTAGCAGTGAGTGCGGTGGCTCAGTGGTTAGCAGTGAGTGCGGTGGCTCAGTGGTTAGCAGTGAGTGGGGTGGCTCAGTGGTTAGCAGTGAGTGCGGTGAGATTGGTCAGCGCAGCGGTGTGGGCAGAGTGGTCAGTGCAGCGCCGTGGGCAGAGTGGTCAGTGCAGCGCCGTGGGCAGAGTGGTCAGTGCAGCGCCGTGGGCAGAGTGGTCAGTGCAGCGCCGTGGGCAGAGTGGTCAGTGCAGCGCCGTGGGCAGAGTGGTCAGTGCAGCGCCGTGGGCAGAGTGGTCAGCGCAGCGCCGTGGGCAGAGTGGTCAGCGCAGCGCCGTGGGCAGAGTGGTAAGCACCACATACACTCCGCTATACTTACCACCGACCCTGCGTCTTCCCCGCCGCCTGGATCCTGAGTCGACATGTCGCCGCACCCGGACGACTGGATCCAATATGTTGTCCGGGTAGTTTTTCAAGACATCTTGGACGCTATATTGGATCCAGTAGTTTGGGGGCAGCGACATGTCGACTGAGGATCCAGGCAGCTGACGCAGGGCCGGTGGTAAGTATAGCGGAGTGTGTGTGTATGTGTGTGTGTGTACAAAGTTGAGGGAAGTGTGGACAAAGTGACGGAAGTGCGTACATACACACATATACACACATAGTGTACATTGCATATGGAGGGGTGAGGAGAGCGGAGGCTGGAGGGCAGAGGACAGGGAGAGGAGAGCGGAGGCTGGTGGGCAGAGGACAGGGAGAGTAGAGCGGAGGCTGGAGGGCAGAGGACAGGGAGAAGCGAGTGGAGGCTGGAGGGCGGAGGAGAGGAGAGGAGAGCGGAAGGTGGAGGGTAGAGGAGAGGGAGAGGAGAGCGGAAGGTGGAGGGTAGAGGAGAGGGAGAGGAGTGCGGAAGCTGGAGGGCAGAGGACAGGGAGAGGAGAGCGGAGGCTGTAGGGCAGAGGAGAGCAGAGGCTGGAGGGCAGAGGACAGGGAGAGCAGAGCGGAGGCTGGAGGGCAGAGAAGAGCGGAGGCTGGAGGGTGGGGGCTGGAGGGCAGAGGACAGGGAGAGGAGAGTGGAGGCTGGAGGGCAGAGGAGAGCAGAGGCTGGAGGGCAGAGGACAGGGAGAGGAGAGCGGAGGCTGGAGGGCAGAGGAGGGCGGATGCTGGAGGGCAGAGGACAGGAAGAGGAGAGCAGAGGCTGGAGGGCAGAGGACAGGGAGAGGAGAGCAGAGGCTGGAGGGCAGAGGACAGGGAGAAGCGAGTGGAGGCTGGAGGGCGGAGGAGAGGGAGAGGAGAGCGGAAGGTGGAGGGTAGAGGAGAGGGAGAGGAGAGCGGAAGGTGGAGGGTAGAGGACAGGGAGAGGAGAGCGGAGGCTGTAGGGCAGAGGAGAGCGGAGGCTGGAGGGCAGAGGACAGGGAGAGGAGAGCAGAGGCTGGAGGGCAGAGGACAGGGAGAGGAGAGCAGAGGCTGGAGGGCAGAGGACAGGGAGAGGAGAGCGGAGGCTGGAGGGCAGAGGACAGGGAGAGGAGAGCGGAGGCTGGAGGGCAGAGGACAGGGAGAGGAGAGCAAAGGCTGGAAGGCAGAGGACAGGGAGAGGGGAGCGGAGGCTGGAGGGCAGAGGACAGGGAGAGCAGAGCGGAGGCTGGAGGGCAGAGGACAGGCAGAGGAGAGTGGAGGCTGGAGGGCAGAGGAGAGCGGAGGCTGGAGGGCAGAGGACAGGGAGAGGAGAGCACAGGCTGGAGGGCAGAGGAGGGCGGAGGCTGGAGGGCAGAGGACAGGGAGAGGAGAGCGGAGGGTGGAGGGCAGAGGACAGGGAGAGGAGAGCGGAGGCTGGAGGACAGGGAGAGGAGAGCGGAGGCTGGAGGACAGGGAGAGGAGAGCGGAGGCTGGAGGTCAGAGGAGAGCGGAGGCTGGAGGGCAGAGGACAGGGAGAGCAGAGCGGAGGCTGGAGGGCAGAGGAGGGCGGAGGCTGGAGGGCGGAGGCTGGAGGGCAGAGGACAGGGAGAGGAGAGAGGAGGGTGGAGGGCAGAGGACAGGGAGAGGAGAGAGGAGGGTGGAGGGCAGAGGAGAGGGAGAGGAGAGCGGAGGCTGGAGGTCAGAGGAGAGCGGAGGCAGGAGGGCGGAGGCTGGAGGGCAAAGGAGAGGAGAGCGGAGGCTGGAGGGCAGAGGACAGGGAGAGGAGAGCGGAGGCTGGAGGGCAGAGGACAGGAAGAGGAGAGAGGAGGGTGGAGGGCAGAGGAGAGGGAGAGGAGAGCGGAGGCTGGAGGGCAGAGGACAGGGAGAGGAGAGCGGAGGCTGAAGGGCAGAGGACAGGGAGAGGAGAGCGGAGGCTGGAGGGCAGAGGACAGGGAGAGGAGAGCGAAGGCTGGAAGGCAGAGGACAGGGAGAGGGGAGCGGAGGCTGGAGGGCAGAGGACAGGGAGAGCAGAGCGGAGGCTGGAGGGCAGAGGACAGGCAGAGGAGAGTGGAGGCTGGAGGGCAGAGGAGAGCAGAGGCTGGAGGGCAGAGGACAGGGAGAGGAGAGCGGAGGGTGGAGGGCAGAGGACAGGGAGAGGAGAGCAGAGGCTGGAGGACAGGGAGAGGAGAGCGGAGGCTGGAGGTCAGAGGAGAGCGGAGGCTGGAGGCTGGAGGGCAGAGGACAGGGAGAGCAGAGCGGAGGCTGGAGGGCAGAGGAGGGCAGAGGACAGGGAGAGGAGAGCGGAGGGTGGAGGGCAGAGGACAGGGAGAGGAGAGCGGAGGCTGGAGGTCAGAGGAGAGCGGAGGCTGGAGGGCAGAGGACAGGGAGAGGAGAGTGGAGGTCGGAGGCTGGAGGGCAAAGGACAGGGAGAGGAGAGCGGAGGCTGTAGGGCAGAGGACAGGGAGAGGAGAGCGGAGGCTGGAGGGCAGAGGACAGGAAGAGGAGAGAGGAGGGTGGAGGGCAGAGGAGAGGAGAGCGGAGGCTGGAGGGCAGAGGACAGGGAGAGGAGAGCGGAGGCTGGAGGGCAGAGGACAGGGAGAGGAGAGCGAAGGCTGGAAGGCAGAGGACAGGGAGAGGGGAGCGGAGGCTGGAGGGCAGAGGACAGGGAGAGCAGAGCGGAGGCTGGAGGGCAGAGGACAGGAGAGGAGAGTGGAGGCCGGAGGGCAGAGGACAGGGAGAGGAGGTCGGAGGCTGGAAGGCAGAGGAGGGCGGAGGCTGGAGGGCAGAGGACAGGGAGAGTAGAGCGGAGGCTGGAGGGCAGAGGCCAGGGCAGAGGAGGCTGGAGGGCAGAGGCCAGGGCAGAGGAGGCTGGAGGGCAGAGGCCAGGGCAGAGGAGGCTGGAGGGCAGAGGCCAGGGCAGAGGAGGCTGGAGGGCAGAGGGCAGGGCAGAGGAGGCTGGAGGGCAGAGGCCAGGGCAGAGGGGAGGGCAGAGGAGGCTGGAGGGCAGAGGCCAGGGCAGAGGAGGCTGTAGGGCAGAGGCCAGGGCAGAGGAGGCTGGAGGGCAGAGGCCAGAGCAGAGGAGGCTGGAGGGCAGAGGAGGCTGGAGGGCAGAGGGCAGGGTAGAGGAGGCTGGAGGGCAGAGGAGGCTGGAGGGCAGAGGAGGCTGGAGGGCAGAGGAGGCTGGAGGGCAGAGGAGGCTGGAGGGCAGAGGAGGCTGGAGGGCAGAGGAGGCTGGAGGGCAGAGGCCAGGGCAGAGGAGGCTGGAGGGCAGAGGCCAGGGCAGAGGAGGCTGGAGGGCAGAGGCCAGGGCAGAGGAGGCTGGAGGGCAGAGGAGGCTGGAGGGAAGAGGAGGCTGTAGGGCAGAGGCCAGGGCAGAGGAGGCTGTAGGGCAGAGGCCAGGGCAGAGGAGGCTGGAGGGCAGAGGCCAGGGCAGAGGAGGCTGGAGGGCAGAGGCCAGGGCAGAGGAGGCTGGAGGGCAGAGGCCAGGGCAGAGGAGGCTGGAGGGCAGAGGCCAGGGCAGAGGAGGCTGGAGGGCAGAGGCCAGGGCAGAGGAGGCTGGAGGGCAGAGGCCAGGGCAGAGGAGGCTGGAGGGAGGAGGCCGGAGGGCAGAGGCCAGGGCAGAGGAGGCCGGAGGGCAGAGGCCAGGGCAGAGGAGGCCGGAGGGCAGAGGCCAGGGCAGAGGAGGCCGGAGGGCAGAGGCCAGGGCAGAGGAGGCCGGAGGGCAGAGGCCAGGGCAGAGGAGGCCGGAGGGCAGAGGCCAGGGCAGAGGAGGCTGGAGGGCAGAGGCCAGGGCAGAGGAGGCTGGAGGGCAGAGGCCAGGGCAGAGGAGGCTGGAGGGCAGAGGAGGCTGGAGGGCAGAGGCTAGGGCAGAGGAGGCTGGAGGGCAGAGGCCAGGGCAGAGGAGGCCGGAGGGCAGAGGCCAGGGCAGAGGAGGCCGGAGGGCAGAGGCCAGGGCAGAGGAGGCTGGAGGGCAGAGGCCAGGGCAGAGGAGGCTGGAGGGCAGAGGCCAGGGCAGAGGAGGCTGTAGGGCAGAGGCCAGGGCAGAGGAGGCTGGAGGGCAGAGGCCAGGGCAGAGGAGGCTGGAGGGCAGAGGCCAGGGCAGAGGAGGCTGGAGGGCAGAGGCCAGGGCAGAGGAGGCTGGAGGGCAGAGGCCAGGGCAGAGGAGGCTGGAGGGCAGAGGCCAGGGCAGAGGAGGCTGGAGGGCAGAGGCCAGGGCAGAGGAGGCTGGAGGGCAGAGGCCAGGGCAGAGGAGGCTGGAGGGCAGAGGCAGCTGGAGCCGGTAGGGCAGAGGCTGCTGGAGCCGGCAGGGCAGACTCACCGCGGGCCGGCCATCAGGTGTACTGTAGCAGGAGAGGAGGGGCGGGCAGAGCTGCAGGAGAGGAAGTCCCGCCCTCCCTCCTCTGTAGGCAGACAACAGGGAGCACGGGTATCCCCAGGGTGTGTGTGGGCCCCCGAGGTGGCGGGCAATGGGCCCCCCCTGCCCCCCGGTATGTAGCTACTGGCTGGAGGGCAGAGGGTGGAGGGGAGTGGCTGGAGGGCACACGGAGCTTCCGAGATCGGAACGTTCCGTGTGCCGGTGCCTGTAGCCGGGGGCAGCCCGGCTACAGTGCACTGGATGAGCCTGGGCAAAGACCATCACGGAAGTGGGCGTGGCCTTTTCCGGAAGTGGCCTTCGGGTTTTATATATAAGATACCTTATTTTTCAGCTTGTAAAATGCACTTTTCTCCCTCAAATTGTGGGGAATTCTGGGGTGCCTCTTATAAGCCAAATCTAGTGTTTTTATTTATTTATTTTATTTATTATTTAAACTTACGGGGGGTTACGGTAGTGGAGCGGAAGTGTAGCAGGCAGGTTTACATGGTACATGGATGGTGGGGACAAAGCTGCAGGCCCCGGAGCTGTGGGGGAGTTGCGGCAGTATACTGTAGGGCCGCCATTTTCTATGTGCCTGCATTCATTGGCAAGCTGCGTCTCTGCTTCTAATGTCCAGACTTACAGAAAATGGCTGCAGATCTTGATCTGCGCATGTGCTGCCTCCGTGGCCATTTTGATATATGTAATTACTTCCCGCATAGTAGTATAACCTCCATCTCCACAGTTTAGTCACCTAAATAGTCCAGTCCAGTAAAGACTACTAGTGATGAACTGGTGCACGCCCCTGTATATACTAGTACATCTCAATGAATTAGAATTGTAATCAAAAATCAATGTAATATTGCCATGTTCAGGGTGTTTCTGGGAGACCTGAAACATGTTGACTAATAAATCAATATTATATTCACCCTTTGATATCTTGTGGAATACGGCAGTGCGGTTTTTAACCCTTTATCCTCCCTACTTCAATTTTTTGAGATAATGACCTTTGGGTTTTCATTGGCTGTAAGCCATAATCATCAACATTAACAGAAATAAACACTTGAAATAGATCACTCTGTTTGTAATGCCTCTATGGGCCACTTCACACACACAGATATCTGAGTCCAATATCTGAACAGATCTCTGGTTGCAGTGAAATCATGGATACATTGTTCCATTTTGTGGCTGTGTACAACATGGAGCAATGTATCCATGATTTCACTGCAACCAGAGATCTGTTCAGATATTGGACTCAGATATCTGTGTGTGTGAAGTGGCCTTATGAAATATATGTGTTTCACTTGATTGAATTACTGAAAAAAATGAACGTTTTGATGCTATTCTAATTAATTGAGATGCACAAGTACATCCGTTGCTGACCTACTACTCCCAGCATGCTTGATTAATCTAAATGGGGGGGAGTGATCATAGAATTATCTATAAGGCATCCCAATTGTAAAACACATGATTTGGCCTTCTTCAGCGGCTGATAAGGCACCTTTTACATCAACGATTTGTGACACTCGCGGCAGGTCTGGCATGTTTGCCGCGATCTGCCGTAGTAAAGGTATAAAAACTTTTTTGCGCAAGTTAAAACATGAAGTAAAATGAATTACAACTGGACCATCTTTGGGGTTTTGTAGATTAGGCTTCTCATCCTGGGCCACTAGACATGGCTGGTCATAGCCGACAACATCAGGTATTAAAGCTGTCTCACCGTTCTGCAGGAAGGGATAAGATTGGTGGAAAAAGTCACAAGTCTACGTTTGATCTCAGCAGCGGCAGACCAGTATGCGGCAGCAGCATTTTTTTTTTCCTTCGTCGCAAGTGCCGGATCTACAGGATCCCGCAAAACTGCACTTGCCACACCTGATCCCAAGTCCCATAGGGAATGAATGGGGCTTGCCACAAGTGAGCCGTTATACGGCAGACTTGCCGGATCTGCCGCGATTGACATAAAACACTCTATGTGAAAGCAGTCTAAAGGTACTGTTACACGGAACGACGTGGGAACGATGTCGGCAGCGATCTCGGGGTCGTTTCCAACATCGTTTTGATATCGTTGGTGAGATGTCGCACGTATAGATATCGTGGACGACTCACCAACGATGTTGTGAGCAGATATCGTTTGCACAACCCAGCAAACGATCCCTGCTCATTGCTGTGAATGGGCGAAGTCGTAAACGACATCGTTATCACGGTGTCAGACACCATGATATACCAGGTTGGCTGATCGTTGACCGTGTGGTTTGAGAACATGTTCTAATACCTGCGATCAGCGATCCAACGATTTAAGGCCACGTTACACACACTGATATCTGTGACCAACTTCTGAACAGATCTCTGGTTGCAGTGAAATCATGGACACATTGTTCCATTTTGTGGCTGTGTACAAATGTAACTGTGTCCATGATTTCACTGCAACCAGAGATCTGTTCAGAAGTTGGTCACAGATATCTGTGTGTGTAACAGGCATTTATCATGACAACTTTGCAGAGTCACACGCAACGACGTCCTGACGATGTCGCTTGAATGACTCCAAACCTGTGAAGTTTAAGCGATATTGTTAATGATGTCGTGTCGTGTAACGGGGCCTTAACCGAGAACAGGAGAGTGCAAATATATTCTTTTTGGATGGCTGCTGCACAAATCTAATGGGCAGCGGGAGAACAGATGAGAATGAAGTGGAATCGTTGTTAACCGTTTGCACACTGCATCCATTCTCTGCCTTGTCGTGTTTGATGGCTCAGCGGTTGTAGGTTACACCTGTCTGGTTTTATCAGGCTGCGTCTGAAGAATGTCTACCATCCTGTGATGTTCTGTAATTGCCTCCGTGACAAGCTTGTCTGCTGACTGTCGAGGCTGGATCGACTTTCCCCTCTTTTTTTCGCGAGGCACCACGAGGCGCTCATCTGCTGCTGTCTGGAATCAGACAGGTTCTGAGTGCACATAGCATACAGCAACGATCTGCACGTCAAAACCAAGGCGCCCCGCGATCAGCAGATAGAGCCATGCTCCATTGACCCCTTCCCGGCACAAGCTGTACCAGTGTACAGAGCAGGTACGGGCGCTCATTACACGGCAAGTGATGGCTGGGTCATATTTGCTCCCAATCACTACTGATTAACCACTTAATTGCCACTGTCATCTCAGACAATCACTTTTAAATGGAGTGATCACAGGTTAGGCAATGATCTACTTGTCAAAACCAAGGCGCCCCGCGATCAGCAGATAGGGCCATGCTCCATTAACCACTTCTGACACAAGCTGTACCAGTGTACAGAGCAGGTACGGGCGCTCATTACACGGCAAGTGATGGCTGGGTCATATTTGCTCCCAATCACTACTGATTAACCACTTAATTGCCACTGTCATCTCAGACAATCACTTTTAAATGGAGTGATCACAGGTTAGGCAATGATCTACTTGTCAAAACCAAGGCGCCCCGCGATCAGCAGATAGGGCCATGCTCCATTAACCACTTCCGACACAAGCTGTACCAGTGTACAGAGCAGGTACGGGCGCTCATTACATGGCAAGTGACGGCTAGGTCATATTAGCTTCCAATCACTTCTGATTAACTACTTAATTGCCACTGTCATCTCAGACAATCGCTTTTAAATGTAGTGATCACAGGCTGGGCTTCATAGGACGTCATCATTTTATATACCGCAGGTTCAACTCAACTAAAAGGATGGAAAAACTAATTTGTCATTAAAAAAAAAGATAATTACTCCTTTTTCCCAGTTCAAAAGTCTAGACGTAAAAAGAAAAAACCCTAGATATTGGCCCCACGGTCCGCCCCTATATTGACCCTACTATACAGGTACTTTTAAGGCAATATGAACACTATAAAAACAAAATAACCAAAACCATAAAACAGTGGTGAAATAGCTTTTCTGTTTTTATTCTTTTCCACTCTTTCTTTACACTTGAGGATTTTTTCCCTTCTCTTCATCACGTTTTATGGTAAAAATGAATGGTATTACTCAACCCTCATATGTCTATGCCAATGGAAAAATAAAAAAGTTAAGGCGCCTGAAAGAAAGGGAGGAAATAATGAAGGCTCAATTAGAAAAAAATCACCCGTTCATTTTATCAAGCATTTTCAAGAATATTTATTAAATCAGATGCAAAATTGTGCTCCTATTTATTCTGTTGCCTCATTGTACTGCACACTTTCTATAGTGCTGGTCCTTATTTCTGTCTCTTGCATTTTGAGCTTACATTTGCAGTGCAGAAAGAGAAAAAGCAAGTTGACAAATAGTTAAAATACATTTCTTAAAGGGAACCTGTCACCCCAAATCACCCTTGTAAGCTGTAAATACATGTCCCTGAAGCATTACACTACAGTCCTACACATCCCTTTGTGGTGTTTTAGTTCAATATGAAAGTGCACTTTAGTCGTTTGCAAACTTACTAAATCCATGCCAGTGGGGCGTTCCCAAGCCTCCTTGTCTGCGAGGCGGTTCCCCTGTGTGCCGCTGTATTACGCCCTAATGGGCGTTTTTTCAAACTTTCTAGCGCGGGCACGATTCATAATCTCGTGCCCGCATCGTCACGGTCATGTGATGCCGTGACGCGTCATTTCCGGGCGGCTGGGTCGCTGCTGTCTGACGCGCACCGGCCGACTTCAGCAAGCGATCTGCGCATGCGCTGAAGTTGGCCAGTGCGCGTCAGACAGCAGCGACCCAGCCGCCCGGAAATGACGCGTCACGGCATCACATGACCGTGACGATGCGGGCACGAGATTATGAATCGTGCCCGCGCTAGAAAGTTTGAAAAAACGCCCATTAGGGCGTAATACAGCGGCACACAGGGGAACCGCCTCGCAGACAAGGAGGCTTGGGAACGACCCACTGGCATGGATTTAGTAAGTTTGCAAACGACTAAAGTGCACTTTCATATTGAACTAAAACACCACAAAGGGATGTGTAGGACTGTAGTGTAATGCTTCAGGGACATGTATTTACAGCTTACAAGGGTGATTTGGGGTGACAGGTTCCCTTTAAGCGACATTTTGCAGCTCATGCATATATCTTTATGACGTTGCTGATGGTGCCGACTGTATTATATCCATTCATAATTTTGCTGGTTGAAAATGGCCAACAGGCCTGAAACCAAATGCACGTAATGCTGTGGTAGAGTCAACTTTTTGCAGTGTAAAGAAGTCACTTCTCAACATGCAAATAGTAAGACCTAAATAAAGGGACTCGCTTTTTACATCATGAGCTCTGGAGCCTGAAGAATGGTGAGTTCAGCTGTGGATCCTGAAGCATGGTGCGAGTTCAGCTGTGGAGCCTGAAGCAGGGTGAGTTCAGCTGTGGAGCCTGAAGCAGGGTGAGTTCAGCTATGGAGCCTGAAGCAGGGCGAGTTCGGCTGTGGAGCCTGAAGCAGGGCGAGTTCGGCTGTGGAGCCTGAAGCAGGGCGAGTTCGGCTGTGGAGCCTGAAGCAGGGCGAGTTCGGCTGTGGAGCCTGAAGCAGGGCGAGTTCGGCTGTGGAGCCTGAAGCAGGGCGAGTTCGGCTGTGGAGCCTGAAGCAGGGCGAGTTCGGCTGTGGAGCCTGAAGCAGGGCGAGTTCGGCTGTGGAGCCTGAAGCAGGGCGAGTTCGGCTGTGGAGCCTGAAGCAGGGCGAGTTCGGCTGTGGAGCCTGAAGCAGGGCGAGTTCGGCTGTGGAGCCTGAAGCAGGGCGAGTTCGGCTGTGGAGCCTGAAGCAGGGCGAGTTCGGCTGTGGAGCCTGAAGCGGGGCGAGTTCGGCTGTGGAGCCTGAAGCGGGGCGAGTTCGGCTGTGGAGCCTGAAGCGGGGCGAGTTCGGCTGTGGAGCCTGAAGCGGGGCGAGTTCGGCTGTGGAGCCTGAAGCGGGGCGAGTTCGGCTGTGGAGCCTGAAGCGGGGCGAGTTCGGCTGTGGAGCCTGAAGCGGGGCGAGTTCGGCTGTGGAGCCTGAAGCGGGGCGAGTTCGGCTGTGGAGCCTGAAGCGGGGCGAGTTCGGCTGTGGAGCCTGAAGCGGGGGCGAGTTCGGCTGTTTATCATTAGATAAGAAGAAATATTACATTTACCTACTATTTTACGCAGGGCCAAAGTGACATTAATCCCTGGTGGTGACAGTATCTACTCTTTATGAAGAGTCTACCACCTTGCACAGACAGGCTCCCTAGTTTTCCAGCTGGAAGGTTTCTTTAGGCCCCCTACATGCTCTATGAAGCCAGATGTAAGCCCTGAGTCGCCACCATAAGCACTGATTCATTGTTAAACAGCTCGCGCTACAATATATTTGTCACCTCTTTCCTAATGCATGCACCCCCTCCATGCTGTGAGTGCAGAGTATTTACATGAGCGATGCGTCACGTTCCAGACACACGTTGCTGCGAGCGGCAGGATGATTTGGCGACACACGAGGAGAAGTCAGGAGAAAACATTTAGACTCCTCGTGAGTGCGGCATGACAGCTCGCAGCGAGAATCAGCCCAGCACTTCCTACTTATCCCTCCTCATTTACAGCATTACCCAGAGTAATGACATGCTCGCGGGGAAGCGTATCTCATCAGCAGCTCTAATCCCCTTCTCTAAGAACCAATTTTGATGTTCACGAGCCTAGCAATGACAATCTTCCTGCATTTGTATTTTAAGATGCCACGTGTGACGGTGGCGGGAAAGCTTACACCACAGCCATTTCTTTCTACTCTGAATTTCTACAGAAATAATATTTTGTGCCGCGCAGTTAACTATCCTGTACGGTTACACACTGAAACAATAAGTCACTATGTGAGTATGATTTAACCCTTCTGTGTTTGGAGACGGCTGTCAAATAAACCCTGTATTTTAAAATACACCAAATGTCAACTTCAAACCTATATGTTTTCTAGACACAATTCACCCTGAAAAAATAAAAATAGCTGCATTATAGACTTCCATTACCGCTACTGAAAATAGAAAAATAGAGGTACTTAGCGCATAAAGTGGCCAGTTTATGAGACCCAGCGACAAGGCATATCTCTTTGCTGAATCCCTATCCATGACATGCCTGTATTATTATGATTATTTACATAGCACCATTAATTCCATGGTACAATACATAATACATAAAAAAGATTGATATAGGTTTCAGTAAACAAATTAAAGGGAACCTGTCAGCTAGTTAATGCCTCCCTAGCTATCACTGTCTGTAGCTGCAGCTTCATAATACCAGTCTAATCATCCCTGTCTAAGCTCACAGTGTAATGTGAAAGGTGAAAAAAAAGCATTTATACCCTTACATTTCCTTATGTAATGAGGCAGTCAGTCCCCAGCTTGGAGGACAGAGATTGTTTGGCAGGTTAATAGTTAACATTTCAGCCTTGTGCTAGAACATGTTGGGAGACCTGATGTGATGTCACAACCATGTGACTACAATAGGCGGAGCTAAGTTCTCATAGAACATAATGTTTGCTGCCTTAGCTTCGCCCACTATGGTCACATGATTGTTACATCACACGGGTCCTTTAGCCATGCAAGTTAATAATGAGTTAACTATTATCCTGCCAGACTGTCCCCTCCTCCAAGCTGGAGACTGACTGCCTCATTACATAAGAAAATGTCAGTGTATAAATGTTTTTTTTCACCTTTCACATGACACTATGAGCTCAGACATGGATGATTAGACTGGTATTATAAAGCTACAGGTGCAGACAGTGATAGCTGGGGGAGCATAAACCACCTGACAGGTTCCCTTTAAGAATGATAGACGGTACAGAGGGGAGAGGACCCTGCCCTTGATGAGCTTACTCCATCCAATTCAATGTTTTATTTTGCATTGTAGTTCATTCCTTCTCACTGCTCTCCACCCATCAGGTATAGGCAGTTTTCAAGTTAGCAAGTTCGTGTCCACACATAAAATTGCATGCTTTCAGCCCGAATAGAGACATGTCATGGATAGGGACCCAACATAGAAATACGCCTTGTCACTGGCTGCTGGGCTCTCATATGTGTGTGTGTATAACCACTGGGCTATTAAAGTCCCAACTTATTTGCAAGCTTTTGGAATTGCTGCCTTGTCTGTGTATAAATATGTAGTGTTTTATACTTACATACATTCATGCACACACACCATACACACAGACATACTCACATATACATATACACATGCACATGCATGCATACCTGCACATATGCACACACACACATACACATATACGCATATACGCATGCATACATCCACAGCACCAACATACATACAAAAAGCATTCATACATATGCACACACACGTGAACACATACACATATTTGAACACATACAAACACACATGCATGTGTATACATACATTCACAGATCCACACACGCATGTGCACATACATACACATGCATGCACACACATGCATATGTATTAAGATTAGTAGACAAATTCTATGTAAAGAAAACAAAACCAGTAAAGGATGTGCAGAGTTCTTTGTTGCCTGCACCTGTGCAGTAACCACGTATCCTTAAGGGTGGGGGGTGATTACATGTGTATCTTCGCACATTCATAAATGATTCATAAAAATACATCTCTGTGTAATAATCAGGACGCTCATATTGTAACTGGCTGGTAAGAACACAATTTGTAATTTTTGCTACATGTCTGGTCTTTTTTTTGTTAGAAAATACCTTTATAAATTAGTTTTGTGAGTCTGAATGTTTATGATGACGCCAAAATTAAATTTTACTGCAGTGAATGAAAATCTAAACCCCAAAATTGATATCGGAATTGCACACTTTTTTGTTCTTTTGTATTTTCTTCAAATACAAGCTCCACTTGGATTTTTTTTGCTTTTTTCGTCTTGTTATATCGGCAAATAGATGGTTTCATTCAAAATGATAACTTGTAAACAAGCCATTATACTTCGCTTTTGGAAGAAGGGGAGGAGTGAAAAAAACTAAGTACAAAAACTGGTAAAGGAGCAGATTAGTTTTGGATTCATCAGACAGTCATGGTACTGGTGGACATAGGACGGCTGTGAGCTGTAGACTCTGGCTCCATTTTCCTATTTTATGATTTTTGCTTTGGGGACACCTGATGATTAGTGATGAGCAAGCACTCCCATGCTCGGGTGCTCGGTACCCGTAACCAGCAGTTGGTACACGAGTTGCGCCTGTCCGGGCGTCTGAGTATAATAGATGACAAATGGGGAAGTTGAGCGTTTTTATGCTCGAGTCCCCCATTGACTTCCGAGTCGCGCCCATCTGAGCATCAGCTACACGTTCATCACTAATAAAGATTTTAACACAATAGTTTCAGCCGCCACTCTCTATTTGATCTTGCAGCCTTTTTGGGAACACAGAAGAGGAATATGTCCCCGATTCGGAGAGCGTTCGCCTGCAGCGGGAGCTCCATCATCAGCCGCAGTGCTGCAGCCTGTCCCAGTGTTTTCAGCTGTATACCAAAGAGGAGCAGGTCAGTGGTTCTTATGGCCCCAGATTGCTAGAAGTTGTGTTTTTGGATAGGCCTTCTGCATTTTTTTTTTACAGTATTTGCCGCCTGTGCTGTATATTTTATGCCTATAAATCCATCTGCCTGACCCGCTTGTGCCGCCTATTTGCAGCTGGCTCCTGGCAATGCCTGGCGCTGTCCTCACTGTAAACAGCTTCAACAGGGCAGCATTAAACTCAGCCTGTGGACCCTGCCCGATGTGCTTATACTACACCTGAAACGATTTCGGCAGGTAAGAAGGCGTCCGCTATGCAAAACTAATGCTCACCGTACAACCATGTGCTTCATATGTGATTCCTCTGGACAAGACTCGTAAAGCTTTACTAACCTAGATCCTCCACTGGTGCTACTACTGACCGTAAATTTAATGTACACGTATTAACAGCTAACTTGTGCTCACTTAATGGGCTCATCTAGATCAGAAAATATTTTTTTTCTGAATCAGTTGGGGCAAAGAGTTCCACATTTTGGACCTTCATTAGAGGACCCACATGTTACATGGACAGCTGATTTCCATGTTCACCTTGCTGTATACTGCCTGCAGAGGCACTGCAGGTAAATTGGAGACTTGCTTGTGTGGGGTTCCTGAGGTCTGGTCGCCACAGAGGGGTACTGCACCCAATCCACGGGTGTGGTATTCCCGTCTGCAGTAGCCAGGTTGGTAAGTCCTGTCACCCACAAACACACCCAACACACCCGATCCCAGGGACAGCGAGTGAACCCAGTCAGTGGGATGGCTCAGGCAGCCCGTGCGATGGTGGGGGTAGAAAGGTAGTGGGTGGGACGTTAGCAGGAATCAGTCAGGGAAAGGCAAGGGACAAAAGGGAAACACCATGGGAAGTGGGAAGCCAGTTGGAGGAGAGAGAGGACAGATAGAAAGGACCCAAAGGACTAGTGCAGAGATGAGGCTCGTCCAGGGTCCTGAGGCGACAGACTGCAGAGAGACAGAGCCCTAGGGCCGTGGGAAGTGATTGATCCATCCGTGCACCCGAATCTAAAGTAAAGCGGAGGGGCAGGGCGAGAACCAGGATCCGGCCCTGGAGGTGGCGAGGAGAATCCAAGCTCCAACCACAGAACTGGAGGCCATGAGATATATAGAAGCTGTGGCCTACTCCCTACACATCCGCTGAGAAGGCAGCCGTACTAGGCTGAGAGTACAAGGCCGGCCACCCGGAAATGCTTGTGGCTGCTGGATCGGGGCACTGTGTGCGGAGGCGCGTGCAGGAGTGAGGCGAGCAGGCAGCACTGAGGAAGGTTGGCTCGAGAGGGAAGGAACACGAAAGGGGTGTACTGGACAAGCCATCCTGGTTGCTAAGGACTATCCAGACTGCAAATGTACTTGAACTGTAACCTGTGGTGCAAGCAGAGAAAAGTGAAGTAAACCGGGTTTAGAACTCGGAACGACACCACATTCCAAATTATTAAAGGGATCCTATCACCTCCAAAATGCCACCTAAGCTAGCAAAACATGTACCTGCAGCATCCTATCACTAATTTCACACTTCTTTTTTCTCCTAAAAGCATCCTCTGAAAGTGCATAAAAACGTTTTAATACTTACTCATTAGTGATAATTAGCAGGGGCTATATTCTTTAGCCCCTAGGGCGTGTTGTTTTGCAGCCTGAAAGATCCACACTCTCTCTCTTTCTGTGCTGCTGTGATGTGGAGCTGAAGGCAGGACTAATGATTTGCATTCTGTGAGTGATAGAGAGGGGGGAGGGTAAAGCCTGCACAAGCAAAGCAAATAGACAGAGAGAGGGTGGAACCTTGAGCCTGCAAAACAGTCCGCCCTGGTGACTAAAGAATATAGCCCCTGCTAATTATAATCACTAACGAGTAAGTTAGAAAACGTTTTTATACACTTTCACAGGATGCTTTTAGGAGACAAAAGGAGTGTGGGATTAGTGATAGGATGCTGCAGGGACATGTTTTGCTAGCTTTGGAGGCGTTCTGGAGGTGACAGGATCCCTTTAAGCAAATGTTCTTTTTCTCTGATTTTCCTAAATGGTCAGTGCAAATGACAGTCAGTGTAATAAAAGTCATTACCCGAGTATACATCGAATTATATTGAATTTTATTGAAGAAACCTCCCAATGATAACAGTATAATCTTCAATATTAAAAAATACTCTAAATGCACTGTTCCAAATTATTAGGCACAGTAGAGTTTCTAAACATTTGATATGTTTGAAAGAACTGAAAATGCTCATATGTTGAATTTGCAGCATTAGGAGGTCACATGCACTGAAATAAAAAGCTATTTAACTCCAAAACATCCTAGCAGGCCAAGTTACATGTTAACATAGGAACCCTTCTTTGATATCACCTTCATAATTCTTTCATCCATTGAACTTGTGAGTTTCTGGAGAGTTTCTGCTTGTATTTCTTTGCATGATGTCAGAATAGCCTCCCAGAGCTGCTGTTTTGATGTGAACTGCCTCCCTCCCTCATAGATCTTTTGCTTGATTATACTCCAAAGGTTCTCTATAGGGTTGAGGTCAGAGGAAGATGGTGGCCACACCATGAGTTTATGTCCTTTTATGCCCATAGCAGCCACTGGCACAGAGGTATTCTTTGTAGCATGAGGGGATGCATTGTCATGCATGAAGATGATTTTGCTCCTGAAGGCACATTTTTGCTTTTTGTACCATGGAAGAAACTTCTCATTCAGAAACTGTATATACCGTATATACTCGTGTATAAGCCGACCCGTGTATAAGCCGACCCCCTACTTTTGCCCCCAAAACCTGGGAAAACCTATTGACTCGTGTATAAGCCGAGTCCCGAATACAGTATACAGGACTCGGATTCGTAAACTCGCTAAGACTCGCTCAGAATCGCTCAGAATCGCTAAGACTCGCTCAGAATCGCTAAGACTCGCTCAGACTCGCTACTGACAGCGGGTATCCGAGTCCCTAATACAGTGACTCGCGTATAAGCCGAGGGGGGGACTTTTCAGCCCGATTTTTGGGCTGAAAAACTCGGCTTATACGCGAGTATATACGGTACTTTGCAGAGGTCATTTTCACACATTCAGGAACCTTAATGGGGCCTACCAGCTGTTTCCCAATGATTCCAGTCCAAAACATGACTCCTCCACCTATTTGCTGATGTTGCAGCCTTGTTGGTACATGGTGGCCATCCACTACTCCATCCATCTGGACCATCCAGGATTGCTCGGCACTCATCAGTAAACAAGACTGTTTGAAAATTAGTCTTCATGTATATCTGGGGCCACTGCAACTGTTTCTGCTTGTGAGCATTGTTTAGGGGTGGCCGAATAGTAGGTTTATGCACCACAGCAAGCCTTTGAAGTATCCTACACCTTGAGGTTTGAGGGACTCCAGAGGCACCAGCAGCTTCAAATATCTGTTTGCTGGTTTGTAAGGCCTTTTTAGCAGCTGCTCTCTTAATCTGATGAACTTGCCTTGCAGAAACCTTCCTCATTCTGCCTTTATCTGCACGAACATGTCTGTGCTCAGAATCAGCCACAAATCTCTTCACAGTACAATGATCACGCTTAGGTTTTCATGCAATATCTAATGTTTTCATCCCTTGTCCAAGGCATTGCACTATTTGTTGCTTTTCGGCAGCAGAGACATCCTTTTTCTTTCCCATGTTACTTGAAAACTGTGACCTGCTTAATTTTGTGGAACACCCAGTTTTCCTTTTATTGGGCTCACCTGCCAAACTAATTATCACAGGTATCTGAGATTGATTTCAGTGATCCAAAGAACCCTGAGACACAATACCATCAATGGGTTTCATTGAAAAGAAAACAAAAAAAAAAAACAAAACCTTATGACACTTAAAACTAAATTGCCTAATAATTTGGAACACAGTGTATGTGAGACTATTCATTTCTCGCCTGATGAGTTGTAGACTGAAACGCGAGCAAGGCAGCAGGAGCCTGCCTAAGAGATGCTACGATCCTTCCCTGCAGCCAGGTCAGCCTCGTTGGCCCACCAAAACCCTAAAAACTCACTACTCCGGATGCCCTGGGGACCTGTTCCCCCCGTGGGGAGCGACACCATCTTAGCTGCCATTCCATCAACCCCAGAGGTCCTGGTCTGCAGTGGCAGCCACTAATAGCCATATACCATGGGAGGCATCGCGACAACCAATCCCTAAACCTGTTTACCCCCTTTTCAACAAACTCTACCCCCCTTTTATTGACTGCTCTGGGGCCACGGACCAGGTCACACCACCTTGACATCTCATTCCCCAACAACATCAGGCCAGGCTTTGAGTACCCCACGGCCCCCATGGGGCGAGTCACTTGCAGATTCAGCTCAATTCTGTGGTCTCAGGGAAAGGACACCCCATAAATGTGTTAATTATAAAAGAAATTTGTGGTCGCTGATGTCAGTAACCATCTTTTTTCTGCACAGGACGGAGATCGAAGGTTGAAGTTGCAGAACATGGTCCGCTTCCCATTGGTAGGGTTGGATATGACGCCCCATGTGGTCAAACGCAGTCAGAGTTCCTGGAGCCTCCCATCACACTGGTCACCATGGAGACGACCTTATGGCCTGGGACGTGACCCCGAGGACTTCATATATGACCTATATGCAGTGTGCAACCACCATGGGACCATGCAGGGGGGGCACTATACAGGTATGTAGTATGTAGCATCCAAGCAATGGATGATGGAGCCATGACTTATAAATGGCCTGTCATAGCCTCCATTTGTTTTTTTTTGTTTTTTTGCTGTAACATCGCAGCATACTGCACTATTATGGCGATCTGGAAGGAAATAATGTAATTTTGAAGATAGTCATAAAGTGGTAAATCCAGGAATAGTAAGTGGCTGATTAGTCATCACGTAAAGGATTACTCCATGTTTGTATATGGATATAGTGTTTGTAAATACAAGAAATTTTGCAATTTACTGCTTATTAAAATTTTCATCCCTTTTTGAGATATCAACACTGTTTTTGTTTGTATTTATCTTGTTGCCTTGTAAACAGACCGCCGCCGCCGCCGCCGTCTACCTTGTACGCACTATGCAGAAGCTGGTTGGGATTTGATGGTGTTGTGCTTCGGTGATCCTGGCCAGCACCCAAACACTTCTTACAAGTTCAATAGAGAATTAACTGTCAGCAGCGGTGGTCGGTCTCCAAGGCAATAAACTGTAACAAAAGGGTTACCAGCTGAAGAACGACTGAAGATTTTACTAAGCAGCATATCGCAAAATTCCTTGTCAATATCCATTTGTAAAAATGGGTCTAACCCTTTATTCCAACTTTGCAAACTTGTATCCCCCAACTTCTAAGTGAGTGGAGTTGGAATACCCCTTTAAATAGTGACAGATCCTAGCGATATGCCATCATTTACTGAGTTGTTAAAGGGAATCTATTAGCAGGATTTTGCCACCTCATCTGAGAGCAGCATGATGTAGGCAAAGAGACCCTAAATCCAATGGTGTATCACTAAAGGCCCAGTTACACACAGATAATCGTGCAGAGATTGTTGGCAGATCTCTAGTTGCAGTGAAATCATGGACACATTGTTCATTTGTACGCGGCAACAAAATAGAACAATGTGTCCATGATTTCACTGCAACCAGAGATCTGCCAACAATCTCTGCACGATTATCTGTGTGTGTAACTGGGCCTTTAGATTGTGTCAGATCCATTGCATCCAGTAATCAGAGGTTTTATATTTAGCAATGCAGGAGAGCTGCCCCCAGTCCACACCAGACTGTGTACAAAGTGTATAGACAGTGAGCTGCTAACCACAGCAGGGGGTTTGCCAAACCGGACTTTTGCTCGAATGCGGCTGAGTCTGAACAATGATAGGCTACTGGTGCTAAAGCAAACGTGATGAGATATCACAGAATTTTTTGGGTTAACCCTTACAGCATGCTGTCTTCAGATTACATAGCAAAAACCTGCTGACAGATTCCCTTATGGAGAGTATTATATTGACACAGATTTCATTGGATGTTAAAGTTTGAGAATATATGACTCCATATTCATCTACCATTTCTAATATGATCTGCATGAGAACAGTCACTGGAGCAGACTCTTGGTGTAACCGGCATGTTTGTGTCTCAGCCTACTGTAAGAACTCAGTGGACGGTTTGTGGTACTGCTTCGATGACAGCGATGTGCAGGCCCTGGCAGAGGATGAAGTGTGTAAACCAATGGCCTACATCCTCTTCTACCAGCGCAGAGCGGCCGTGCCATCCTGGTCTGCAAACAGCTCTGTGGCAGGTATGTCGTGTGACAGCCGTCCCCACGTGTGGAAGTGAGAGGGATTGTGTTGAAATTGGTGTTTGATAATCTGTATTCTCGTTCTCTGCAGGATCCACGAGCTCCTCCTTATGTGATCACTGGATCTCCAGGCTCCCCGGCAGCCGACAGCCCAGCATTGCCTCCGCAGCCTCTTCTAGGAGAACATCCCTGGCATCGCTAGCGGAGTCTGTGGAGCTGACGGGAGAGAGGAGCGAGGACGACGGTGAGAAATCAAATAAACTACCAAAGTTTGAAATTCTGGAAAACGCATAAATAGTTATTAATTTAATGTATGTCCCAAGGTGGAACAATTCCAACAAACATCAAAAGGAAAAATGGACTGAGACAAAAAATAAACATTGGTTTAATGAAAAAGTCAGATAAGTTAAAAGCATCAGACAATAATTGCACATAATTCCGCATGCACCTTATAGTCTTGGGCTCCCATGGTTGCTCACCCACCTTTTTTATTATTTTTCAGTCTGTCTTGTCAGAATTATTTGTACTTATTTTCTTTAACTTAATAGAATTTTTGAAATTCCAGCTCCCTGTGTGTCTCAGGAAGCCCCATACACTTCACATGATTGTCCTGGTTTTTCTGACTCATGTATATGGAGTCCTGTTCAGACCAGTGACGCTCTCCCATCACAGCATCAGAAGAGCACAGAGACACTGAAACTGGCCATCTTCAAAGTAGTTCTAAAGCGAAAAGCCTGCAAGTGTCTTGGAAGCTGGCCACCTCTGAAAGACTGCAGAGGTGACCAGTAACAAGGCAACATGCAGTAAATTATGGAGTTAAAGGGAACCTGTCACCCGATTCTAAGTCTCTACACCTTCCTAGCAGCTCCCTATCTATCCCTTTCTTATCTAAAGTGGCCCTACCATGTGTAAATGAAGTATAAACTTACTGCAGTCCCCGTGGTTGGGGGACTGGGCGGGCGTGGCCACGCTTCCTTCATCACACCTCTGTGGTGTAATGCTGTGGTGTAATGCACGCCCCACTGGGCGGCATTATTCTGTGTCCTCTCTGCCGCCAGTATTTGGAATCTCCCGCCCTCTGTGTAGTTCTATGCACCGGCCGGACGTCACATTCGGCGCGGTGCATTATGGGGCCGATCACGTGATCGGCCCCAGTGCATTATGGGCTTGATCACGAGATAAGCCCGGCTCCGCGCATGCGCAACGCACTTATTGAAGCCGGGACGATCACGTGACCGGCCCCATAATGCACCGTGCCGGATGTGACGTCCGGCCAGTGCATAGAATTACACAGAGGGCGGGAGATTCCAAATACTGGGGGCAGAGAGGACACAGAATAATGCTGCCCAGTGGGGCGTGCATTACACCACAGAGGTGTGATGAAGGCAACGTGGCCACGCCTACCCAGTCCCCCAACCACGGGGACTGCAGTAAGTTTATACTTCATTTACACATGTTTAATAGGGACACTTTAGATAAGAAAGGGATAGATAGGGAGCTGCTAGGAAGGTGTAGGGACAGCTAGAGATAGTGTAGGGGCTTAGAATCAGGTGACAGGTTCCCTTTAAGAAACCCTTCATTCTTGAGAACCGAGAGAATTTTGACAATACATTTTGGGGTCTAAGAGGTAATGTTTCTCCATAAGGAGAGTGGCATGCCAGTATGAGGAGATTTAAATGCTGCAGTTCTCCTCTGGGGGATTAAATATGCAAATTTTCACTTCAAAAAGACTTGAACTCTAGCACCACTTATTGGAAGTAGCAATCCTAATAGTCAAATTCAACCCTTTAACGAATTTTGTTATATGATTTAGGATTTACACCAGATCAGTACCCCCCCAATTTGCAGATACGGCGCCTCGTCAGTGCAAAGTATGAGATCTGATTTGGCCGCATGAGACGCTAAGTGGGGTCTAAGGAGTAAGATTTCTCCTTGTGGAGAGTGATACTCAATACGGTATTCCAGTAATGAGGAGACTGAAAACTCACAATACTCGTCTGGGAAATGCAATATGCAAATTGTCTCTTCAGAGAGGAAGTAGACGAACTCTAGCGCCATCCATGTAATGTAGTGGAGAACATACAACGCGTTCTCCACTACATTACTAATGGAATAAATTACTTTTTTGGAAAATAAGAAGAATTTGGATTGTGTCTTTCTGGACCTGGGAGCGCTCGTCTATACACCAGATAATCTCTTTCTGTGGACACTTCCAATATGCGGCACTAGAGCTTAAGTCCTCTTTGAGGAGGCAGTTTGTAATAATAGCTTGCAAAGTGACTTGAATTTACAAGCTATTTGTCATTGTAACTACTTTTATCATGTTGAGACAACCCCATTAAAATCTGAAAACCTCATCTACCTAAACTTAAATCAGTCTAGCAGGAGGATCCAAGCATTTGAGCCATGATCCAGTTGCAGCCTAAAGCTCTAAAGGTACCTTCACACGCAGCAATATTGCATGCAATTTCACTGGCAATTTGCTGGTTGCAGTTAAATCATGGACACATTGTTACATTTGTACACGGCAACAAAATAGAACAATGTGTCCATGATTTCACTGCAACCAGCAAATTGCCAGTGAAATTGCATGCAATATTGCTGCGTGTGAAGGTACCCTTAAGGGGGTGTCACACGCGTCAATATCGCCTGCACGATATCGGCTGCACGTGACGTTGCAGCGATATTGACGCGTGTGACATACTGCATCAACCAGCGATAAATCGCTGGTTGATGATCGCCAGGTTTCAGAACCAGCTCAGAAACCTGGCGATTGTCGCCCGGTGGACACGCAGCATCGCTGCGTGTGACACCGGGACTAGCGATATTCCAGCTCCCAGCGCCTCTCACAAGCGCTGGGAGCTGGTATCCAAGGTACACTGCGGGTAACTAGGCAGCGCGCGCTGCCTAGATACCCGACTGTGTACCTTAGTTACCAGCCTCCTCCGCTCACCGGGTGAGCGGAGGAGGCTGGAAACTAAGGTACACGTCGGGTATCTAGGCAGCGCGCGCTGCCTAGTTACCCGCAGTTTACCTTGGAGACCAGCCTGCTCCCGCTTCCAGCAGGCTGGCAGCGGGAGCAGGACATCGTGGAAACGATATTTAAATCGTTTCCATGATGTCACTGGTCAATTGATCGCTGGTGAGTCTGCCTGTGTGACAGCTCACCAGCAATCAGCCGTCAATGTCGTCAGCGATCATCTCGCTGACGACATTGACGCGTGTGACACCCCCTTTAGAGTTGATAGTTTTCTTTTTGCACCAGTCTTCTAAATCGGACAGTGAAGTTTGTCATTGAAGACCAGAATGCTGGTGGCTGCCCCTGTATGAGGGTTTTTTAGTGTCTTTAGTGTTTGTATTGTGAATGCATGTTATTTGCCGGCTTGTGTTTTGCACACACAGACTTGTAATGTATTCTTTCTTCCTTAGGTGGCTTCTCTTCCCGGCCGTTTGTCCGCAGTGTCCAGCGTCAAAGCTCCGGCCGAGCCTCCGTCACGAGTCCTCTGGTCTCCAATGAGAATGGTTTTAGGCCATCTTGGTCGCTAGCAGCGAAACTCCACCTGCGTGCAGCACCTCTTGCCGTCACCCTTCAGACTCGCCCATACACGGGTCTTCCCTCAGTAAGATTGGCGAGGCCGATGATCACGTGTCGACATCTTGTTTTGGAAGCCTTCGCAATCTGTCGGGCAGCCTACACGATCACCTTGAAGGAGTTCGACGTGAGCATCGGGCATCATGTCGGGCACCGTTGGCCGTAGCTGAATGCGGAGCTCAGAAAGATCCATTGGTTAAGAAAACTGTACCCACAGAGCCCCCAGTGAAAACTGCGGCAGAGCTGGTGAGCAGTAACCCGCTGGATCCCATAGATAACAATAATCACATCGCCTTTGTTGATCAAAGTGATTCTGTGAGTTCATCACCCGTCCGCGAGTCACCGCAGAGCGAGGACTTGCAGACAAAGAAGCCTGTGACCACTAAAGTATCAACCGGGCAGGAGAAGACCACACGGACCACAGAAAAAGAAAGTAATAAGACCACATCCGTATCCAGCAGTAGTGTGAAACCCGTCTCCAAAACCAAGAGGAGTGAGGTCAAAACTCCAACACGTCGTTCATCCACACAGCAGAAGAAAGACGCTGTGAAACCACAGGAAGCCTCCACCCCTGTTTCCCAACCAAGGCCAAAATCCTCAACTCCTGCACACGGAAACACCTCGTCTCCAGCACCGAAGAAACCTGCTCCTTCTTCTAGGACCTCATCTATATCCAGCTCATCCAGTAAACACAGAGCACCTGAAAAGACTCTCAGCCGGGAGGTATCTAAAATAAGCCTGGGCTCAGACAAAAGCTGCGCCACCAAACCCTGCGGCACCACCCGTGTTGCCAATCCCAAGAGCAATGATTCTCCAGCAGATAGTCGGACTGTACGAAGTTCCTCCATGGCTAGCCTCCGCGCACCTCAGACAGCAACACGGTCTAGTCTCAAGCGGGACAGCAAGTCTGAGGAAAAGGGCCTGAGCTTCTTTAAGTCTGCTCTGAGGCAGAAGGAGAACAGGCGATCGGCAGACTTGGGGAAGACAAGTCTATTGTCTAAGAAACCCACCGGAACCAAGGGCTTGGGTCAGGAGAAACCAGAGCCAGCGTCATTGTCGCCAACTGCTGAGGTCACCCCAAGTCCAAAAAAGCATTCTGCCTTACCTCAAAACAAAGCCAAGTCTTCCTCTGATGAAAGACAAGCCCAGTCATCTCCTGGTGGGAAAAAGACTTCTGATAAGTACCTTAAAAAACTCCCGTCTTCAACAAAGCCATTGCCTAAAGCCCAGTGACCCAGGGTGCAGGGGCAGCCGCACCATGAGCCCTGACTGCAGACACATGCAGGAGAAGCTGTCCCTGCTGACGCTGTTCTATGGGAATGAATGCACTTTTTTCTTTTTTTATTTTTAAACTTTTATGGGGTAAGGGTCTTGTCCTTGTATTCTCCCAGCATCGCTTGCGCATGGAAGTTGACTTTTGTTGCGTGGAACCTGCTGGAGTGAGCCATGCCCTTCCCAGCAGCTGAACTGTATTACTCCGCCAGTCCTGCTGAACTTTGCCCGCTTGTCCGAATTCTCCAGGGAAGAGGAGAAACGCTTTGAATTTCTCTTCTGCCAACAGAATGCTGCTCTTTATCTCTCTCTTATCTTCCTTACCAAAGCCCGGCTGTGACTCTTCACTCGGAGAAGAGTAGGACAGAGGTTGGGTGACTTCTCCGGCTAAGGAGGAAACGTTATTTTCCGTCGTTTCTTGAAGTTGTGCGTTGCTTACCCTCTCTGGAAGTCAGCAGAGCACTTTCCTCCCATCAGGCTCCTCTTCTCCATTATCCCATGATATCACCTGCATATAGGTAATCTGCTGCCATGTTGACTTCATATCCCGCTCTTAATATCATATTAGTAGTGTTACTCTACGTCTAGATGTAAGCTAACCAATGCCCTGGTCACCTGTTGGACCACTCGGGCCCGTTGTAGCGGTGATTTTTCTTCCCCGTATGATAACGTACCCTCATATTATCGTCGTAGGTCCGGTCTCTGCAGTGCCATTGCATTGTATACTGCTTTTTACTAAAACGCGTCGGTAGGCACAGTAGGGTCAAACTGTAAATCCTCACGCACCATATACACCCATTATTAACGAGCTGCTATAATAAATGCTGATGGCTCCTGCTCTCTTCAAGACGCGCTTCGGGCCTTCCATAATGTGTGACATACTGTTTTTTATCGTACCCTATTATCGACGCCATATTTCTTCTTTTCGCTTTCACCATCCCAGTGTTTGACCTCAGGAAGGAATTGTGATATACCAGGGCAGCTTTTGTAGCAGTATTGGATACCACCATTCATTATACATTTCATGTACAGCTGCTGACATTCCGCAGAGGTTGGCTTCTCAGCGCAGACCGCCATATCTGCCATATCTGATTTGCCAATCACATGGTGCTCCCTCTTTAGAGATTGTACGTGCCGAGTACAGCACAGTAGAACACTAAAAATTCCTGGTGGACACAAAGGTGAATAGTTTTCTTTGTATTTTTTACTCATTTGTAGACTCTAATTGCTGCTCGGGGCGAACACAAATTTAGTGAAAATACATTTTTTTAGTTTTTCGATTGTGACTGGACCTCTCCTTCGACTTCGGTCCCTTTTTGCACAGGCACGTTTTTCATTTCTGCATGGCCGTGTTGAATGTGCACGCACTTGTGACCTATGCAAATGAACAGTGGCGATTTAGTCGGTGCTCTCACCTCTCCGCAAGTGTCCCTGCACCTCCTCTCGTGTGCATGTGTGGGGGTCATGATGGCCACAGAGCGGCAGTTTTTTTTTTATTTTATCATTACTGGTTCTCATTGGTTTTCCGTTCTTATGTACGTTCTTATGTATGTTCTTATGTTATCGCAGTCATTTTTGAGGCTGAAGTCTCTTAAGGACGTCGTTTATCTTCCCTTCTCCTGTTGACATAACCGGACAGTTTTATATGCTGGTCTAAAGGCCCCGTCACACCTGGCAACTGGGCTGAGAGGTCGGTGGCGACTGGCGGGTGCGCACACATTTTTGGCACCCCGCCAGCATCACCCTATATCGGTCGCCTGGTTTAAGAGCACTGCTCTGAAACCAGGCGACCTCCCGGCGGCGCCGACATCGCCCCTTTACATGAGGCTGCGTAGGGGCGATGTCGCCCCGTATGACAGGGCCTTTAGACTTTGCGCCAACTGAGTTTTGAGTTTTTGGAGCACAAACCAACTGAAACTTTCCAAATTTTCGTTCAAAACTGTAAAATGTTTAGGTTTTTGCTCCAAAACCTTTTTGTGCACATCGCCTTATGCTGATTTGCATTGGAGTAAAAGGGGCCTTGTTTATTAAAAGGGGCACGCCACTTGTGAATGTGGCATGTCTTTAAGCCTGAGAATGAAATCTATGCCTGGCGTCTGTTTTGCACCATTTTTTGTGCCACGCCCAGGATCACTTTTCCTACCAGATTTCAAAAGTGTAAATTTGGTATACTATATTTCCATGGCATAAGTGGTGTAAAACACTTAGTAAACCCCCCTCCAGTTATTCCTGCTGCTTAGTATTGACTGCTATGTTGGCTGCTTTGCTGACCCATTTTTGAGCCCCCAGATTGTGTTAAGTTGCTCATGTCCTATAATGGAGTAATTTCTTCCTGAGTTGTATGACGCGGGGGCGCCCCGCTCTATAACTGTTCCTTAGTGTGGCTTTTTGGTATTCCCTTTTAGATTGCATTATTACGATCTGACCCCCGATTACAGAGATTGACTTTATACAAATGGTACCTGATGGAGCCTAAGGGACTCTGCTTCTGAGTTTTAATATCTTTGCTTACTGCAGTGAATGGAAACACTTTTATTTCTAATTCCGTATAACCAGCCATTCATCTGCTTTTTAGTTCTAATGCACAGCTTTTAGCCGAAGTAAGAATTATTTTGGCCGATTCGTTGGGGGACACAGGAACCACGAGTGAATAGGCTGCCACCTTGAGACTGATACTAAGAATGTATCCTAGAATAAAAACTGACTCCTCCCCACCAGGATACACCTGGGCAGTTTACACCCAGTCATTCAATATTGCTTAGCATCATTCAGAGGAGTTTTAGACTATTTTTCGCCCTGGTTAGGTTAGGTGCCAACCTTTTTTCTCTTTTTAATTTTTGCTGGTATTGGCATTCATTTTCCCACTCTGGGGATAGCTTTAGCACGTCCTATGGTTCCTTTGTCCCCATTGAAGTGATGAGAAATGTTGATTTTTGGTACTTGCCGTAAACCTCTTTCTCTGAGCCTTCATTGGAGGACAGAGCACCCCTCCCTGTTTGGAGGCAGTGTGTCGTTAGCTTTTCTCGTTCTTCTTTTGCACTGCATCAATAACTGGTGTTGCCTGCCCACGTGTGGCCTGGTGGGGAGAGGTCAGCTTATTTTGTAAGATGTATTCTTAGGCTGGGTTCACACTGCGGGTCGGGTCAGATCCGATCCGAGGCTGTCAGGATGAACCTGACAGCCCCGGACTGGATCAGCACACAGAACCGGAGGGCTAATATGCCCTCCGGTCCGGTGTGCACTCGCACGCAGCTGCCGCCACTGATGAATCAGGACCGCGGCTGGCAGGGAGCTAGCCGTGGTCTTGAAACAACTGCGGCGAGAAGCCGCAGGGGTCCGGTTCCCGGATCCTCCCTGACCGGGGCAATCCGGCCCCATAGGCTCCCATGTTAGGGAGCGCCGGGAGGATCCGGGCGAATCTGGGACAATCAGGGGCAATCCGGGAATTGCTAATTAGAGGAGATATTCTTCTCTCGGACACAAAACGCTGCAAGTAGCGTTTTTGTGTCCATGGGAGAATACTGAATTCTCCCGGATTATCCTGGACACATAGAAACCGGGTGGCAGAGAGCTGCCATCCGGCTTCTATCCGGCCCCATAGTATATTATGGGGCCAAAAACCGGTCCGGGGCTGTCCGGTTTACACGGACAGCCACGGATCGGAACCATCCCGCAATGTGAAACCGGCCTTAGTGTTTGCTCAAGGAGAAAAGAAAAAAACACAAAGGGCACCATGTTGGAAATTTGAGAACAATAAAAAATGAGGCAAGTTCCCTCTACGTGTCTCCATTTTTTATTGTTCTCAAATTTCCAACATGCTGCCCTATGTGTTTTTTTTCTTTTCTCCTTGTACAAATTCCAGACACATGGCACATGTTTGAGATGTATACACATGTTAGTGGTGCACACCATCTCTTTCTGTTCTTAGTGTTTCCCTCCTAATGGCAGAATATTAACTCCTGGTTCCTGTGTCCCATAATGAAGACTATGAGAAAGTGATTTTACAGCGAGTACCAACAGTCCACAATCGCTGAAAGCAAGCAGAGTCTTTAAAATAAGTAAAATAGTAATTTTTATGAAAAACAAACTCTTCCCAAAAGCTTGTGCTCTCACTCAATATCTGCCACACTTTTCCATTTTCTCCACGGTGATGATATTACAGAAGAAACTCTGAGCTGCCAAATGCAAATATTATGCAAATAAGGGGGGGGAATATTAAACTACACTACACTATAGACTGGACTCGAAAGGTTAAAGAGAATTTCACATTTTAATAGGCTCCTCTAAATGTTACGCCGTCTCCTTTGCATAGCGTGTCCTCATTTTCATCGTCCTTTGACTTTCGGCAGGGTAACGTCAGGCTTTTTTTTCTCCTGGCTTGCGATCGTTGCGCTGCCCCGGGCTTTCAAAGTCAGTGTGTCGTGCCAGCTGTACAAGGTCGCCTTTTCCAAGACCTTATCGATCTAATAACTGGCGGCAGAAACTTAGGGATGGGAAGCAGAGTGTGAAATTCTTTCTTCTGTTTAGGTTGCAGCGGTTATTGTGTCCCTGGGTCATTTTACTGTCCAGCCGTTTATAACACTCTTCACTATGGATTAATGTCAGAGACTTGCCCCCTTATTTTAATGATGAGTTTAAAGTGAATCTCCACCTTTTATTCATTGTTATTTCATTGTTATTTTTTTTCCAGGTCCCAAATCATGTACTGATTTCTCAACAGTCCATCAAAACTGAACCTTTATGTAACACCCGCAACGCCCAGTTTATTATTATTTTTTTTTTTTGCTATTTAAAGAGGACCTGTCACCCCCTCCTGCTGCATGGCAATCTAAATGCAGTGTCTGTTGCATTCAGGGAAGGGGACCCTGATGTGTCTGTGTGCTGTGTACCCCGAGATATAGGCTTTGTAAAACTTACAGTTAGAAGCCATGGAGGTAGTCCTTGATTCTGGAGTGAGCTTGATTGACTGGGGTCATGCCCTCCCCCTGCATCTCTGTGCCGCCTCCTGCTGTGATGTTTATGCTTTCCTCCTCTCCTCCTGTCACTCACAGCATACAAATCATTTGTCCTGAGGTCAGCTCCAGAGTCCTGGCTTGCTATCTAAACAAAGCATAAACAACACAGCCGGAGACAACACAGAGAGGCAGAGGGGGAGGGAATGGTCCCAGTCAATCGAGCTCACTCCAGCACCAGGGACTACCTCCATGGCTTCTAACTGTAAGTTTTACAAAGATAGAAACAAGAATCACAGAAAAGAGGGGTAAGCCCCGGTCATTATGCACTGCATATATCCCCCTCATCTATAGGATAGAGTTTTACAAAGCCTATATCTGGGGGCACACAGACACATGGGGGACCCCTCCCCTGAATGCAGCAGACACGCTGCATTCAGTGCTGCATTTAGATTGCCATGCTGCAGGGGGGTGACAGGTCCTCTTTAAATAGAAACTGCAATTTCACCACTTAAGATGAAAATATATATTTAGACAATTCTTTCTACCATGAAAACAAATGTATTGTATTTCCTTTAATTTCTTTGTGGGCCACTGCATAGTTACAGATGTTACCAAAAATGATCAGTTTGGAAGGACTGGACCACTTTATAGCTTTGCCGGAAGTTCGTTATTCTGATAAATTGCCTGCAGACAAAAATAAAAATTGCAGCCACCGGCAGAACTCACGAGGGAAAGTGTGTGAGCTTACTGCATATTGTTTATACATAGAGCACCATAGTAAAACCATATGCAGAGAGCTCCCTCTAGTGGCAGATGTGGGCTTACAGAATTTGATTCTGGTTACGGGGTGGAGGGTTTTTATTTTTTTGGCATCTTTTTCTGTAAGGTGAAAGTATGATGTACAGCATTTATTTTTGCTTAACGCCTTTGATCAGTCCTGCTCTTCGTTGGTGCTCGGAATTTGGAGCTGTGAACAGGATGGTGTTGGAGAATAGACTAAAAACTTTTATAAAGGTCTTTTTTTTTTTTTTAACAGCAAAAATGGGAATGCTGCTTGCAAGTTTTTTGGTGACGTGCAATTTGCTAAATCAACTTTTTTGTTTTCGTTTTAAAGTCCAGAATGAAATTTACTATGGTCATGTGGCATTCAAAAGACGAGAGCTGAGCTATTCGATTTTCAATTACCTTGTTCGAGTTTGTTCAGGCTTCCACCGCAGCTGGACCTCAATTGTGTGCGTGGTGTCATGGCCGCCTCTTGTGCTCACCAGGCCCTTAGAATAGAATTGGTGTGAACAGACCTGCAGGGCTCCCTCCATCTGCCCCAGGTCTTTTCACACCGAGATAGCTGGAATCTTTCTCTACATTATATAGCTACTATTTGTGCCACTCTTGTCCTTAAAAATAAATGTAGTATTGAAACTCGGTCCCATTTTGTAAATAAAACTGAGCAGCAATACCAAACACTACCTTTGGACAAGAGTGGCGCAGTTTCATGAAAATAAGAATAAAAGAACCTCTCCAGTTAAATGAAAATCTCATTGTTCTACTCAAACATATACACTCATTTTTACTACCCTTTGTTTATGGCTGCCAAATATTAGGATACATTTGCATCCTATATGTTGTGTTTTTGCATATTCCTTAAATTTGTAGATTTTTTTTTTGCTGCTAAGAAAACAGATGAACATTCCCTTTCAGTGAGTAGACTGATTCCACCTCCGTTCTGCGGTGGTGTCACTGAGCATGTGCCGGTCATCCACAGGCTGGTGTCACGCAGGTTACATAGCACAACCTGTTGGTCTAGTTCTCCGCCATGAAAGACACGCACACACGCATCGGCAGTGATGGAGATTACACTACATAATAGCCCTTTCTTCGGTGCTATAGTCCATCGTGAGGACCACCGGTCTCCGAGGGCTGTACGTTCTTATACCTCCTGTCAAGATCAACTTCTTGGACTCAATCTTTCGAGGACGTTTTGTATCCTTTCTGGTTACACTGGATTTATTATATGGCTGTGACCGGCTCCATTCCTGTATATTGTTTTTGATGGCATCATTACCAATTTTGCCTTCTCATTGACACAGTATATTATCATTTGTGTTTTTTTTACTTTATTTTTGTTTGTTTGTAAATATGTGACAATTGCTACCTGCCAGATTGGGAGAGGGTGATTGATGGACACGGATCGCTCGCCTTCCCATACCTCTCCTACTCTGCTCCTTCTGAACACTGGTTCTAATAATGTCGGGCCTGGTGCATGACGGTGTAACAATGCCTTTTTATTTATTTTTATGTTTTATTATGCCAGGTGTATGCACTTTTAATATGCAGAATTTATATTTTTTACGTTCCAGAATGCTTCTTTGTGGGAGACACGTTTGATAACCTGTAGTTGAGAATATTATAATGCGGTAATTAAAAGCATTAAAACGGATAAAAATAACCCGAATTCTGCGTTTTCTTCATTTCGAGCTCTGCGTGCTTCTTCAGTTTGCCTCTAGAGGGCAGTAATGAGTCACAGCTGGTGCTAATTTTCCCTATTTTATTTATTACATGATGCACAGCGCTATATTAATTGCACGTTGCAAAATATTTCATCTTTCATTGTAAAAATGTTAAAGTTGCTCTAAACGTATATTTATAGATATGTTTTATATCAGTGATCGCTCCTTTTCCTAATCCAGAACCTCAAGATAGGATTAAAGACAACTCTACTTTAGTGTTCTGGGGAATGGGGGGAGGTTGGCTTTTTTTGCACCATATTCTTTAAAAAGGCACATGTAATGAATACATTTTGCAAAAATAAAATTTATTTTTGTGTTTCACATCTTTTGCCACTTTTAAGTGTAAAAAAATAGCATGGTATGCTATAACGTCGCAAAATTTTCAGATGTACTAAAGTTTACTCGGGTGGAGTGAGGGATAGTGTGTACAAAACAAAAAAAAATCTACATTTTTAAAAAGTTGCAATTGATGAATCGGCCAAAAATATCTTGAAATCGCAAACCTTGGGCACAATGGCCGACTTTAAAAAATACTAAGAAAAAAGGTGAAGACATATACTTAAAAAATAAAAAGTGACAGTTAAGAGAAGAAAAGGCACAAATTTAATACACCGTAATAATAATAATTGAACAAATAACAAATTAAAAAAGTGTGAATACAATATTAAAACTGGCCCATAATCCTAATTTGTAAAGTGAACAGGTGAGCTCCATTGCGTTTTAGACGTAAAGGGGTTGTGCCACGAGCAATTGTATATTTTAATCAATAGATCTAAGGCTGCCTTCACATTTGCGTCTTCCGCCGCAGCGTACGATGCGCACGCGTATCCGCAGGGCAAAACGCATGCAACCGTACGCAAACGTCGCGTTTTTTAAGCTCAATTACATACGCATTCCTTTGAAAAAACGCTGCGTTCACTTGCGGATGCATGCGTTTTTACCATATGCATACGTTTATTGTCCGCATGCGTACCGTTTTCTTTAGCTATTTTCGTCCTTCCAGCATTTCTGGGCTTGCGCAGTTGCGTGTCCGCATGCATACCGAAAGCTGCCATGCGCAATGTCGTGCTTAAGCTTGCGTACCCATAGGCAGCAATACGTTTATTATGCGCACGTGTGCGCATGCGGATGGTTGCATATATTTTATCCACCAAAAAATGCAACATGTTGCGTCCCAAGGCCGCGGATTTTTTAAACAATCGTGCGCATACGCGACCAAGCGCAGACATAATCAAGGTTAATTTGATGTTTGCAGACGAATGCGCACGCCATGTTAGAGATAGGTACGCAATACGCTTGCGTTTAGCTGACTTTAGATTTGCGTCTGGCTCCGCAGCGCATGTTGCAGATGTGAAGGCAGCCTTAGAATAAAAATAAGTTCCACAACTGAAAGTGTTAAAAAAAGAAATGTTCTGTACTGAGATATTCTTATAAATGTGTCCCTGTGTAATGTATGTGTCCGACCATGCAGGAACAGGTCTGATATACTGCAGCTAGTGATGAACGAGTAGCGAAATATTCGTGATCGCTATACTCATAACGAATACATTGTAATACTCGCATACTCGTCCAAATAGCGAGTCTAATGTTAGTCATACATCTGGCCAAAAACACGAGCATTTCCGAGACAGGGCAGGAGGGTGGGCTTTTTTGAGTTTTCACTACATACAACACCTTGCTGTGACCCCCAGATAGAGCCTAACATTTAATCTACAGTCACTTGGGTGCCGACTCCCTTTGTGTACTGAAGGGAGCTGGCAATGTGTGAGATCGTTCACAATCGACACATCACTCACGAGCACCAGCGATACTCACCGAGTAACAGATATCACGAATATCGTACTTTCTCCTTCGCATCATTGGGGGACACAGGACCATGGGTGTTTTCTGCCACTAGTAGGCGACACTAAGTATAGAAAAAAGTTAAGTCCTCCTTCCTGCAGTATACACCCATCCGTAGGCGTAGCTAGTCAGTTTTTGCTTAGTGTCGCAAGGAGGCACGTGTGTCTGTAGTTCAGACCACATCTACCATTTTTATTCTTTTACTTTTTATTTCACTATTTAATTCTTATTTAACTTTTTATTATATGCAAAGGCGCCGCTCTACGTAAAGCATGGGAAATACCAAGGCAGCGCACACCACCCTTGGAGGGGCGAAGGACCCGCATAAAGGGGCTCCGCTCTCACTACCCCAAACCAGGCGGCCAGCCACTGTGCATAGCATTCCTCTGTAGGACAGAGAGATGTAAGGGGGCAGAAGTACAGCACCTCTCACCCCCTCCAACAAAGGAGCAGGTGATTGAGGCCACCAGCGTGCCCAGCCACTGCACCGATCCATCCCCAAGGGATCCGGTGCAGCAACAGCCTGCACACACTGGGCACCATTCCCCCCTCCAGCCGCGGTGGCCCCAGGCCGGGACGCGCACTACCGGTAAGTTCAAGGCGCGCGTCCAGGGCATGGGGCTGAAGCTCCCACCAGAATCTCTGCTCTCCGCTGCTGTAAGGTGACGGACCCATCAAAGGGCCCTGCTCTCGCTGTGCCCCCCGTGTAAAAAAGACGGAGCCCATAAAGGGCTCTGCTCTTCCTGCTCCCTCCCAGAGCCTCTTCCATCCGCATCACAGGCCCCACTACATCCCCCTGCACAATACGGGGATGCAAGGAGTGCTCACGCTGCCACCTCTCACCCTCTCCAACCAAAGAGTTGGTGACTGAGGACACCCTGGGCACACTAGCACCAACCCAGCCCCAAGGGTTCCAGTGCTCAGCTGCAGCAGCAGCCTCCACAACACCAATCAGCGTCATAGGGCAGGCACAATGACGCGGCGGGGCATGGAGAGCCGCGATTGGCCGCTGCTAGTGTCAATTGCGTCTACACACGCCCACCTATAGAAGCTGGGCTAGTAAAAGGGAACACGCGCCCCCCCCCCCCCCCCCCCTTAGGCAAGCAGCCAACCACTCCATGGCCATGCTACATTGCCCCGTCGCAACCACGCCCCCCGTCCGGCGCGAAACTCACACAAAGTATGCACACGTCGGGCACAGCAGCAGCCCCAGGTCAGTAGACAAAACACAATGCTGCAACCTGGCCCTCCCCTCCTCTAGCACCAAGGAAAGAATCCATGTATTTCAGTGAGTTATTTGACAAATATATTACGGTATAATAAATTGACAATTCCTCTTTAGGAGGATGACAGGAATTCTCAAAAAGGTCTTTATTGTTCAGGACAGTATGGCCTATGGCAGCAGCACAACAAAGCCAAACATATTTGCTACAGAAATAGCTGGGGTCCTTTTTGTCCTCTTTGTTCCCCTAAATTTAGAGTAATTTTGAGGCCCAGGTGAACTCTGCGTCTCAGCATACTTAACAAACTCCAAGAGGCTGATAAACAGATGCAGATGCTCACTGAACAGCACGGAAAGGTCCAGCGCCAGCCTGTGGAAAGAGTGTACGTGAGGACAGTCAGTGAGCTGAGCCTGCTGACCGAGCAACGGCTCCGGCATCTGGAGCAGCAGCAGCTCCTCATGCAGGTACACACTCTGCTTCCATCACAAATGTACAAGTAATTGGTGTCCTGTGGATTTCCGTATTTGGCACTCTGCCAAGAAAGCTTTAATTTGTTTCCTAAAATTTGATCATTGATAACTACGTATAGCTTGTTCCTGGGTTTCCATAATTGCAGTTATTCTATATGAGAAGAATTATGGTGACTTGTAAGGTTCACAATATTCTTTATCGAGGAATATACATTATTGTATAAATAAATATTTTAACACTATCTGTGCAATAATTCCCTTCAATTTCTTATTGAGCGAATGGAGGATTAAGATGCACTTATACTGCAAAGGTCCATCCCAGAGACGATCCCCCGACTCCTCGCCACCCCACTACCAGTCTTAAGTCACCCTCCAAAGAGGAACGCCCACAGCCGGGTTTGCCCCCGGACTGTCAGACAACAGGCACCCAGGCAATGGTCGACAACCTCATCGAGGCCATTAACAAAACACTATGAGTCAGTGACGGCCAGGCCACTGGTCGACTCTCCAGTCTCGTGACCAGCTAACAAAACCCTGCTTGCGCTCTCAAACAGCTCAACTATCAAAGACCCTAACAACCGCCAATTAAACATCCTAGCACGCTCTGTATTTGGATCCTCAACGCCGGCCCCTCTCACCCTCCTTCGCTGCGGCATAGGTCACTAAAGCATCGATGTTCTGAATTGCACGTGCTACGCGCATTATTACAAGACCACATCACCTCACAAAACAACTGACCTACTCAACCAACTGTGATAGAGCCACTCACAGCTGCCAATTCCAGGTAGACACAGGAAGCCTTGCCGGGTAAACGTCTGGTTTATTTCTGGCATAAACCATATGAACACAACAAAACAGGGGATCAGCTTCTTAGGCTCAGAGCTGCACACTGCTCTCCTCCACTCTAAACTCTCACCAAAGAAAAAAAAACAGGTGATCATTTAACTTCTCTGACCACACCTCAGGGAGGGAGGAACATGCTGAATCAGCCCCAGCTCACATAACAGAGTTCATCAACCTGGCTGAAACGTACCTCCCATCCCTTACGGTACCAGTAATCATGTTACACATTCCCCCCCTCTGCCCAAAGCCGGAGGTTTGGGCACCATTGGACACCAAACAGGGGAACCTAGACAGGGCATCCGTATTCCCATGGAATTTCCCGGGCCTGTGCTCAACATGGAAAGTGAAATCTTGAAGAGCCAAAAACCACCGGGTCATTCTGGCATTCTTTCCACGTCTGTCCCTCAGCCACGTCAGGGACGCATGATCGGACACCAGGCTAAACTGTCGCCCTAGGAGGTAATAACGTAAAGTGTCCACCGCCCATTTGATGGCCAAACACTCCTTCTCAACAATAGCATAGTTCTTTTCGCAGGATGACAACTTTCTACTAAGGTACAGGATTGGATGTTCTTCTCCATGTACTACCTGGGACAGGACAGCTCCTAGCCCGACCTCTGACGCGTCGGTCTGGAGTACAAACTCCCTGCTGAAATCTGGTGCCATTAGGACCGGTCGGTTACACAGAGCGGACTTTAGGTCCTGGAAAGCCGTCTCAGCTTCCGAAGTCCACTTGGCCATGGAGGACTTCGTGCCCTTAAGGAGGTCAGTCAAGGGAGCGGCTTTCACAGCAAAGTTTGGGATGAATCGCCGGTAATATCCGACAAGTCCCAGGAAGGCTCTGACTTGCTTTTTAGAGAGGGGTTGTGGCCAACTCTGGATTGCCTCCACTTTATTTAGTTGTGGCTTGATCTGGCCTCTCCCGACAACATAACCCAAATACCTGGCCTCCTCCTTCCCGATGGCGCACTTCTTCGGGTTAATTGTGAACCCCGCAGTTCTCAGTGCCTCCAGCACCCTCTGGACCTTCTGCAGGTGACTTTCCCAGTCCGAGGTATAGATCACTATGTCGTCCAAATAAGCTGCATCGTACCTCTTATGGGGGGCTAGGATTCGGTCCATGGCCCTCTGGAAGGTGGCCGGGGCTCCCTGAAGCCCGAATGGCATCCGTGTATACTGGAAACAACCATCAGGTGTAGAAAAGGCCGTCTTCTCCTTGGCACTCTGTGACATAGGTATCTGCCAGTATCCTTTTGTTAGGTCAAGGGTGGTGATGTACCTTGCTGGTCCTAACCTCTCGATGAGCTCATCGACTCGAGGCATCGGATAGGCATCAAACTTGGAGACTTCGTTCAACTTGCGATAGTCATTACAAAACCGCCATGATCCGTCCGGTTTCTGCACCAGTACGATGGGACTGGACCAGCCACTCTTTGATTCTTCGATAACACCGAGATTCAACATTCTTGTCACCTCCTTCGAGATCACTTCTCGACGAGCTTCAGGGATCCGGTACGGCTTCAGGTTAACCCTCACGTGTGGTTCAGTGAGGATGTCGTGTTCCACAACCTGGGTACATCCCGGCAGGTCTGTGAAGAGATCCCTGTTCCGATGAAGCACCTCTTGACACTGTTGCTTTTGAGCCCTAGACAGTGTGTCCGCCACTGTGACCTCTTTGATGTCGGCCTCCATCTTCCCTACCAGACAGGGGGTTTCCATAGCGTCTCTATCCCGCCATGGCTTCAGCAGGTTGACGTGGTATACCTGATAAGGCTTCCTTCTTCCAGGTTGGTGAATTTTATAGTTCACCTCGCCCACTTTGTCAACCACTTCATAAGGCCCTTGCCACTTGGCGAGGAATTTACTTTCAACTGTAGGGATCAATACCAGTACACAATCACCAGGACTGAACTGTCTCACCCTTGCAGAGCGGTTATACACCCTTGCTTGCGCCTCTTGCGCTCGGAGCAAATTGTCTCTTACGATGGGCATCACCTCGGCGATTCTCGCCTGCATCTGAGCGACATGCTCCACGACACTACGGTGGGGGGTCACCTCCGCTTCCCATGTCTCTTTTGCTATGTCCAAGAGACCTCGAGGATGACGACCATACAAGAGTTCAAATGGAGAGAATCCCATTGAGGCCTGGGGAACCTCCCTGATAGAGAACATCAGATATGGGAGGAGACTGTCCCAGTCTCGACCGTCTTTCTCGACCACCTTCTTCAGCATGGACTTCAATGTTTTGTTGAATCTCTCCGCGAGGCCATCTGTCTGCGGATGGTACACTGAGGTTTTCAATTGGGTTATCTGTAGTGCTTTACACAGTTCCCTCATAATCTTGGACATAAAGGGGGTTCCTTGATCTGTCAGGATCTCTTTTGGAAGTCCCGTTCTTGAGAAGACGTGCACCAATTCTCGGGCTATAGTTTTAGCAGAGGAATTTCTCAAAGGTATTGCCTCCGGGTACCGAGTCGCATAGTCCAGGACTACTAAGATGTACTGGTGGCCTCTTGCAGACTTGACCAGGGGGCCCACCAGATCCATGGCAATTCGATTAAAGGGCACTTCTATAATTGGTAATGGCACTAGCGGACTTCGGAAGTGAGCAACGGGGGCGGTCAACTGGCAGGTGGGACACGACCTACAATAGTCTACAATCTCCCGATGACACCCAGGCCAATAGAACCTCCGAAGGATCCGCTCCTGGGTCTTATCTACCCCTGGGTGACCACCCAGGACATGAGAATTGGCCATGTCTAATACTTTGCGTTTATAGGGCCCTGGAACCAACAGCTGTTCTATTACCTCACCTCTCACCTGGGTAACCTGATATAGCAACTCTCTATTTACTGCAAAGTGAGGGAACCTGGTGTCAGCCCCCGGCTCCTGGGCAACCCTGTTTATAACAGTCACATTTTCAAAGGCCCCTTTCAGGGTCAAGTCCCTCATTTGAGCAGTCCCAAAATTCCCGCTGGATGTCATCAACTCTGGGAAGGTTTTTTTCAGAATCTCTTTTGATCACAGAGGTTGAAAAATGCAAAATATTTTCAGCCACATACGGCTTTCTTCAGTGCAAACAACTATAACAGAGTGGTAAACACATAATTAGTGTTACAATATACAAGAAACAATATCTCAAACACAGTAAGCTTCTCACTTTGATCTTTTCAAAAAATTAGGAGGAATTAAAGATGAGAATACAGTGTATACAAGTGATTGACTGACACAATAATGAGAAAAACAATGAAAAAAAACAATCATAGGAACAGAATTGTCTTCTGGTAATACCTTTTGATCAAAAAAAGGGTGAAGAGATTCACAATAATCAAAATCAACGGTAAATACTGCCACCTGCTGTCTAAAATAAACAAGATAAGGAAAACACCTCAACAACAAGACATATAACAGGTTAATGGTAGTATCAATCAACGGCATCTACATGATATGAGGACAAAAATGCAAATACCTGAAAAACAGTGGAGGAGCCTGAATCCATGCACTGTAAAGTATTATGGCAATATAACAATACCCTCATATGAGACAGGATACTTTATTATGAACTAGTATCAGTGAAAAAAAATACAGAAATTAGTGAGACCTGCATGTCTCTCTGATATATGAGCAAACATCTGTCATGATAATGGACAAAAGGAAAACAAATGAATTACCTTAATGTAGTATACCACTATTTCATGGGGCTCACAGTGGGAAATTGGCCTTTAGAAAAATGAATGGTGTGCATTAGTAAATGAAATTCCCTAATAGAAGAGTAGCCCATAACAGAAAAACAATGAACTCCCCATGGCCCCCATGTCTGCAATATGCTGCATATAATCACTAAAGACCAGGTGGTCTTATATGCTAAAGTCATATACTTAAGTTACCCCAAGCAGGAGACCGTCCCCCAGGTACTGGCAACCAAAACCACCATGTATAAGTACTTACTATGTACAACCATGTGTGTCCAGGAAGACTGTGAGCAATGAATGACACTGAAAACCAGCTTTTTATAGGAGCAGGGAGTCAAATGACTACTGACTTCCTGTATTAGGAACACATGTGACCTGCAAGCAGTGAGCATGTGCAGGAGTAGTGAGCGACCAGAGTGTTATAAAAAGGATACTGCGCACCCCGGTGGACGGAGGAATGAATTACAGGCATTCATTACATATGCTGTAAAAACAAAGAAGCAAAGAAAAGCAGCTTAGATTAGATGTTAAGTATATCACATAAGACCAAGAGACCCGGGGATTAGATTGAGGCAGTAAATATGTATATGGGCAAACCTGTAAAACACAAAGATTGTTAAAACAATGTAAATGTGCATGAATAGAGGCTCCAACCAGAATATATTCATCTTATAGCAAGACCTCATACTCTCTATTCAGACCCTTTGGTGCAAGGGTCTGAAGGGTAAAAATCCAAAACATTTCACGTTCTTTTAACCGCCTAATGCGGTCTCCGCCTCTCCGCATAGGAGGAATATGTTCTAAAATATGATATCTCAATTGGGCAACATTATGACCCTGATTAATGAAATGAAACGGAACAGGTAAGAGGGTGTTTTTACATCTAATAGTACTTTTATGCTTAGAGATGCGGTCCCGGATACGCTGGGTGGTCTCCCCAACGTACCCGAGACCGCAAGGGCACTTTATGAGGTACACAACGAACGCCGTATCGCACGTGAGATAGTCATCAATCTGATAAATGTGACCCGTTCGTGGATGTGTAAAGGTGGAGCCCTTGATCAAATTCGAACACTGTAGACAATTGCGACAGGGAAAATTACCTTTCTTAGGAGTGGCCAAGAAGGTTTGTCTAGATTTGACTGTGCTGGAGCCAACGTCTGCACGTACTAAATGATCCCTAAGGTTGGGGGCCCTCTTATAGCACCATAGTGGTGGTGTTTTAAACTCATCAATGGATGGATATGAATCACTGATACTAGTTCATAATAAAGTATCCTGTCTCATATGAGGGTATTGTTATATTGCCATAATACTTTACAGTGCATGGATTCAGGCTCCTCCACTGTTTTTCAGGTATTTGCATTTTTGTCCTCATATCATGTAGATGCCGTTGATTGATACTACCATTAACCTGTTATATGTCTTGTTGTTGAGGTGTTTTCCTTATCTTGTTTATTTTAGACAGCAGGTGGCAGTATTTACCGCTGATTTTGATTATTGTGAATCTCTTCACCCTTTTTTTGATCAAAAGGTATTACCAGAAGACAATTCTGTTCCTATGATTGTTTTTTTTCATTGTTTTTCTCATTATTGTGTCAGTCAATCACTTGTATACACTGTATTCTCATCTTTAATTCCTCCTAATTTTTTGAAAAGATCAAAGTGAGAAGCTTACTGTGTTTGAGATATTGTTTCTTGTATATTGTAACACTAATTATGTGTTTACCACTCTGTTATAGTTGTTTGCACTGAAGAAAGCCGTATGTGGCTGAAAATATTTTGCATTTTTCAACCTCTGTGATCAAAAGAGATTCTGAAAAAAAACCTTCTCAATAAAGAATACAGTACTCTCACAACAATCTTTTTTCATTGACTCTTGATTTATGGTGTGCCAGGACTTTTGCTATTAGATATCACTACGTTTTCCTGTGGCACCCACCAGCATTCATTGGCTGAGCTCAGCCTCACTCTATATTGATATCAACTCTGGGAAGTCGGCTTCATGGGACTCCGGCTCATCGTCGTCACCAAGCAGCACTCCCAGGGGAAACTCATCTGCCTCCTGCAGTGGCACTGTCTCTGGCTGGGCTGCCTGTCCTTCACCAGGACCCTTCGATACCGCCCCCTTTTCCCACAAGTCCCAAAACAAAGTAAAGTCCCGCCCGATTATCACCGGGTACAATAAGTTTTCCACCACCCCAACTTCATGTGACTTAGTGCTGCAGTTTGTTTTTATGGTCACAATAGCAATGGGGTAGTTCTTGGCATCTCCATGGATACAGCGGACACCCACCTTTTTTCCTGGTATCAGTCGATGGGGAAGTGTGGCCCTCACCAGGGTCACCAAACTTCCGGAGTCCAAGAGTCCCGTTACTCGGGCCCCATTCACTTCCACAAGACATGCCTGCGGGCCCTCTCTGGGTTTCCTGTCAATGCTGCAGACCGGGTAAGCATAATATGAGGAGCGCCGACCCAGGCTACAGTCCATTTGCTCAGTAGTCAGGGGACAACGGGCGGCTACATGACCAGGGCCTTGACACCTCCAACAGATTAACGGACCAGCTGGACATTTTGTTACGCCTCCACTTGCCCATTGTGACCTCGGGCTCCCTCCACCCGTGGCTCTATTACCCTTCCTTTGGGTGTCGGACGCGGTTTGTAGCCCCCAATATTAAGTTGGCAAGTCCCGTGGCTTCCCTTGGGTACTCTCCACCACCTGGTACCTCTCCACCAGTCCCACTAGGTCATCGGCATTCTGGGGGTCACCCTGAGCAACCCAGGTTTGCACTGGCTTTGGGAGGGCATGCACAAATCTGTCCATTACCACCCGCTCCACCATTTGCGCTGGTGTGGAGGTTTCTGGCTGCAGCCATTTTTGCACGAGATGTAGCAAGTCAAACATCTGGGAGCGAGGGGGTTTGTTGCCATGATAGGCCCATTGATGGACCCGCTGAGCTCTAACAGTCATAGTCACACACAGACGTGCTAAAATCTCAGTTTTTAGCTTCCCATACTCACGAGCGTCCTGTAAAGCCAGGTCATAGTAAGCTTTTTGGGGCTCTCCCGTTAAAAATGGCGCCAACACCTCCGCCCACTGTGACGGTGGCAGCTTTTCTCGCTCTGCGACCCTCTCAAAAATTGTCAAAAAGGCTTCAACATCATCCCCCGGGGTCATCTTTTGGAGCGCCCGTCTTACCGCCTTCCTGACGCCGGAATCCTCATCTGGACCTGGAGACGGGCCAGCTGCCCTTGCCCGGACGAGCTCAGTCAGGAGTTCCTGTTGCTGCTCCCGCTGCTGCTGCAACTGCTGACTCAAGAATTGATTGGTTTCCTGTTGCGCAAGCTGTTGTTGGTGTTGCTGCTGCTGGATCTGCACCAAGTGCTTAATCAGGTCCTCCATGCCGTCTGACTGTGTTTGCAGGCTTGTGGCTGCCTTCACCCAGGACATGCAGGTCGTTTGTAGTCAATCCAGGCGCTTCCTGGGGGTCTATGCCCGCATTCTCCACCAAGTGTGATAGAGCCACTCACAGCTGCCAATTCCAGGTAGACACAGGAAGCCTTGCCGGGTAAACGTCTGGTTTATTTCTGGCATAAACCATATGAACACAACAAAACAGGGGATCAGCTTCTTAGGCTCAGAGCTGCACACTGCTCTCCTCCACTCTAAACTCTCACCAAAAAAAAAAAAACAGAGGTGATCATTTAACTTCTCTGACCACACCTCAGGGAGGGAGGAACATGCTGAATCAGCCCCAGCTCACATAACAGAGTTCATCAACCTGGCTGAAACGTATCTCCCATCCCTTACGGTACCAGTAATCATATTACACAACTCTAAATGGCTGTCGAGTACCTCTTAGTACGTCCATAGACACAGCCAACCGTACTATGTTACCAGCGGCGAACGCCATCTCAATGCGCTGAACCCCATGGATCAGAGGCTGGCACGCGGACTCTGCATCTAAAAGGTCCCTCATAAAGCTACCCTACCAAGGTGGTCGCCTATTCGGCGAAAAGCTTGACCAGCCCATTCCCGAAGCCACGGAAGGGGAAAAAGGAAAATTTCTTCCCCAACAAAGGCTTAAGCGGTCCTGTCACTACCCACAGCCATAGTCACGACTGTGCATCCCTCACGGGAAATCGGGATGGCCCTCATCAGCTGCTAACACAGTCACAGTGCGGCCTACCCACGGGGACCGGGATACCCCGCTCTTATTCAAAACCAAAACAAACGACATCTGTTGTTCAAGGCCAACAACTCTCAACTCAGACCGGTGTCATAGCACCAGTACCAGAGACCTAATAGTTTAAAGGTTTTTTACTCAAACCTGTTCGTTGTTAAAAAACATTATTACCAATAAGTCATGGCGGCCGTCATGACCATACTCCACTCGTGGGCACGGGTCTTCCCACCCATCTACACAACCCACCAATCAAGGACCCATCCTTTCAAACACCGGGAGAGGCTGTGGCTCAACTCGCAGAGCGCCGACCGCTCCATGCCACATCGCCCCAATGTGTCCAAATATCAATTGACACACCCTCCCACCTGGGGTAGCTCGTAAACCTAGACAAGCCGTCCCTGCCCAGGCTATAAACTTTCTAACGATGAACTTGGACAGCGCACAGGAGCTAGTCACACTTCCTCAAGACAAAGACAGCGGTCCACAAAGTTGCTCACGCTCCTTGCATTAGTACACCCCAATCCATCCGCTTTAGCATGGAAGTCCCGGGGAAAAATGGTAGCGGCAATGGAAACATTTCCCTATGCTCAGCTACACGTTCAACCCTCACAACTGGCCCCACTCTCAGCCAGAAGTCCCTTCAGCCTTGACCACAGGCACCTCCCACCCACCCAAGTCAAAAAGGCACTCACACGGTGGACACGACCACCCTCTCTAACACAGGAGAAATCATTCCTCCCATCCAGTGACTACTTGTAACCATTAACACCAGTCTACTCAGCTAGGGGCCCATCTATCTACCATACACGGCTAAGGGCCGCTGCACGGCCCAACAGCTACACCTCCCAATCAACATTGTGAGGTCACAGGCGATTTGCTTAGCGATCCAAACACTTTCACCTTCTAGCCACCTAACCTCACCCGGGCAGGGTGAGCGTGGCACATTGGTAGCAGAAATCACTGCTAAGCACCGAGACCCAGGTTTGAATCCAATTAGGGCAATTCCACAGTCCATGTGGTGTGAGCTGTGGTTGAGTCTCAATATACTTAAAGCAACCGAGGCCAACCCACACTCTATGTGGTGCTGGCTACGTTTGCCTCACAATATACCTGCAGCAATCGAACCCGATCCACATTCTATGAAGGGTGAGCTGTGGTTAACTCACAATATACCTGGAGCAATGATCACTGTTTAAGAATGCATAACCGTAAAAAAAAAAAACCGGTCATGTCGCCAGTCCACATCCCAAGAGTAGACAGCTAGCCGGCAGACTTCCTAAGCCACCAGGGACTGGCCTCAGTAAAATGATCTCTACATACAGAAGTCTTCCTACCAACCCATCGGAGCTGTGAAACCCCCGACTTAGACCTCATGGCATCAAGAATAAACTCAAAGGTCTTGATCTTTGTAGCCAGGTCCCAGGATGCGCTAGCACTCACAGTGGACTCGCTGGCCCTACCCTAGCACCAATTCCAACTCCCATGCAAAATCTTCCCCAATTCAAGTCAATCACTTACCTTCCTGGGGATGACCTTCAACACATACCGCGGCTTGGTGAGTCTCCCTCGGGACAAATCCCGTGCTCTGCGACAAAAGTTTGTGCCCTCCTTCGCCCGACTCCTCACTCCCTCCGGTGTGGGGTGAGAGTCCTTGGCAAGATGGTGGCGGCAATGGAGGCGGTACTCTTTGCCCAATTCCATCTCCGACGTCTCCAAAGGGCCCTACTGAGGGCCTGGGATGGGAATCCATTCACTCTGGACAAGGTTTTTGTCTCCGCTACGACCAGACAATCTCTCCACTGGTGGTTGAAGGACAAGTCGCTCTCTCTTCCTGCCAGCGCGCTGGGATGTACTGACCGCTGATGCCAGTCTCATCGGCTGGGGGGCTGTTTACCGTCAGCATACAGCACAGGGCAGGTGGTCCTGTCAAGGGTCCAAGCTTCACATCAACCTCATGGAGATTCGGACCATATTCCTGGCTCTGCAATCCTTCCATCATCTCCTAGTGGGTTGTCACATCAGGATCCAGTCAATGCTACAGCAGTAGCATATTTCAATCACCAGGGAGGTACCCGCAGTCGGCGAGCAATGCTTGAAACGAAACCCATACTCCACTGGGCAGAGGCCACCGACTCAGTACTGTCAGCAGTACATATCCCGGGAGTCGACAACTGGGCAGCGGACTTCCTCAGTCGTCAAGGCATTGTGTCGAGGGAGTGGGCCTTGCACCCAGAGGTTTTTTAACAAATTTGCACTCGCTGGGGGACTCTAGACGTGGGCCTCATGGCCTCACGCCTGAATGCCAAGGTGCCCCAGTTCATGGCCCGATCTCACGATCCACAATCCATAGGAACGGGGCCCTAGTCCAATCCTGGACTCAGTTCCGCCTTCCCTACATATTTCCTCCATTACCCTGATTCCCAGGGTCATACGGAAGATCAAGACAGAGCGCGTCCCGGTCGTTACTCGTCGCTCCAGATTGTCCCAGATGCACTTGGTACGCCGACCTGGTCCAGCTCGTCGCTGACACTCCTTGTATCATCCGTACTTGCTCACTCAGGGACCGCTCTACCACCAGAACTCATCGGCCCTGAATTTAACGGTGTGGCCGTTGAGACCTGGGTTCTGACCCAGGCTGGGTTTTCTCCAGACGTTATTTCCACCATGCTTAGAGTGAGGAAGCATGCCTCAGCTTGCATTTACCATCGAACATGGAAGATTTTCTTCTACTGGTGCATCTCTAGGAACTACCCACTGCACCAGTTTTCCCTTCCAGCCATCGTGAGCTTTCTCCAAACCAGAATAGACGCAGGCCTTTCTATCGGGTCCCTCAAGGGGACAGATTTCAGCATTGTCAGTACTGTTCCAACAACGGCTCACGGTCAAGCCTCAGATCAAGACACACTTTCAGGGAGTCTCCCGCCTGGTTCCACCCTATCGGTGACCCTTAAGGTACCTTCACACGCAGCAATATTGCTAGGGAATTTCACAGGCAATTTGCTGGTTGCAGTGAAATAATGGACACATTGTTCCATTTGTACACAGCAACAAAATAGAACAATGAACAGTTTTGTGAAGATCCTCGGGGCCGTGGCCAGGCCGAAAGGAAGAGCCCAAAACTGATGGTGGCTGAGAATCCCTTCATATACAGAGCAAAGCGATGGTTCTGATGGATCGAAACATGGTAGTGCACATCTTTGAGATCCAGCACTACCATGAAACATCCGGCAAACAGGAGTTTTATAGCTGACTTCATTGTCTCCATTTTGAAAATCCAGTGCATCAGAAATCTGTTCAGCTTTTCTAGATTGATAATAGTCCGGAAGGACCCATCTGGTTTTGGAACTAGAAATAGAGAGGAATAGAAACACTTCTCCTCTTCCTTCCTTTTGGACTTCTCTTACAACATTCTTCTGGATTAAGAAATGAACGTCGTCCATCAGAATGCTGGAATGTCTCGGGTTGCTGACAGATGTTACCAGGGACCCCACAGGGGTAAGAAGTAAACTCCAGCTGTAACACGTCTCTGACTACATTTTTTGGCCTATTCTTTTTCTTTGTATACTTCTTTTTACATTCCTAAGATAAAGAGGAAGAACAAAAGAGCATATAAAAACACATGCAACATTCCAGTGAACTCACCCAGGAATGTCACTGTACTGGTTTCAGAGGCTGCTTCGGGTCTGGATACAGTCTGACAGACTTCTGGGATGCATGTGGACTTCTCCCGAGGTGTGGACGTCAGTGCCCTGATCCGCCATCTGCAAAGACAGAGAGCTCTGCTCCATACCTAACAGCGAAGTCCCGCCACTCCACACCGTCTAATGTAGCCTCTGTTAATGCAGGGAGACCACCCTGCTGAAACCGGTATACGGACGCTGGGCGCCGTCATCTTGGATCACACTGCGCATGCGCCGCCTGCGTCACGTCCGGTTTCACTGCCACACACGGAAGTAATGTTCTGCGGCGGGAAATTCAAACGCCTGCTGATCCTCGCCATCTTCACCTAGGGGCACAGCATGACAGGGGCAGAGCCGTGCATGTGCGCTTGGGCGATGGTGGGGCCGAGATATGAACCACTTGTGGCCCCCTACCAGGCCCCGCACCCAGCACCACAAAAGGGGATCCCAGTGGAGGTGCTTCTGCCACCTGAGTCCGGAGTCACGGTAGGTAAGCGCTCTTCCAGCTACTGTGTCATGCAAGGAAACCACATGAGATTCAGAGGTCTCCCACCTCCAAGACAGGGAACCTAAAACTGAAGTGTAGGAGAGGTACCGCCTTTTTATTTCAGAAGTTTCCAGTCTTGGGTGGGTGGACCTCTCAGGTGGTGCTGTTATGGTGATGATGGAAAAACTGCAATCCATCGCGTCCTATAACCTTCCATAAGCTTCTTACACCTCTCACATGGAATTTTCACATGTGGAGGGATTGTTTGCACTCACACTGATGGCCCCTTGAACTCGCAAGACAGCATGAATTTCTTTGGAATTTGATAGTCTGGATGGTGGATAAGCCCCCCTATCGCGCATTGCAACCTTTCATCAGTTTTTCTCTGACATCATGCCTAGGGAGATTGGCTACAGTGCTATGTTTGTAAACTTATAGATTTTGTTGCGCACCGTGGACAAAGAAACATAAAATTCTCTAGAGACGAACTTGTAATCTTGAGATTGTTGATGTCTTTCAACAATTTTGGTTCTCAAGTCCTCATGTAGTTTTCTTCCCATCTTTTTGTTCTCCATGCTTAATGTGGCACGCACAGATACGCAATGCAAAGATTGAGTCAACGTCTCCCCTTTTTATCTGGTTTCAGGTGTGTTTTTTATATTGCCCAAATCTGTTACTTGCCACAGGTGAGTGTGAACAAGCATCATATGCTTGAAGCAAAGTTGTTTGCCCACAATTTTAGAAAGGTGCTAATAATTTTGTATGGCCCATTCTTGAGGTGTTGTGTTAAATTATGTCCAATTTGCCTTTTTCTCTCTTTTTTTTCTGTTCTAGTAAACACAAAAGAAATAGACATGTAGTTGTAAGAATTTTATGGGAGAAATACTTCATTTTCTGGAACAATTTCTAGGGTGCCGACACTTTCGGCCATGACTTTGTTTTCAGAACAGAAGTCCCGTAATTCCCTGTTTCGGTTGGAATAAATTAATAAACCGTGCCCTATGTGCTGGCTTGCTAGTGAGTTCTGAATACATCCAATCACATGTTCCAAATTATTATGCAAATGTTCTTTTTCTCTGATTTTCCTAAACGGTCGGAGCAAATGACAGCCGTGTAATAAAAGTTATCACCCGTTAGGGTATAACATCAAATTTAATTGAAGAAACCTCCCAATGATAACAGTATAATCTTAAAAATGAAAAAAATAAAACTCTCAAATGCACTGCTCCAAATTATTAGGCACAGTAGAGGTTCTAAACATTTAATATGTTTGAAAGAACTGAAAATGCTCATTTGTTGAATTTGCAACATTAGGAGGTCACATTCACTGAAATAAAAAGCTGTTTAACTCCAAAACATCCTAACAGGCCAAATTACATGTTAACATAGGAATCCTTCTTTGATATCAACTTCACAATACTTGCATCCATTGAACTTGTGAGTTTCTGGAGAGTTTCTGCTTGTATTTCTTTGCGTGATGTCAGAATAGCCTCCCAGAGCTGCTGTTTTGATGTGAACTGCCTCCCACCCTCATAGATCTTTTGCTTGATTATACTCCAAAGGTTCTCTATAGGGTCGAGGTCAGGGGAAGATGGTGGCCACACTGAGTTTATCTCTTTTTATGCCCATAGCAGCCAATGAGACAGAGGTATTCTTTGCAGGATGAGATGGTGCATTGTCATGTATGAAGATGATTTTGCTCCTGAAGGCATGTTTTTGCTTTTAGTACCATGGAAGAAAGTTCTCAGTCAGAATCTCTATACTTTGCAGAGGTCATTTTCTCTCCTTCAGGAACCTTAAAGGGGCCTACCAGCTTTTTCCCAAAACATGACTGCTCCACCTCCTTGCTGATTCCGCAGCCTTGTTGGGATATGGTGGCCATCCACCAACCATCCACTACTCCATCCATCTGGACCATTCAGGGTTGCTCAACACTTCATTAGTCTTCATGTATGTCTGGGCCCACTGCAACCGTTTCTGCTTGTGAGCACTGTTTAGGGGTGGCCGAATAGTAGGTTTATGCACCACAGCAAGCCTTTGAAGGATCCTACACTTTGAGGTTCGAGGGACTCCAGAGGCAGCAGCAGCTTCAAATACCTGTTTGCTGGTTTGTAAGGCCTTTTTAGCAGCTGCTCTCTGAATCCAATGAACTTACCTGGCAGAAACCTTCCTCATTCTGCCTTTATCTGCACGAACACGTCTGTGCCAGAATCGGCCACAAATCTCTTCACAGTATGATGATCACGCTTAAGTTTTCGTGCAATACCTAATGTTTTCATCCTTTGTTATTATTATTATTATTTATTTATATAGCGCCATTGGTTCCATGACGCTTTACATAAGAAATGGGGGTAACAAAAACAGGTACAGTGCATATGAACAATCAAGGCTTGCCGATGCACGGTGGTAGAGGGCCTTGTCCACGAGTGCTCACAGTCTACAGGGGTGGGAAGGACACGATAGGAGGGGAAGCGCCAAGCGTGTGGTGGAGCCGCGCTGGGTCTCATCGTAGGTTGTAGGCTTGTTGGAATAATGAGTTTTCAGGTTCTTTTTGAAGCTCCTAAGGGTAGGCGAGTGTCTTACGTGCTGGGGGAGAGAGTTCCAGAGGCTCCACAGACTTTATTTGCATATTCATATTTCCCAGGGGGCAATGTGCCTAGGAATTCACTGTGTTTGAGCGCTTTAGCCAGCTGCCCGCAGTGTTTTCTTGGACTGGTCTCCCTGAGATCAGTGAATACTTTGCAATCTTAGTCTACTAGGCCTTGCTCCCACCTAGCCAGAATCCTACTCCACACTGATGAGGGGCAACACCCCGAAACAGCTGTATGTGTATGGATACTTGGCCTTGGTATTCCCTTGTCATATCTGTAAACTTGTAAAAGAGTTGGATATTGACTTAAAGGGCCACTTCATATGGTGGTTATGGTGTTCTCCGCAAGGTGCCACCCCTTGGCTGGGTCCTTCCCTGGAGGGATATGTGGCTAGTTCTGTGTTTGAGACTCCTAACAGAGGCTCCACAGACTCTATTTGTATATTCATATTTCCCAGGGGGCAATGTGCCTAGGAATTCACTGTGTTTGAGCGCTTTAGCCAGCTGCCCGCAGTGTTTTCTTAGACTGGTCTCCCTGAGATCAGTGAATACTTTGCAATCTTGGTCTACTAGGCCTTGCTCCCACCTAGCCAGAATCCTACTCCACACTGATGAGGGGCAACACCCCGAAACAGCTGTATGTGGATGGATACTTGGCCTTGGTATTCCCTTGTCATATCTGTAAACTTGTAATAGAGTTGGATATTGACTTAAAGGGCCACTTCATATGGTGGTTATGGTGTTCTCCGCAAGAAGCCACCCCTTGGCTGGGTCCTTCCCTGGAGGGATATATGGCTAGTTCTGTGTTTGAGACTCCTAACAGAGGCTCCACAGACTCTATTTGCATATTCAGAGTTTAGGGGAGGCGCGGGAGAAGGCTTGTAAGCGGTTGTGGGAGGATGAGATGAGGGGGGAGGAGAGGAGGAGTTCTTGTGAGGAGTGTAGGTTGCGTGTTGGTTGGTATCGGGAGACTATGTCGGAGATGTAGGGGGGGGGACAGGTTGTAGATGGCTTTGTAAGTCAGGGTTAGGATTTTAAAGTGAGATCTTAGGGGGGTGGGGAGCCAGTGAAGTGCCATGCGGAGAGGGGAGATAGGGGAGTATCGAGGAGGCAGGTGGATTAGACAGGCAGCTGAGTTTAGGATAGAGCGGAGGGGGGCAAGGGAAGAGGCAGGGAGGCCGGTGAGCAGTAGGTTGCAGTAGTCAAGGCGGGAGATGATGAGGGCGTGGATGAGGGTTTTGGCAGTGTCATGACCAAGAAACGGGCGGATATGTGAAATGTTCTTGAGCTGGAGTTGGTAGGGAGTGGCGAGGGCTTGGATGTGGGGCTTGAAGGAGAGGGAGGAGTCTAGGGTGACTCCGAGGCACTTTGCGTGGGGGACTGGGGAGAGGGAGCAGTCATTGACTAGGATTGACAGGTCTGGTAGAGGGGGAGGGCGGCTGGGGGAGGAAGACAATGAACTTTGTTTTGTCCATGTTCAACTTGAGGAAGCGAGCAGAGAAGAAAGATGAGATGGCAGACAGGCATTGGGGAATTTTAGACAGGAGGGAGGTGATGTCAGGCCCGGAGAGGTAGATCTGGGTGTCGTCGGCATAGAGATGGTACTGGAGGCCATGGGACTCAATGAGTTGACGTAGGCCAAGGGTGTAGATGGAGAAAAGTAGCGGTCCCAGTACCGACCCCTGGGGGACGCGACAGGGGTTAGGACGAGGAAGAGGTGTGGGAGTGGGTGACGCTGAAGGCGCGGTCCGTGAGGTATGAGGTTCATTCCCATTGCGAGGTCGGTGATACTAAGGGATTTGAGGATTTGGAATAGGAGGTCAACTGTGTCAAAGGCGGCGGATAGGTTGAGGAGGACAGAGTAGTGTTTTTTACTCTTTGCGGTCAGTAGGTCGTTGGTGACTTTAGTAAGGCCTGTTTCGGTGGAGTGGTGAGGTCGGGAACCGGATTGTAGGCGGTCGGAGAGGGAGCGGGAGGATAGGTAGGATGACAGTTCTGAGTGAACGTGTTGTTCAAGTAGTTTGGAAGCGAAAGGGAGAAGAGATATTGGGCGGTAGTTGGCGACTGATGGGTCGAGGGAGGGTTTTTTGAGGATGGGTGAGATTAGGGCGTGTTTGAAGGATGAGGGAAAGATGCCAGTGGTGAGTGATAGGTTGAAAAGTTGGGTTAGGGCAAGGATGAGGACAGCGGTGAGGTTTGGGATGAGATGGGAGGGGAGTGGGTCGGGGGCGCAGGTTGTGAGGTGAGATCGTGACAGGAGGGCGGAGAGCTGGGCTTCAGTCACACTGGAGAAGCTTCCTTTGGTTAAGGAGGGTTGGGCGGTAATGGGGGTGGGTTGGGGGGACGTTGGGCCAAAGCTTTCTCTAATTTTGTCAATCTTTTGTTTGAAGGAGGGTGACCGGGGGACGGAGTAGGGAGTTGAAGGTTTTGAATAGTTGTTTGAGGTTTCGGGACAGTGTGTTGATTAAAGAAGAGAAATAGGTTTGCTTTGCGGCGGTGAGTGCATCCTTGAAGTTGGAGAGGATTGCTTGTACATGGTGAGGTGGGCCGTGGAGTGGGATTTCTTCCATCTCCGTTCGGCGACCCTGGACGTTCGGCGTAGTTCTTTTGTGAGAGAGGTGAGCCAGGGTTGTCTGTGTGTGCGGGTTTTGGTGTGTGTGAGAAGGGCAGCCTGGTCGAGGGCCGCAGTTAGTGTGGAGTTGTAGAGGGTGGTAGCAGTGTTGACGTCGGGTGAGGAGGCGAGGTCTGTGAGAGGGAGTGAGAGAGTGAGTTGAAGTTGATAAGTTTAAGGTTTCTGCGTGGGTGACTGAGTTTCCAAAGAAGGGAGGTGAGGTAGGGGGAAAGAGGGAGGAGAAGGTCAACAGGTTGTGGTCAGATTGGAAGGGGGCGAGTTTGAGAGGTCGGTGAGGGAGCAGAGGCGGGAGAAGATGAGGTCAGCGTGTGGCCTTCTTTGTGAGTGGCTGAGGAGGACCATTGGGAGAGGCCGAAAGAGGTGGTCAGGGATAGGAGTCGGGAGGAAGCTGGGTCGGGGGTGTCGATGGGGATGTTGAAGTCGCCCATAATGATGGTGGGGATGTCGGAGGAGAGGAAGTGGAGAAGCCAAGTGTTCGAAGTGGTCGAGGAAGGAGGCGGTGGGTCCCGGGGGACGATAGATGATCGCAAGTTGGAGGTTGCAGGGGGAGAAAATGCAAACAGAGTGCAGTACGAAGGAGGTGGAAGGAGGCCATATAGTTGGGGTGAAGGAGCAGCTTCGGACAAGAGTATACCCACACCACCGCCACGTGTGCTATTAGGGCGTGGTGTGTGGGAAAGCGTGAGTCCGCCGTAGGAGAGTGCAGCAGGGGAGGCTGTGTCGGTGGGGGTGAGCCAAGTTTCGGTGAGGCCGAGAAATTTGAATTTATTGGTGATGAAGAGGTCGTGGATGTAGGAGAGTTTGTTGCACACTGAGCGGGCATTCCAGAGTGCTCCAGCCAGGGGGAGTGGAATTGGAGTGAATGGGTATAAAGTTGTGGGGGTTGCGGAAGTTTGTGGTGGGGGATGGGCGTGAGTTGGGGGTGGGTGGAGGGATGTGGTGGGGGGGACCCGAATTGGGGATATGTCGCCTGCAAGTAGGAGCAGCATTGAAAGGGTTAGAGGTGAGAGCAAGAGAGTTTGCGTGGGGGGCGTGCGTGTGTGGAGAAGGCATTGCACTATTTGTTGCTTTTCGGCAGCAGAGAGATCCTTTTTCTTTCCCGTGTTACTTGAAAACTGTGGCCTGCTCAATATTGTGGAACATCCAGTTTTCCTTTTATTGGCTCACCTGCCAAACTAATTATTACAGGTATCTGAGATTGATTTCAGCGATCCAAAGAACCTGAGACACAATACCATCAATGGGTTTCGTTGAAAAAAAAACCCTATAACATAAAACCAATTTGCATAATAATTTGGAACATGGTTTAGGTGTGAGTCCCATGAGTGAGCTCCATTTCTAGAACCCATTCCAACTTTTGTCCAATCATCTACAAGTGGGCAGGTAGTGGCACATGTGCCGGTTTTCTCCATTAACTTATATAGGGTTCCAGAATAAAAACAAGGAAATACTCTGTGATATTTGGATTCCTGTAGCAATAAATGGGGTGAGCATACACATGTACCATTGGTTTTCTAGTTAATGAGGGTTAGATGTCTGCCAAGAAAAGGTTTTAGAGTTGGAACTTCACTCTGTGAGATCACCTTATTGGTGTTTTATGGGATGTCGTGAGTGACAACGCCTTTAAATAGCACAGAGTTATCACGCTAATCCGTAGGACAGATGAGTCAGTATTCAGTGTTGTTGAAGAGGTAGTGAGCTGCAACTATGAAGCCAATCTAATGTAGCTGAGCAACTGAACTGAAGACCAGAGGTAACAGAGCTGGACCAGCCGAATTCTAATACTATTAGATGTAGCATCATCTTAACAACTGTGGTATTGCAGTGGAGTCCATGTATAACCGAACCAGAACTGCCAAAGGCCTTTGGAACAAATGAAATGTCAACTCCCTTAACCCCTTCCCGACCTATGACATTATAGAGACTTCATGAAAGTTGGTGCATTCCGGACCTATGACGTCTCGATAACGTCATGGCTTCTTTGTGCTCCTGCAGCTCCGGTGACCAGGTCAGTGACAAGTCACTGGAGCTGCAGGATCGCAAGGACCTGTACTTTAGCCCAGAGGGGGGTGGCTTAGCCCCCATGGCTAAAGTTGCTCTGATTGGCAGTTGAAAATGAAACTGACGATCAGCGAATCATAGGGATTCACCCCTCCAGATCTGATTAGAGCTCTCCAATCAGATCTGGAGGGTCAGATCGGCGGGTGCCCTCCCCCTCCACAGCCCCCCTCCCGCTCCAGGGCTCATCAGTGGTCCCTGTGCCTCCCATCCCCCTCCCCCCGTAATCTATTTGCTGGCGGGCTGCACCTGCCGGTCAGCCTCATCTGCGCCCCTTCTGTGTCCTGTCCCTCTCCAGCCCCACCCTGTGTCAGACTTATGTGCCCCTCCCTGCTCATCCCCACCCTTCCCCTGTCCAGTCACCCCCCCCCACTCACCTCTCCCAGCGGGCTGCCCCCGGTCAACCTCCTCTGCTCCGTGTGGGTCCCTCCTCTCCCGGGCTCCTCCTCACCGGTGGATCGTGAGTGAGGTAAGTATGAATGAATGGATGGGTGCATACGTGGATGCATGGGTTCATGCATGGATGGGTGCATGCATGGGTGGATGGATGGGTACATGCATGGGTGGATGTGTGCATGGATTGATGTGTGCGTGCATGGATGTGTACATGCATGGATGTGTGCGTGCGTGGATGCTGCATGATGATGTGTGCGTGCATGATGGATGTGTGCGAGCATGGATGTGTGCGTGGATGGATGTATGCATGCGTGGATGTGTGATGCGTGGATGTGTGCATGCGTGTGCTGCTGTGCGTGGATGTGTGCATGCATGGATGGATGGGCGATGTTTGGATGCGTGCATGGATGGATGCATGGGTGGATGGATGGGTGCAACAAGAGATCAAGTGTCCCATCTTGTTGTGGTCTCTGGGATCATAGTCATGGTGCACTGTATGACAGATCATTGCCATACAGTGCACCATAACGCTGACCCCAGAGACTGTAGGAAGAGGACACTTGACTCCTTGCGGCAATCTCTGTGTGGTGTATTTTTTGACTATTTACTAGAGATTCCTAGTGTCCGGGTCTGACATTGGCCCGACACTATGAATCTCGGGCTTAGTGCCAGCTGCCAATAAAAAAGCTGGCATTAACCCCCTTATTACCCAGTTTGCCACCAACACCAGGGCAACTGGAAGAGCCTGGGTACAGCGCCAGAAAATGGCGCTTCAATGAAAGCTCCATTTTCTGGGGTGGCAATTTGCAGCATGGGGGGCTCAGAACACTTGGGCCTCTCCATGCTGAGGATTCCAGCCCCCAGATGCCAAGTTGTACCTGGCTGGGCCAAAAATGTGGCGGAGCCCCACGTCAATTTTTTTTTCCAGAATTAGTTCTAGGAAAAAAAAAGCTTTGCTGTATTTTTGGTTGCCAGCCAGGCACAACGAGGCAGCTAGGGGTTGGTGGCAGTCCGTAGCTGCCAAATTGTACCTGGGTGGACCAAAAATATGGCGAAGCCCCATGTCATTTTTTTTCTTTTCTAGAATTAGTTCTAGAAAAAAAAAAGGCTTTGCTGTATTTTTAGTTGCCAGCCAGGCACAACGAGGCAGCTAGGGGTTGGTGGCAGTTCGTAGCTGCCAAGTTGTACAACCCACAGCCATCCCAGAAAATAGTGCATTCATTAGAGGCACAAACTATTCCATTTGCCCTTATTCTGGTGGCACACAGGTTCTCTGTACGCGACATGGTGTCCGCTAACAATTTCAATGGAAAATTAGCTCCAATTCTTAGTGGAAACCATGTCGCGTATGGAGAGCCCCTCCCTGTGTGCCTGAACATTGGAGCTTCCCCACAAGTGACCCCATTTTGGAAACTAGACCCCCCAAGGAACTTGTCTAGATGCATAGTGAACAGTTTGAACCCCCAGGTGCTTCACAAATTAGTCCATAAAAGGGGAAAAAGAAGATTTTTTCTTAAAAAAAAAAAGTAATTTTTCATTTTTACGGATCAATTTGTGAAGCACCTAGGGGATCAAAGTGCTCACTATGCATCTACATAAGTTTCCTGGGGGTCTTTTTTCCAAAATGGGGTCACTTGTGGGGGAGCTCCAATGTTTAGGCACACAGGGGCTATCCATACGCGACATGGTCTCCGCTAACAATTTGAATGGAAAATTCACTCATTGTTAGCGGAGACCATGTCATGTTTGGAGAGCCCCTGTGTGCCTAAACATTGGAGCTCCCCCACAAGTGACCCCATTTCGGAAACTAGAGAACCCAGGGAACTTATCTAGATGGGTGGTGAGAATTTTGCACCCCCAGGTGCTTCACAAAATAATCCGTAAAAATGAATAAAGAACATTTTTGTGGAAAAAAAAGTACTATTTCATATTTAGGATCAATTTGTGAAGCACCTGGGGGTTAAAAGTGCTCACTGTGCATCTAGATAAATTCCTTGTGGGGAGTCTAGTTTCTAAAATTGGGTCACTTATGGGGGAGCTCCAATATTTAGGCACACAGGGACTCTCCAACGCGACATGATGTCCGCTAACAATTTTGAAAATTAGCTTAAATTGTTAGCGGACACCTTGTCGCTTTTGGAGAGCTCCCACAAGTGACCCCATTTTGGAAACTAGACAGTCTCAGGGAACTTATCTAGATGCATAGGGAGCACTTTGAACCCCCAGATGTTTCACAAATTGATCTTTAAAAATGAAACAGTACTTTTGTTTTCACAAAAATTTTCTTTTCGGCTAAATTTTTTCATTTTCACATGGGCAACAGGATAAAATGCATCCTAAAATTTGTTGGGCAATTTCTCCTGAGTACCCCGATACCTCATATGTGGTCATAAACCATTGTTTGGGTGCACGGCAGGGCTCAGAAGGGAAGGAGCGCCATTTCACTTTTTGAATGGAAAATTAGCTCCCAAAGTCAAATTGCGCTCCTTCCCTTCTGAGCCCTACTGTGTGCCCAAACAGTGGTTTATGACCACATATGAGGTATCAGTGTACTCAGGAGAAATTGCCCAACAAATTTTACGATGCATTTTATCCTTCTGCCCATGTGAAAATGAAATAATTGAGGTTAAAAGAACATTTTTGTTAGAAAAATTTAAATGTCAATTTTTTCCTTGCACGTTGCTTTAGTTCCTGTGAAGCACCTGAAGGTTAATAATCGTCTTGAATGTAGTTTAGAGTAGCTTGAGGGTGCAGTTTTTGGAATGGTGTAATTTTTGGTGTTTTCTGTCATTTACACCCCTCAAAGGGACTTAAAATGTGATGTGGTCACTGAAAAAAAATGGTTTTGCACATTTTGCTGGAAAAATGAGAAATTGCTGATGAACATCCTACCCCAAAAAATTTTTTTTTCCAAAATTGTGCTGATGTAAAGTAGACATGTGGGAAATGTTATTTATTAACTATTTTGTGTCACATACCTCTCTGGTTTAGCAGAATAAAATTAAAAATGTGAAAATTACAAAATTTAAAAAAAATTGCAAAATTTTGATTTCTTCACAAATAAACACATATATGCAAATTTGCACTTCACTAAGAAAGTTGAGAAACTCCCATGCCACATTTAAGCAGCTTCCTCAAAGTTATAATCGCTTTCCTACAAGCTTTTAATATAACTAAGGGATTTGTGCCAGATCAGAACCCCAAACTACAGACGCTGCGTTTCGGGGTACCTGCCCCTCATCAGTGTAGTGTGTGGGATATTCTGATCTGCATGAGTGAGTGGGCTAAGACAAGGTCTGGGAACTTGCTCTCAACCTTATGGAGAGAGCAAAGTAGGTGAGGAGATTGTAAGCCACTTCCCTCCTCTCAGATATATGCATATATGCAAATTTGCACTTCACTAAGGAAGTTGAGAAACTCCCATGCCACATTTAAGCAGCTTCCTCAAAGTTATAATCGCTTTCCTACAAGCTTTTAATATAACTAAGGGATTTGTGCCAGATCAGAACCCCAAACTACAGACATATATCTGAGAGGAGGGAAGTGGCTTACAATCTCCTCACCTACTTGCTCTCTCCATAAGGTTGAGAGCAAGTTCCCAGACCAAATAAACACAAAAATTATCGACCTAAATTTAACACTAGCATGAAGCCCAATATGTCACAAAAAAACAATCTCCCAATCGCTAGGATCCGTTGATGTATTCCAGAGTTATTACCTCATAAAGGGACACTGGTCAGAATTGACAAAAATGCCAAGGTCTTTAGGGTCAAAATAGGCTGGGGTATGAAGGGGTTAATACTCGGGCAGTGTACTGCCATGTGAGCCAGGTTAAATGAGTTAATGAAATCACTGGAGCTCACTTGGGTGCAGGATATGAGAATGAACCAACCTTAAGTGAAGCATGATTTATTGCTCTGCATACATTTACACATACTGCCACAACTACGGGGAAATTGATTGAGGGTAGTGAGTTCTAGAGTATGTAGGATGAGCAGGAGAAAGATCTTTTGAGAACTAGAGATAATGGGCCCAATACATCAAGCTTTTCCACAAGTATTCTGGTATAAAAAGCTTTGAACCTTTGCATAATTTTAATGCAACTCGAAGCTGAGCTAAAATGATGCGACTCATTGCATACTCACAACACTTTCGTCCAGTTCCAATAAAGTGTTTTGGGTCATGATGAATGCCACCTCCTCATGACAAATGGAAGATTTCACTACCCCACAAATTTTAATCCAGCAGGTACTGGTGTAGGATATTGGCGAGATGCACATGGAGGTGCACATCACTTGTTCAGCCCTCCTGAGGCATGCACCTCTCCATGATTTAGGAGCGTTTGACTCAAGTGCTCAAGATTTGCATGAACAATGGCCAACTTGGTGTATCAGGCCTAATGTATGCGGAAAAGCAGTGTAGTAATGTAGGTAGAGGTGTGTAAAGAATATGGAAGATATTATTGGGACATGCCAATCTCCAAAATATGGTTGTAAGTCAGATATTTTGGGGCTTATGATTGATTATCATGTCCGAACAATATCTACTATATTCTTCACTATTCTCCCCTTTTAGAGGGTGCTAGGGGAGTAGCACAATCTTGTGTTCCCTGCATACTCATCTCTAACCTTCCCTTGCCGGGATACCCCATCAACATTACTGTGTTCACGGCCCCTATTGTGAATTGCAACGTGGTACTGCTGGAGCGCAAGGCTCCAGTGTAGCAGCCTCCCATTCATCTCGGAAACGGTGTGTAACCAGCTGTGGGAGTTGTGGTTCGTCTCCACAGTGAAATGGCCCCCATACATGTAGGGCCCACAACTTCCAGGCATTCCTTTTCCATCGCCTGCGTTGACAGGGGGTGTCAGTGTAAAACTGCGCCAAGCTGACCTTACGTACCCCTGCGGGTGTGGAACGCCACGTGTTGGCGGAAGGGACTAAACCATATCGTGTAGCTGCGACGTATCAGAGACATTAGGGTGGGGCTGCGGTGTGTGGTATTCATCACAAGGGACCACAGAGTTGATGGACACCAGAATGCTGGATGGGAAGCCATAGAGAAAGATGTTATTAAGTAGTCTAGGTGGGAGACGATGAGAGCAGACACTAGTATTCTTAGCTACTCAAAGTTCAGGAAAGAATGTTTTCAAGAAAGTGGTGCATATTTCCACAAACAAATGTTGCTTGTTTAGATAACTTCCACAGGTCAATCTTCATGCTAAAAAATGAAATGTTATCCACTGATTTTGAGCCCACGGTGCATAACGGACACATTAGAGACCATTTAGTGAGATCCTGTAACTTGGCCTTATCAGCATATCGGGGTTCTTCCGGTGACATTTCTCCCTGTACAATATCCTAGATTGTAGAAATAATTACACCGAGCGTCTTGTGGCCACGCTGTTACATCTTGTGTTAATTTCCGTACCTTTAAGAACTTGCCTTGCTTCATGGAGTTTATTTGATTTTCATTAAGGTCCTCAATCTGACACCGCGGGTTCCATTTTTAGAATGTGCTTTATAACCTAAAATTATTTTTGAAAGCTTTTATCACACTAATTCCAGAAATATGATAGACTGCAGTGCGCCTTTTTCCTCTCCCCTTTTGTGCTGCTTCTAACCTAATCTAATGCTCGAGAGACGAATCAAACACCGGCTTTTTCTTTCGCGTTCGTACGGTTCAAGATAAGCAATATTACGCCCCCATGCTGCACTTTTATTTTATTTTTTTTTTATTTCTTTCTCAAACGCATTAACTGATGGATTTAAATGAAGTTTCATAATGAAGGAAAGTCGAGATTAAAGCTTTATGAGTTTTGTCAGTAAATGCACGCAATAATCTGAATGCTCAAAAAATTCTGAGGTCATTTCCCATCACTGACTGGTTGTGGGATTGCATGTTAATATGTGAACCCAATCAAGGGTCGTTCTTTCAGGAAATTGTGTTTTCAAATGGAATTTGACTTTGAGAATTTTGCAGAATGAGCTCTGTACGTTCAGACAACTTCATCTCAATCGATAGACAATGTGATAAAAAGAAAATCTGCAAATCACTTAGTTCAAAAATTATTTTGTCTTATCCACAAAATGTACTCCACAGTGAAGGCGACTTGGACTAACCTCTGTCAAACGTACTGTGCACTACCTGTAACAGCAAGACTGATTGCAGCAAGTGGGGGCAGGGCTTTATCTCTCTACAGGAAGTGGGGACCAGTATTTGTCTCCACAATAAGTGGGGATGAGTATCTGTCTCTAAAAGGAGGTAGGGACAAGTATTTGTGTCTACAGGAAGTGGGGACGAGTATTTGTCTCTACAGGAGGTGGGGACGAGTATTTGTCTCTACAGGAAGTGGACGCAAGTATTTGTCTCTACAGGAGGTGGGTATGAACATTTGTCTGTACAGGAGGTGGGGATGAGTATTTGTCTCTACAGGAAGTGGGGACGAGTATTTATCTCTACAGTAGGTGGGGATGAGTATTTGTCTCTACAGGAAGTGGGGACGAGTATTTGTCTCTACAGGAGGTGGGGACGAGTATTTGTCTCTACAGGAGGTGGGGACGAGTATTTGTCTCTACAGGAGGTGGGGACGAGTATTTGTCTCTACAGGAAGTGGGGTCGAGTATTTGTCTCTACAGGAAGTGGGGACGAGTATTTGTCTCTACACGAGATGGAGACGAGTATTTGTCTCCACAGGAGGTGGGGATCAGTATTTGACTCTACAGGAAGTGGGGACGAGTATTTGTCTCTACAGGAAGTGGACGCAAGTATTTGTCTCTACAGGAGGTGGGTATGAATATTTGTCTGTACAGGAGGTGGGGATGAGTATTTGTCTCTACAGGAAGTGGGGACGAGTATCTCCACAGGAGGTGGGGATGAGTATTTGTCTCTACAGGAAGTGGGGACGAGTATTTGTCTCTACAGGAGGTGGGAACGAGTATTTGTCTCTACAGGAGGTGGGAACGAGTATTTGTCTCTACAGGAGGTGGGGACGAGTATTTGTCTCTACAGGAGGTGGGTACGAGTATTTGTCTCCACAGGAGGTGGGGATCAGTATTTGACTCTACAGGAGGTGGGGACGAGTATTTGTCTCTACAGGAAGTGGAAGCAGATCTTTGTTTCTCTGCAGGAAGTAGGGGCGGAGCTTTGTCTACTGGAAGTGAGTGCAGGTTCTTTGTTTCTCTACAGGATGCGAAGGCAGGTCTTTGACTCTACAGGATGTGCGGGCAGGTCTTTGTTGCTCTACATAAAGTGGAGGTGGGTCTTTGTTTCTCTACAGGATGTGAATGTGGGTTGTTGTCTTGCTACAGGAAGTAGGGGCAGAGCTTTGTCTCTATAGGAAGTAATAGCAGGGGTTTATCTCTTTACTGGAAGTGGGGGGATCTTTATTTCTCTACAGGAAGTGGGGTGGATCTTTTACAGTTCAGGAATAGGGGGAGGGTCTTTATCTCTCTACAGGAAGCCGGGGGGGGTCTTTATCTCTACAGAAAGTGGGGGCAGGTTTTTAGCTCTACAGGAAGTAGAGGCAAGTCCTTGTTTCTCCACAAGAAGTGGGGATGGATCTTTGTTTCTCTACACTGAGTGGAGAGGACCTTTAGGGCTTTTGACTCTTATCCTGCTTTCTTTTCTATCAAGCTTCATAGACACCTAACGGAGAGGTAAGCCTTTGGTTAAGGGAAAGCAAGCATTGGGCATTGAGAATAGCAGTGCTTGGTAAGTCATGAAAGGAAAGTTCCAGTACCTAGGGTCCTGGCAAAATGCTGATGATGAGGAACCACCCACTCAAGAAGAGTAGATGGCAAATTACATAGTATGAAAATTGTGGCTGTACCTGCACATATTAGACTGGTAAGTTCACCAAAAGCAGTTTTACCTGCTGGGTGATGAGGACTGCAGGATCATGGTTATCTATAGATTTTATAAAAAAAAAAAAAAAGACGTTACTCTGACAATTATTTGAAATGGGCTGTCTCAAAACTCTAACCACTATCAGTATTAAATTAAAGAGAGTGCCCTCTACTTTAACATAGGATGGGTCATCAAAGTCTTATTGGCTGAAGCAGGGTCGGACTGGGGTGGCTAGGGCCCACACTATAGTGATCATAAACGTTTTTATTACTTGTTCATTTCTCAGCCTCTGTCACTATAATGTGAGAAGTGTATTATGCCCTGCACTTCATCTGTTTCTTGTTAATCTACTATTTATTGTACTTGATTATGGAATCTGTTAATTACAATCAGCAGTGTTCCTCATCCTCACACATTTCTTCTCCTAGTAAAGCACTCTCCCTCAGATTAACTACCGTATATTCAAAGTGAAGTACGTAAATGTTATCCAGCATCTTCAAGTGGAAAAGTGTACTATAATTAATATACCTATGCCCCCATCTATCTACCTATATAGTGTCTGTAACAACTGACTTGGAAATCCCCTGTAAGGGTACCTTAACAACCGCCACCGCGGCGAGAATTTGAGACGATATTCGCCCGCGACAATCGGCGTCAATCTCTCCAATTGCGCGTGATTGGGGAATTTGGCGCGATCTGTCCCTCACCACAGTCCCTGATTTCAGGTCAACGGTTACTGTCAATATTTCTCAGCCGGTGGCGGCGTGTAAAGGTACCCTAATGGTACCTTTACACGCCGCGACGGCAGCTGGATACATCCCTACAGGCTACAAATGTAGCTTGTAGCCATGTAGCCCGTCGTAGCGGTGCTGAAGACGTGACGCTACAGCCGCAACAGATACATCTGTTCCTAGCTCTGCTCGAAACTGATGCTACATCGCCGAGGGTACGAGCTGTATCGCGTGTAAAGAAGCAACGAAAGGCACTCTGGACAGCCTGCGATGTAGATGCATGTAGCTAAGGCTGACCCTGGCTCCGTGTTACCGCGCCATGTGCGATCATTGTGAAGCTGCTGCATGACGATTGTAGTCCTGCATAGGAGTCATATTTAAGGAGCTGACGAGTCACACTACACAATCGCTCGAGCGTGCTGTATTACTCAGCCTCCTGCGTTGCCTGCCATCAGGATGTTATTGCTTCGTCCTATCAACGTACGGACTGCTCGTAATCCACAATTGTGGCACGCCTATGTGCGGCCCTGCGCACAGGTACGCCCATAGTACTGGTTATAGCGGTGTGTAAATGAGCTACAGCTGGCTACTTGAGACACCCGGCGATGTAGCTAGCATAGATGTAGCGTGCGTAGCGCATCTTGTGGCGCGTGTAAAGGTGATGCGTTGACCGTTGTAACCGTTGAGCGTGCTCGTGCACATGAAGTAGAGGATGTATCCAGCCTGCGTCGCGGCGTGTAAAGGTACCTAAGATAATATGTGGTGATGTAAAGCACAATCACTCCAATACACTTTTCCATTTGGAGACTCTGATGAACATTTGCTTCACTTTAGTCTGACAGATCTATTTATTTCTGTCTTTGTTATCATACTGTTATCCGTGATAGCAACACAATGTACAGTATGTTGGCGATATTTGGGATCCGGCTGCCTCATCTCATCCTCCGGCTGCTTCACCCCATCCTCCGGCTGCCTCCCCTCATCCTCGCTGCTTCTCATCCTCTGACGGCATCAGCTCATCCCCTGGCTGCTTCGTCTCATCCCCTGGTTTCTCCATCTCATCCCCTGGCTGCTCCGTCTCATCACCTGGCTGCTTCGTCTCATCCCCTGGCTGCTTCATCTCATCTCCCGCCTGCTTCTGCTCACCCCCTGGCGGCTTCATCTCCTCCTGGGCTACATCATCTCACCCTGGCTACTCCACCCCAGCCCGGCTGTTTCATCTTCTCCTCGGCTGTGTCACCTCATCCACGGCTGCACCACATCCTCGGCTGCGGCAACTCGTCGTGGCCGCAACGGCCTTGACTGCATCACCTCTTCACCGAACCTCACCTCAGCCCTGAACCACACCTCCTCCCCCGGACTGCATTTCATCACCTGGCCTGCACCTCAAACGTGGCTAACCACACATCATTTTGAACTCACCCTTGCCACACCAGATCCTCGGCTACCTCTGACCCCCTCCACCTCTCCCACCCTCTCCCCCCACCATGTTCCCGCATCTCCTCACCTTCACTCCCATCTTTCTCCACTTCCTACTACCCCCACCCATCCCCCCACTGTGCAAAGGAATTCTGCTCTCACCCTCCATCCTTCCAACCCACCTCACCCTATCCTCCAAATATTCCCCCACTTTCAAACCACCACCTCTAGATGTACATGCCCACCACGCAAGCTCCCCTGCTCCCACCTCCTAACCCTCTCCCTGCTCCTCCTACTCTCTGGTGACATCTCCCCTAATCCTGGCCCTCACCACCTCACTCCCCTCCATTCCACTCCAACACCCATCACCAACTCTTGTAACCTCCGACCCATTCCCCCCACCCCTGCCTCCCCTGTCCCCTTACCCGACGCACTCTGGAACGCCTGCTCGGTCCGTAACAAACTCACACTTATCCACGACCTCTTCATCTCCAAAAAACTCTCCTTCCTCGGCCTCACGAGACCTGGCTTACCCCCTCTGACACAACCTCCCGGCTGCCCTCTCCTACGGTGGATTCACGCTCTCCCACACTCCCCGCCCCACCAACACCTGCGGCGGAGGTGTTGGCCTACTTCTGGCCAATGACTGCTCCTCCCCACTTACACCACCCACCCTCCCCTCCTTCCAGGCACACCACGCTGTTCGCATCTACTCCCCCTGCAACCTCCATCTTGCCGTTGTCTACCGCCCCCTGGATTCCCCTCTACCTTCTTTGACCACTTCACAACCTGGCTTCTCCACCTCCTCTCCTCTGACATCCCCACCATCGGGTGACTTCAACATACCCATCGACACCCCCAAAGCTGCTGCCTCCAGACTTCTATCCCTCACCTCCTTCTTCGGCCTCTCCCAATGGATCTCCGCCGCCACATACACTGGCAGGCCACACACTTGACCTAGTCTTCACCCGCCTCTGCTCCCTCATTGACCTCACATACTCAACCCTCACCCACTCCGACCACAACCTACTGACATTCTCATCTCTCTCCCCCCCTCCACGCTCCCCCCTCTCCAGACACTCCTCCACCCCCGCAGAAACCTTAAGCTCATAGACTTCGATCCACTCTCAGAATCCCTCCTCCCCTTCTCAGACTTGGCCTTTTCTCAAGACGCTGACTCTGCCGCCTCCCTCTACAACTCCACTCTCACCACTGCCCTCGACCAAGCTGCTCCACTCACATTTAACACAGCGGAGTAAAACGACAACTCTGGCTCACGAACCTCACCAAGAAACTCAGACGGACGACCAGGGCAGCCGAGCGAAATGGAAGAAATCCCACTTCGCAGAGCACTTCGCCCTATACAAGCGTTCCCTCAATACCTTCTAGACTGCCCTTGACTCCGCAAAACAAGCCTACTTCTCCTCCCTAATTACCGCCCTGTCCCACAACCCCAAACAACTCTTCAAAACCTTCAAATCTTTACTTCGTCCCCCTGCACCTCCTCCCTCACCCCTCATTTCCGCCGACGACTTCGCCACCTTCTTCAAAGACAAAATTGACAAACTCAGACAAAGCTTCGACCCTCATTTCCCCCGCCCCATCCCACCTCCAGCCCATCCCCCCTCACCCAAACGCAGTTTCACCCCATGACAGAGGACCACCTCTCCTCCCTCCTAGCACGATCACACCTCACCACATGCGCCCTTGATCCACTCCCCTCCCACCTCATCCCTAACCTCACCTCAGCCCTCATCCCTGCTCTAACACACCTCTTCAACATTTCACTCAAATCCGGCACATTCCCCTCAACCTTCAAACACGCCCTAATCACGCCCATCCTAGAAATAAAATCCCTTGACCCTACAACAGTCTCCAACTATCGCCCCATATCTCTCCTCCCGTTTGCCTCAAAACTTCTTGAACAACACGTCTATTCCGAACTGTCCTCCCAACTCTCTTCTTGCATCTCTTTGATCGCCTACAATCCGGCTTCCAACCTCACCACTCCACCGAACAGCCCTAACCAAAGTCACTAACGACCTTCTGACCGCCAAGAGCCAACGACACTATTCCGTCCTCATCCTTCTTGACCTCTCTGCTGCCTTCAACACTGTTGACCACTCCCTCTTACTCCAAATTCTTGAGTCTCTTGGCATTACTGACCTTGCCCTCTCCTGGATCTCCTCTACCTAACGACAGGACCTTCAGCGTCACCCACTCCCACATCTCCTCGCCCCACCCCCTCTCTGTAGGTGTCCCCCAAGGCTCGGTCCTGGGACCACTACTCTTCTCCATTTACACCCTTGGCCTAGGCAACCTCATCGAGTCACATGGACTCCAATACCACCTCTACGCTGAAGACACCCAGCTCTACCTGTCTGGCCCTGATATATCCTCCCTTTTATCCAAAATTCCTCCATGCCTATCCGCCATTGCATCCTTCTTTTCTACCCGCTTCCTAAAACTCAACATGGACAAGACCGAATTCATCTTCTTTCCTCGAACAACCCCGCCCCCTTCCTGACCTATCAATCACCGTCAATGACTGACACTCTCACACCTCCCCCACGCCAAATGCCTCGGGGTAATCCTCGACTCCTCCCTCTCCTTCAAGCCCCACATTCAAGCCCTCGCCACCGCCTGTCGACTTAACTAAAAAACATTGCCCGTATCCGTTCCTTCCTTGACCACAACACGGCCAAGACACTTGTCCATGCCCTCATCATCTCCTGCCTGGACTATGCAACCTCATGTTCACTGGCCTCCCTGCCTCCTCCCTCGCACCTCTCCACACTATCCTCAACTCTGCTCGCCCGACTCATCCACCTATCTCCCTGTTACACCCCCGCCTCCCCTCTCTGCCGAGCCCTCCACTGGCTCCCCATCCCCCAGCGATCTCGCTTCAAAACCCTAACCCTGACATACAAGGCCATACACAACCTGTCCCCTCCATACATCTCCAACCTAGTCTCCCGTTACCTCCCCTCACACAACCTGCGCTCCTCTCAGGAACTCCTCTCAACCCCCCGCATTTCCACCTCCCACAACTGCACACAAGACTTCTCTCATGCTACTGCCAGACTCTGGAACTCTTTTCCCCACCACATCAGACACTCCCCTACCCTGGGAACCTTCAAGAAAAACCTGAAGACCCACCTCTTCCTACAAGCCTACAACACACTGAGACCCATTCCACTGCACCATCTCACCTCTCCCCCTCCTACTGTCTCCATCCCCACCCCCTCTAGACTGTGAGCCCTCGCAGACAGGATCCCTGGCCCTATTGTACCCGTATGATTAATTGTCGATTTGTCGTCGGTTTCACCACTTGTCTTTGTCTACCCTCTAAATTGTAAAGCGCCATGTATCCTAATAGTCGCTATATAAATACCTAATAATAATAAATCTGTAGGATATTCTTCTTTCCTTCAGCTCCCAGCTTTCCCATCTCCTGCTTGGATATCCCTCTGTCCCCCACCACCCAACACTCTCCATCCATGCACATGCCATCACCCCTTCACTCTCCATCCTCCATCCTCTGCACTCTCCATCCTCCATCCCCCTGCTCTTTCCATCCTCCATCCCCTGCACTATCCATCCTCCATCTCCCCGCTCTATCCATCCTCTGCAGTCCCCATCCTCCATCCGCCTGCTCTATCCATTCTCCATTCATTCTACACCCTCTGTCCTCCATCCCCCTGCACTCTCCATCTCCATCCCTCTGCACTCTCCATCTCCATCCCCTGCATCCCCCATTCCTCCACCCCCCTGCTCTCTCTCCATCCCCCTGCACTCTCATCCTCCTGCCCTCTCCCATCCACCCTGCATCTCATCCTCTGTATCCCCTCACTCTCTATCCTCCTGCACTCTCCATCCACCCCTGCATCCTCCATCCTCTGTATCCCCCATCCTCCATCCCCCTGCCTTCCATCCTCCATCCCCTTCTCTATCCTCCTCCATCACCCCTGCCACCCTCCATCCTCCATCCTCCATCCCCCTGCTCTTCCACCTCCATCCCCTGCTCTATCCTTCCTCCATCACCCCTGCACTCTCCATCCTCCATCCCTCTGCACTCTCCATCCTCCATTTTCTGCACTCTCTATCCTCCACCCTGCCTCTCCATCCTCCATCCCCTGTCTATCCATCCTCTGCAGTCCCATCCTCCATCCCCTGCTCTATCCATCCTCTGCAGTCCCCATCCTCCATCCCCCTGCTCTATCCATTCTCCTACACCCTTTGTCCTCCATCCCCCTGTACTCTCCATCCTCCATCCCTCTGCACTCTCCATCTCCTACACCCTTGTCCCATCCCCGTACTCCCATCCTCCATCCCTCTGCACTATCCATTCTCCTACACCCTTGTCCTCCATCCCCTGTACTCTCATCCTCCATCCCTCTGCACTCTCCATCCCCTGCAGTCTCCATCCTCCATTCCCCTGCTCTCTCTCCATCCCCCCTCACTCTTCTATCCCCTGCACTCTCCATCCACCTGCATCCTCCATCCTCTGTAGTCTCCATCCTCCATCCCCCTGCTCTATCCTTCCTCCATCACCTCTGCACTCTCCATCCTCCATCCCTCTGCAGTCACCATCCTCCATCCCCCTGTTATTTCTATTCTCCATCCCCTGCTCTATCCATCCTCCATCCCCCTGCACTCTCCATCCTCTGCACACTCTATCCTCCACCCCTGCACTCTCCATCCTCCATCCTCTGCTCTATCCATCCTATGCAGTCCCCATCCTCCATCCCCTGCTATATCCATCCTCTGCAGTCCCCATCCTCATACCCCCTGCTCTATCCATCCTCCATCCCCCTGCATTCTCCATTCTCCTGCACCTGTTGTCTTCCATCCTCCTGCACTCTTCATCCTCCATCCTCTGCATTCTCCATCTGCCACCCCCTGCTCTCTCTCCATACCCCTGCACTCTCTGTCCTCCAACTCCATGCACTCTCCATCCTACATCCCCTGCTCTCTCCATCCCCTGCTCCCTCCATTATTCATCCCCCTGCACTCTCCATCCTCCATCCCTCTGCTCTCTCCATCCCTCATCCCCCTGCACTTTCTATCCTCCATCCCCTGCTCTCCATCCTATGCTTTCTTCATCCTCCATTCCTCTGCACTCTCCATCCTCTATTCTCTGCAATCCCCATCTTCCATCCCCTGCACTTTCCATCCTCCATCCCCCTGGTCTCTCCATCCCTCCTGTTCTCTCTCCATCCCCCTTCACTCTCCATCCCCCTGCATCCTCCTGCATTTTCCATCCTCCATACCCCTGCACTCTCCATCCTCCATACCCCTGCTCTCTCCATCCTCCATCCACCTGCTCTCTCCATCCTCCATCCCCCTGCACTCTCCATACTCCATCCACTGCAGTCTCCATCCTCCATCCCCTTCACTCTCCATCCTCCATCCCCTGCTCTCTCCATCCCCCTGCTCTCTTCATCCTCTGCTCTCTTCATCCCCTGCACTCTCCATTGTCCATCCCTTGCTCTCTCCATCTTCCATCCCCTGCCCTCACCATCCTCCTGCACTCTCCATCCTCCTGAACTCTCCATCCTTCATCCTATGCTCTCTCCATCCTCCTTTCTCTGCTCTCTCCATGCTCCATCTCTTGCTCTCTCCATCCTCCTGTACTCACCATCCTCCTGCACTCTCAATCCTCTATCCCTTGCTTTCTCCATCCTCCATCCTCTGCTCTTTCCATCCTCGATGCCTTGCTCTTTCCATCCTCTGCACTCTCCATCCTCTGCTTTCCATCCTCCTGCTCTCTCCATCCTCACTCCCTCCATCCTCTTCACTCTCCATCCTCTGCTCTCTCAATTCTCCTGCACTCTCCATCCTCCATCCTCTGCTTCATCCTCTGATCTCTCCATCCTCTTAACTCTCCATCCTCCTGAATTCTCCATCCTCTGCTCCATCGTCTGCTCTTTCCATCCTCTGCACACTCCATACTCTGCTCTCTCCATCCTCTGCTCTCTCCATCCTTCTGCACTCTCCATCCTAAATCCTCTGCTCCCTCCATCCTCTGCTTTCTCCATCCTCCATCCTTTTGCTCTCTCCATCCTTCTGCTCTCTCCATCCCCTGCACTCTGCATTCTCTGCTCTCTCCATTCTCTGCTCTCTCCATCCTCTTGCTCTCTCCATCCTCTGCTCTCTCCCATCCTCCATCCTCTGCTCTTTCCATCACTCCTGCATCCTTCATCCCTGTGCACAGCCTGCCATCTTCTGCACCCCTCTCTCAGATATTCTGCACTCCTTTTGTCCATCTTCTCCAGCTTCTTGTTTGACATTTTGCTCCTTCCTTCCCGCTGGGCAAAACTGTGCCTCCGCCCATCCGCATTACATGTCTGTGACGTCATCGCAGGTCCTCTTGTTACAGTAGTCGGTAATAATGGTATTTTCTCGGCTGGGCAGGAGTGTATGTGTTCATCCTCTGCCCTGCAGCGCTGACACCTGGAATTCACATCTGAGCTGCGGGCTCCTGGTGATTTTACTATACAGTGCAGAGGGGCACTTCCCATCCTGCATCTGACTGATGCAAGTGAGAGTCCAAGGAGCAGGGCCTAACGGGGCTTTACCCGGGACCCCGGCAGGCCAGACCGACACTGGGCTACAGTCTGACACCCGACACCCCGCCGTTCAGCTGTCCTGTATACCGGTGGCGGTAGCAGATGGCCATAAATGCTCAGTTTTGGAGCTGCTCTGTCTTCCGATAGTGGCCGCAGCCGGGTACTGCACATCTATTCAAATTAATAGGAGGCAGGAGTGCAGTACCCGGCTGTGGGTCAGAAGACGGAGCAGCTCGGAAATTGAGCATGTAGATTATATAGAGCAATTTAGATAATAGAAATATAGATCTTATATAAAGGATAAAAAAAGTAAAGGGAACCTGAGATGTTGTACATGTCGTCTTAGCGGAGGGCAGTAGCTTGTAGAGGAGGAGGAGGTTGAGCAGATTGAATATTACTTTCACAAATTTACCTACCCAGAGGATTCCCTGCTCCCCAGTGGGGCCAGACCAAATGGGCTCACCAGAAGATTCCCCTGTTCTCTAGTGAGCCAGACCAAATGGGCTCACCAGAGGGCTCCCCTGCTCTCCAGTGGGCCAGTCCAAATGGGCTCACCAGAGCGTTCCCCTGCTCTCCAGTGGGCCAGTCTAAATGGGCTCACCAGAGGATTCCTCTGCTCTCCAGTGGGCTAGTCCAAATGGGCTCACCAGAGGATTCCCCTGCTCTCCAGTGGGCCTGTCCAAATGGGCTCACCAGAGGATTCCTCTGCTCTCCAGAGGGCCAGTCTGATCCTGGTTACAAGAGAGGATGTCCTAATTAGGAATCCAAAGCATAAAAGGAGTAGGAATATCATTATTCAATTACAAGTTATCTTAATCTTTTCCCAGATATTTACATTTCTTCCCAGCTGCTCCTGCTCTATACATCACACACCCACACACCATGTCAAATGTGATAAGTCCCCTTTTGTTAAGGCTGCTTTCACATCACAATTTTTTGGGATCTGTGGCTGTCCGTTGTGAGTCAAACAACCACGGATCCGATTTTGCCCCATGTATCTCTATGGCACGGATCGGATCGGATTTGGCCTTATTGCCTCCCGATTTTTGTCGGATCTGATTCGGTCCGATTTTTTCCTGTGCCCAAAATCCAAGACTGCTCCGATTTTGGGCACAGAGACGAATCGAATCCGCATGACCGCGCCTTTAACATGGGTCTATGGACACGGTCCGAGAAAACATCGGATAATTTCTTGACCCGATTCAGTGTACTGAGCATGCTCAGTACACTACAATTGCTTTGCCCCCTTTAAAGGAACCACCACCTCAGACACCCTAATACACAGTTATACATGTCCTGCCCTAAATACCTTTCCAGCACTGTTTTGTGTAAAATCTTGCATTAGTAACTGAATAAAGAGTTTAAACTTCTAGCCTGGAGACATCGGGGTATCCTCCTTCGGTTATACTCAGGCTGTGCATTCATTGCATTCTGTGCTCCCCCTCCTCTGTGAAAGAGATAACGACACACCTCAGGCAGCAGCAGGCACGGAGGGAGGGACACAGAATCAATCACAGCCCTGAAGTATAACGAAGGAGGATACCCAGATGTCTCCAGCTAGTAGTTTATAACTCTTATATCAGTTATACTATCAAGATTTACACAAAAACAGTGCTGAAAGGTATCCTTAGGTCAGGGACATGTACTACTGTGTATTAGGGATCTGAGTGGTTGTTCCTTTAATTTCACTTCCGCAATGTATATACATTGCGGAAGTGAGATTCTATAAATGAAGAGTTAAAAATAACAAAAACAAACATCCTCACCTGTCAGACGGTGTCCTGCCCTGTCTCGCTCGCGCCTAGGACTGAATGATCTGGGGTTGCCTGGCAACCCGATCAGCTGAGCGGTCATGTGACAGTTGATCGGGTTGTCACATGACTGCGCGGTTTAAATCTCCCGCCTGGCCAAAATTGATCGGCGGGCGGGATATTTAACCCGCGCGGTCATGTGACAACCCGATCAGCTGAGCGGGTTGCCAGGCAACCCCAGGTCCTTCAGTCCTAGGAGCGAGTGAGACAGCGCGGACACCGTCGGACAGGTGAGAATATTTTTTTTTTTATAACAGAAAAAAAAACTGCACATCGCTCAAGATATAATGTGAACTGGTGCAAGCAGTGATGCTGAACTTAGACAAGAGAAAATTCACTGCAGCACTCAGCTACTACCAATTATGTATATGCTAAAAAGCAGTCTATATTTGAGAAAAATTTTAAAAACTCAATACTCACATAATTTTATTTGCTAAGGTTCTTTGTACACTATTGGCCATATCGCTTGCCATCAACCGCTTACAAGGTGACCTAGATCGTGGATCCAACGCTGACATCCCTTCCCTTGCACTCCCTGTCACATCTCATAAGTCTTGTGCTAACTGAACCCCATTTTCTATTTTAGTGGTGGACACATCCAATCACAGATACCCTGGTAATGGTGGTGCAATGGTAGCTATGGAGCCAGCAACTCCACTATTATACAACGAAAAAACTCACGCACTCGAGATATATGTGAACTGGTGCATAGAGTGATCTGACTTAGACAAGAGAAATATCCGAGTGTGTGCTTTTTTCTGTTTTATAATAGAGGAGTGCTGGTCCATGATCACATGCACCCATAACCAGGTACTCTTGATGAGATGTGTCCACCATCAGAAATAAATGGAGGTTCAGTTTGCACAAGACTAAGCACTTTACACACACCAACTTATCTGTCCAACTTCTGACCAACTTGCTGGTTGTAGTGAAATTATGGACATATTGTTCCATTGTACACAGTCACAAAATGGAGCAATGTGTCCATGATTTCACTGCAACCAGCAAGTTGGTCAGAAGTTGACAGATAAGTTGGTGTGTGTAAAGTGGCCCTTAGTGAAGATGTGGGACAGGGAGTGACAAGGAGGACAGGGATGTCAGCGTTAGGACTCATCAGATGTAAGGTCACCTTGTAAGCAGTTGATGGGCAAACATATTTGGCCAATATGTGTACTAAGAACCTTAGCAAATAAAAATATGAGATTTGAGTTTTTTGAAAAACGTATGTTTTTAAATTTCTTTCTCAAATATAGACTGCTTTTTAGCATATACATAATTGGTAGTAGCTGAGTGCTGCAGTGAATTTTCTCTATATATACATATATATATGTACTATTATGTTATATATATACACATATACATTGCGGGAGTGAAAGTGGCCGTTTGCCTGTGGTGTCCGTTCCTGTCCGTGGGATGCTACAAAAAGTAGGATCCCACCGACAGGCTTCACATCACAATATTATTCCTAAGAGGTAGAGGTTCACTTTGATGGGTTAAGCAGAGCTGAGAGAACTCCAAACCCCCCACCCACCCCTAGGCTGTCATTAGAGATTGTGTATTGACAGTGAGATGTCAATCACAGCAGGGGGCATGTCTACAGCCCATGTGTCAAAGTAGTCCTGTGTCATCCCCAGGTGATAAAAGCCTTTTGTATACGGAAATGATTACACAAACACTAATAAGGGAAGTGTAGCAAAAATGATGTATCTGTAGGGGAATGGATACCACAGCAATTCATGGACATATGTGAAATTCTGTCACACCCAGAGGTCAGACCCTGTGCTTATCTGGGCAGGAACTATAGTCATCCTGGTCATCAGGATCTGAGTTTCTTGAGAACACAAAGGCCCTCACACCTCTGGAAAGTTTTATAGAAATCAACAAATGGTACCAGGGTCTTCCATTCCATATCTGCCTTGGGAAAGAAAGTGCCGTAAAACAAGGGCATTTAAATGTAATAGGATTATACTAAAATTAAAAGGCTTTGCTAGAAATTCAACCTTAAACTTAAGTCTATAAAAAGGCTTGCAAACAAAAAGGTCTTGGTTCAGAGTGGGGAATGAGATAACTGATTGTTAACCATATTTCATTTTTCCAAGGAAGCAAAAGACGTTAGACTGGAAAGTTTAGGTATTATGTCATTTTCTCCCTTTTATTTTACAACTGGTTTGCATCTATATGTCCTTTTTATTTTCGTCTTTAATATATTTTTATTGTAAGCACTGTAACTTTTATTTTAAAACTTAAATAACTATGACCCTTGTATACTCTAAAAGAATCCATAGCTTTAGAGTCTGTAATCGGGGTGGCAGACAGTAGTGTATTTAAGGGACTCCTCACCTGTGTATATGAGGGGTAGTGGCAGCATGTTGTGTTTCCAAATATATTTATTGAAATGTTTTCATAAAATAGGGAAAGGGGGAGGGGAAGGTACATAAATGAAGGGGAAAAAGGGGGGGAAGGGGATATACACTTACACAAAAATGAGAATTACAAAAATATGGAATATTACAATAGGTTATACTTATTATACATAGAAATATAAACCATACAATCCCTATACAGAAGAATAAATGTGGAAAAATCGATCTCACTAATTTAAATACCACACTACACCAAGCGGTAAAGTTTAAAAGAGAAAACGCAATAAAGATAGAAATTTATTAAGTAAATAAAAAAAAAAAAAAAAAAAGAAAAATCACTTAGCGTTTACATCACAATTGTTTCAACAAATAATGTCACTAGGCCTTGTTCATTTAAAGGGGAGAAAATTTAACTATCCATAGTTTCCAATGTTCTAAAAATGAAAAAAAAGTATTATTTCTTATAGAGTTGTTGTATTCAAAGATACTATGTTGAACTACTCGTTCTATTAATTCCATTGGATCTAAAATGTTTAGGAAGGTCTTCAATACCTATTGATAATAGGACTAGTTGCGGAGTCAATGTTATTATCCATCCTGTGATATCTGTTATGAGTACTTTAATACCATTCCAGAAATTTAGCAACTTTGGGCAAGCCCAAGTGGCAGCGTGTTGTGAAGCTGGGGTTGTGTGGTCTGTCAGGGTGTGATTTATGCTCACTTTAGAACAGAACAGGAGTTGATGGTTAGATTGAGTGAAATTAGATACATTTCTATTAGAGCATTAGTGCATGGTTTAAGCAATTATTCCCTGTACTAAAGAAATGGTATCCTTGCGAGGAGTACACTAGTTCTACAAGGTTCAACTCAGTACTAACTTATACATACTTACAGTTTTCCTTCCCTGTTTTTCTTTTCTATCTTTTATTTGGTGAAAGGCTGTTTACCTATATGGCAGTTCTGTTGAAACAAAGCAAGGAAGCTCAGTGAGGAATAGAAACAGCTCACAAATCCAAGAAGATGCTTATGCGTACCTTAATTGCCTTGCTTATGCGTGCCTTAACGTGAATTAACTGACAGTTATGTGGATGTCATAAGCACTTTGAGGACCATGTTCCACCAATGGATTCGGGACTTTCTATTACCAGCCTTGAGGACTTAACGGATCTTGTGGTCAAAGATCAATTTCTTCACATGTGCCCCATGGATGTGTGACAATTTGTAATGACCGAGAGCCGAAAGAGTCGTATAAAGCAGCACAGATTGCGGATATCTAGAGGCTAATTGCAAACCTAGGTATGGAAGCTGGAAAGGGAAAAGCTACCATCAACTACCACCCCTGCCAGCCGACCTTCAGAAGGCCTTGTTCCATCTGCCTGCACCTAGCCTGCATCTGATCCCTACCAGTGCTATACTTGTTACTAACCAGGACATGTGAGAATCTCCTGGCAGAGGCAGAAGCGGAGCCCCCCCTCCCCCCCATTTGAGGCCCCAGGGCCTAGTTCAGCAATTATGTTTGTGATGGGATGGGATGGGATGGGAGGGCCCGTGAGAACTTGCAGTCATTTACCATGGGCGACTCCATCAATATGGGGCTCGGGCACCGGCGCGGTATGAACTCTCATCCGTCCTGAATTTGTGTGCCCCAATAGACGTATCACTGGGAAAACCCTGACTGTCACCAGGATTGTGGTGTGTGCGCAAATTTATGCAAGCGTCCCTGGTTTTTCTGGACTGGGGTGCAGGAAAAGGGTGGAGGAGGGAGGTTGGAGTGACCAATAACCTCCCCACCAATGTTTATTGTTTAAAGTTAAATGTTTATTTAACTACATAAATAGTAAGAAACTAAAAAATGATTGTGTTGGCCCCTTTAAAAATAATCTGGGTGAAATGGTGGATGAGGATGAGGAAAAAGCCAATATGCTAAATGATTTTTTTTTCAACAGTATTTAAACAAGAAAATCCCATGACAGACAATATGATCAGTGATAACAAAAAACTCTCAATTAAATGTCACCTGCTTAAACCAGCAGGAAGTGCGGCATCGTCTAAAAATCACTAAAATTTACAAATCCCCGGGCCCGGATGGGATACACCCCAGAGTGCTGCAGGAATCAAGTACTGTCATAAATAGACCATTATTTTTAAGATTTAAATATCCCATAATAACAGGGTCTGTACCACAGGACTGGCGTATAGCAAATGTGGTGCCAATATTCAAAAAGGGGACGAAAACTGAACTTGGAAATTTTAGGCCTGTAAGCTTAACCTCTACTGTGGGTAAAATCCTACAGGGTTTTCTAAGAGATGCTATACTGGAGTATCTGAAGAAGAATGACCTCATGACCCAATATCTATATGGGTTTATGAGGGACAGTTCCTGTCAAACTAATCTGATAAGCTTCTATGAAGAAGTAAGTTCTGGACTGGACCAAAGAAATGCAGTGGACGTGGTGTATATGGACTTTTCAAAAGCTTTTGATATGGTGCCACACAAAAGGTTGATACATAAAATGAGAGCAATGGGGATAGGGGAAAATATGTGTAAGTGGGTTAAGAACTGGCTTAGTGATAGGAAACAAAGGGTGGTCATTAATGGAACACACTCAGAATGGGTCACAGTTAACAGTGGGGTACCACAGGGGTCAGTGTTGGGCCCGCTTCTTTTTAATATATTTATTAATGACCTTGTAGGGGGCATACAGAGTAGAATCTCAATATTTGCAGATAGCTACTTCTAATGGTCATACATGTATTATCCTTTGGGGTGGAGTTGAAATTCCAAAATTGCACTTCAGAGCCATGCTTTGAAGATGAGTGAGGGTCCTTGTGGTCGACTCCTTCCAATCAGCATGTTGATAACTTACCATCTTGAAACAACCCATTTAACTGATGCATAAAAATCCCAAAGGTTTCCTTTTTATACAAAACGATACAAAGCCGGGAGGTCAGGAAAAGGACAAGATCAGCATCCTCCATTAAGAGTACTCACGGAGCTGAGTCCAAAAAAATCATGAGGCAAAAGAAGCTTCCAAAAAACAGGCCGGGGCAGTTTCCAGCCACTCTAACCTCAGTGGATGAGTGGAGCCTGCGCTCTCCAGAATCTCTGGCTATGACCTATCCATTATCACCTACATGAAGCAGACATCGATGGGGCAGACTGGTGGGAATGTGACAACTGTGTAATGACTTTGGGAGGGATAACATTCTCAGCTCTGCTGCATGCCTAAATCTAAAAACTCTGATTTTGTCAGAACTGCGGCACCCAGTAATCGGCTGCTTTCACATCACGATTTTTTGGGATCCGTGGCTGTCCGTTGTAAAATGTATATACATACAATTGCAGAAGTGAAATTTAGGACACCGTTGGAGAGGTGAGCATGTTTTTTTTATTTTTAACCCTTTGTTCAATCCCGCAATGTGTATACATATACATTGCGGGAGTGAAAGTGCCTGGCTTGCCTGCACTTTGTAGGCTCTGTCGGAGTCCATGAAAATCATGGACCAGGATGCAGAAATGGCATCCAGAGGTCACCTTTGATGCTGTCCTTTCCTGTCCGTGGGGTCCTGCAAAAAGCAGCCTTAGTCATACGCCATTAGAATCCAGGTCTTTTTTTTCCTACATAATGCTGCTCTCAGATGAAGTAGCAAAAACCTGATGACAGATTCCCTTTAATTCCTTTACAAATTTCCATGCAGAGTAAGGCCGGTTTCACACTAGCATTTTGTCCGCGCTGCATACGGAGGCGGGCGAACGTGTGCAGCGACGCATGCGTTGTACGACCCTGTGTTTAACATGGGGAAGCATGGTGTATGCGTTTGCCTGTGGATGCATGCATTTTCGTCCGCATGCTTTTTTTTTTAACAGCACAGGAAACGCAACTTGTTGAACGCCAATGTGACACCAGCCTAACAGATGAGTTTCACTATTCAAAGTTGTTAAATATTTACTCCAGAATTTAAACAGAACAAACTTCTATATCAATATACCGTATATACTCGCGTATAAGCCGAGTTTTTCAGCCCAAAATTTGGGCTGAAAAGTCCCCCCTCGGCTTATACGCGAGTATATACGGTATATGAGAAAAAAAAAAAAAAATACAGCCGCAGCCCCGGAGGTATACAGGCCCCCCATCAAGTTCCAGGGCCCCCCCCCACTTGCGCGCCAGCCTGTAAGGTAAATTCATACTTACCGGTGTCCAGTTGCGCCGCCCGCAGCTGCCGACATGACGATTCCGGGCTCCATTCAGCGTCTTCCCGCGGCTTCCTGTAGTCGCGGGCAATGACGTCATTGCCCGCGACTAAAGGAAGCCGCGGGAAGACGCTGAATGGAGCCCGGAATCGTCATGTCGGCAGCTGCGGGCGGCGCGACTGGACACCGGTAAGTATGAATTTACCTTACAGGCTGGCGCGCAAGTGGGGGGGGGGCCCTGGAACTTGATGGGGGGCCTGTATACCTCCGGGGCTGCGGCTGTATACAGCCCTGGGGCTGCGGCTGTATACAGCCCTGGGGCTGCGGCTGTATAAAGCCCTGGGGCTGCGGCTGTATACAGCCCCGGGGCTGCGGCTGTATACAGCCCCGGGGCTGCTGCTGTATACAGCCCTGGGGCTGCTGCTGCTGTATACAGCCCTGGGGCTGGGGCTGCTGCTGCTGTATACAGCCCTGGGGCTGGGGCTGCTGCTGCTGTATACAGCCCTGGGGCTGGGGCTGCTGCTGCTGTATACAGCCCTGGGGCTGGGGCTGCTGCTGCTGTATATACCTCTGGGGCTGCATATGGGGCTGCATATACCTCTGGGGCTGCATATACCTCTGGGGCTGCATATGGGGCTGCATATACCTCTGGGGCTGCATATACCTATGGGGCTGCATATGGGGCTGCATATACCTCTGGGGCTGCATATGGGGCTGCATATACCTCTGGGGCTGCATATGGGGCTGCATATACCTCTGGGGCTGCATATGGGGCTGCATATACCTCTGGGGCTGCATATGGGGCTGCATATACCTCTGGGGCTGCATATACATCTGGGGCTGCATATGGGGCTGTATATACCTCTGGGGCTGCTGTATACTACCACTGGGGCTGCTGCTGTATACTACCACTGGGGAGGCTGCTGTATACCACACTGCTGGGGTCTGTATACCTGTGCTGGAGTCCACCCTCGGCTTATACGCGAGTCAATAAGTTTTCCCAGTTTTTGGGGGCAAAAGTAGGGGGGTCGGCTTATACACGGGTCGGCTTATACACGAGTATATACGGTAATAATTGTTTCTTTTTTTAGTTACTCAACTGCTCAATTACACACAGTAAAGATACAGCCGAGAACTTCCCGAAAGGAAGGATGATAAACTGTATTTTCCTCTAATAAAGGACGGCTGAGTAACTGTCACTATCTCTAATGCTCCATGTAAGCTCATTCGTTTTATCCCAGCCGCCATACATATTAGCAGCATTGCTGTCCTTTGGGGAATAGTCTGGGAAGGGTGGGTTTCTTGGGGTCTGTCTTGTCGTCTTGAGCATCCTCATCCCTGTAAACACAACACGTTAGAAGAAATTAGAAAACAGCAAATCTCTTAGCCGCTCTGAGCCTCCCCCTGCAAGCTGCGGCCGATCAGACGGATAATCTCTTGAGAAAGGAATTACTGTCCCATGAACACCAATCTGATTAACAACTGCAAGCATGAATTACTTGTGACAAAGCTGGAACCGCTCCGCACTCAGGCAATATCCAAGCTCACAGGGCTGGTAATAATCCATTGTGGCAAAGAGCCTTTAATGTAGTGCTGATAGAGAGGAGCCACACCAGTTAACTGGAAGGAATGGATCCTGCGATCCGACTGTAGCTGATGTCTACGAGAACCAGTTCACACGATGTTAAGACTGGCCCGGTCCGGAGCCAAGACAACGCTCAGTTAATCAGCCAACTACGTGGAATGCTAAATGTTGATGTGCCTAATAAAATGGGCGATAAAAGCAATGGGATGTCCGAACTTTAAATTGAAGGGCCATAAAGGTAAAAATGGAAACGGCTCTGATGCAACAAGCCCACAATGATCTCAGTGATTTTATCATTAAAGAGAATCTGTCAGCAGGTACTTGATAGGTAATCTGAGGACAACATGCTATAAGGGTTGAAAAACAAAAAGCAACTGTGCCTCTCTTCTCAGTGTGTGTGCTATTGCTTACTTAAACTAATGGCTTTATTACTCTGTGATTAATATTGCAGGACTAAAAAGTCATGCGCATGGCAGTTCAACCTCACAGTGAATTCACAATCTCCATAGAAAGCCTGGTCTGGGTGGGGGCAGCTCTCCCAGCTCTGCTGCATGTCCAAAGCTAAATGCTTCGATTGTGTAAGAACGTGACTACACACTATCCCCTGGGGAAGCCGCACATGCAGCGGCGATACGCGTGGGGTCCTCCCACACACCCTCGCTCCGAGTGCCAACAGCCTAGCAGAGCCTCAACCTGGGTCAGTTCTCATTTTTGGGGCTAGGTAACACTGGCTTTGCCATATGTCGCTTTTTTGATTGTCTCAACTTGAACAGAGACTGTATTTGAGCATTCCTTTTGTAATAGCTATGGTGTCGTCCATTGTCACATGCACGGGCCCAGTCATTGGGCTTTTTAGAGCACAAAATTGTGCTCTATAGGTGGCGAACTAGCTTTCACCTGTTACTTGAACGTGTACTGATGAAGTTTTTGGAGAATTGTAAAAGGAACAGCAATTGGTTAAAAGAAAGGTTTTCCCTTTACCAATGTGACCCACCTCAGGGCCTTGGGGTACCAGGTCCTGGGCATTGTAGTTCACGGGGGATTTCATGGGGCCTGTTGCCCGGTCCCGTGGCCCCGGTGGTTGCATAAAAAGGGGGTTTAAAGTCAATATAAATAGAATAAAAGATGATTCATGATGCCACCTACAGTTCCAGTAATGTTACTAGCACTGCGGGACAGACCTCCGGGGTGATGGTGGAATATCAAGATGGTTAGGATCCCCGTAGGTGGAGCAGGATCCCCAGGGCAATGGTTGAAGTTAAGGGTTGCGGACAGTCTATGATGGGAGCAGGATCAGGGGGCCGCAATAACAATCACACACAGGGTTGTTGTTTCCGTACCTTTACTGATGTGATGAGCAAGGTGAAGTCCAGGGTACAGTCCGGGTAGGCAAGGAGCAGTTCTGGATCTCCACATCTGATGAGTTATGAGGCCTCATTGTTGCTCTGTCTATTAGTCCTGGGCTGTCTGAAGCTAGGCCCTGACCCTCTCCTGTGTCCTCACTTGTTTGGCAGGTGGCGAGAGCCCTGCTGCGGGGCACCACTTTATCCGCTGCGGTCCCTGGCTCTGCTGGGTGGCTGTGTCTCAAGTGCTGCTGCACCAGGAGACTTGAAGTCTCCCTGGCCTCTGGTCTTTACTGCTGGGCTAACTAGACCTTTGCAGTTTCGGACTTCGGTGTCTAGGTTGTCGATGTTGCTCTTCTAGGACGAATCTGTATGGCTCCATTCCCCCTAGCTAACTCACCTTGCCTCCGACCCGCACTCTTGGGTCTCTCACGCTGGTCATAAAACAAAGGGAAAATGGAAACTGGAGTTTATGAGCGCTAAGGCACAAAGCAAAGGGAACGTATTAGCAGATTTTCAAACCTTTTAGTATTAGCTCCTTGTACGGGCCCATACAAAGAGCTAATAATAAAAGGTTTGAACATCTGCTAATACATTCCCTTTGCTTTGTGCCTTAGCCCTCATAAACTCCAGTTTCCATTTTCCCTTTGTTTTATGTTATAATCCCTTTGTGGGATCACTGGTGGAGCTGCTTTGGGCCAGGGCTTTGTTTAATTCTTCCTCCTTGAGGACCTGTGTAGCACCTTAACAACAATAACAGGTGAAGGACCTGTGGTGATGTCACATCTGACTTGGATCACGTGACCTCCTGGATTCACATGGACTGAGGCAGGACTACAGGACAGGCATCTCTTGCAGCTTCTGAGCGGGGCCTCCTCTGCTTCCAGGCATACACCGCTGTTGTGCACGACTTCACAACCCCCCGGGTAATTGGCCAATTGGTGTGCAATCCATTAACCCCTTAGACCACTAGGTTTCACACATTGCGCTCCTGTACCCTTGTTTTACATCTCACGCTGGTCAGGCTCTCTCACTGGCATGGGCCTAGCGTGGCACCGTGCACCAGGATGCCTTCCTCAGAACTGCACCGTACTGAACTGCCTAACTCCACCCTCAGGCCTGAATTCATAGGAGACCTTGCCTGAAGTCAGCAAGTAGGGCTCCCCCTTCAGGTCTGGGATGGAAAGTGTTGTGTGTAAGCTTACCTGATGTGGAAATCCTTCCCTGCTCCAGGTGTTCATGTGGCAACCAAACCGTGGGGTGCCACATTTGCATGCACTTTATTCGGTACTGGAGCCTGTGAATTTGTGGGGTTGTGTTTGCATATCATTGCACTTTATGTATTTTAATTGATTTTAATTGTTGTTTGCTGTGTCTCTTTCAAATAAAAATTTGTGATTCTTTTCATTAAATATGGGTGAACCCATTTTGTTTATACACACTGTTTTCCCTTGTCTCTTGAGATCCTGTCAGAATGGCTGCAGTCAGTAATCTACAGCTCTTGGAAAAATTAAGAGACCACTGCACAGTTTTCTAAAAATCCCCATCTCTTCATGTCTGACAGCCATTCCATTCTTGTATCAGTTGAATTCCAACCAAAGTACATTGTACAAGTACATTCACTGTATTGTAAAGCGCTGCAGAATATGTTGGCGCTATATAAATAAAAATTTATATAAATAAAGATTTATTATTATTATTAATATTAATAAGTACAATCTCATTCTACTTAATGTGCTTTTGATTAGGTGATCACCTGAACCAAATCCTATTTAATGAGGGAAAGTATACAAAAACACTGCTGTGGTCTTTGCAATAGGACAACCTGGATGACAAAACAAGTGCTAGAAATAGCCGAAAAGTAATTTGAATGAAAAAATAAATTTTAACCATGCCAAATGAAGTTAAAAGGAAAAGTCTTGAATGAGTAAAAGAAGGGCTCAATTCTGGCTTTACTAGCAGAGAGATACCGTGCGCGTCATGTTACCTCCATCCATAAAATTTCGAAGATGGCAGTCCATTACAAGGTCAAGCAACAGACATTGGGAACATCAAAGCTACAGACCGGCAGAGGGCGAAAGCGACTCTCCACTGATGATCGTCATCTTATTCGAATGTCACTGCAAATGCAGGATGACATCAAGTGACCTATAAAAGGAATGGCAAATGGCAGCTGGGGTGAAGTGCACGGCAAGAACAGTTCGTAACAGGCTCCTAGAGGCAGGGCTCAAGTCATCTAACGCTAGAAAAAAGCCTTTCACCAATGAGAAGCAAAGGAGAGCCAAGCTGAAGTTTGCCAAAGACAAGGTAATCTTCTCTGATGAGTCTAATTTTCAGCTTTACCCACCACCTGGTCATGTAATGGTTAGACGGAGACCTGGAGAGGCGTACAAGCCACAGTGTCTTGCACACTGTGAAATTTGGTGGAAGATCAGTGATGATCTGGAGATGCTTCAGCAAAGCTGGAATTGGGCAGGGTAATCTTTGCAATGAACGTATGAATCAAGCCCTTGAAAAACACTTGCTTTCTTCTGCTCAGGCAATGTTCCCCAACTCTGATGACTGGTTTTCCCGCAGGACAATGCCCCATGCCACACAGCTAGATCAATTATTGTGTGGATGAAGGAGCACCACATCAAGACCCAGTCATGGCCAGCCCAATCTCCAGACCTGAACCCCATTGAAAACCTCAGGAATGTAATCAACAGGAAGATGGATAGTCACAAGACATCAAACAATGAAGAATTGCTTAAGTTTTTGTGCCAGGAGTGGTATAAGGTGACCCAAAAGCAGAGTGAAAGAAAGGTGGAAAACATGCCAAGACGCATGAAAGCTGTGAATAAAACTCATGGTTATTCCACCAATTATTGATTTCTGAACTCTTCCTGAGTTAAAACATGAGTATTGTTGTGAATATGAATATGAACTTGATTTCTTTGCATTATTTGAGGTCTGAAAGTCCTGTTTCTGTTTTTATTATTTTGACAATTTCTCTTTTGCTGCAAATAAATACAGAATTTTTAGCTTTGAATTTTGGAGACATGTTGCCAGTAGTTCATAGAATAAAAGACCAATGTGCATTTTGCTAAAAAATATACATATGAAAAGAAAAATCAGAGAAACTGAACATTTTGCAGTGGTCTCTTAATTTTTGCCCTGCTGTATGTGATACATCATTGGATTCAGGATCTCTTTGCCCACATGATGTTGCTGTCATTTGAGGTAACAAAATTCTGCTGACAGTTTCCCTTTAAAGGCAATGTTTGCTTGCAAAACTACTTTACACTAATTAAAAAAAACCTAGACCCTGCTACTAGGTGTTTATTTTTTAGTCACCCCCAACAAAAGTAAATAGGAATAGGTTGCAATTCCATGTGCAGCCTACGAGTGGCGCTGTATTTGCTAATGCGGTACTTTATATTTGTGCAAAAATGAGTTCTCATAGTTTACATTTATCGTATAACTAGAAGTCACTGGGAGTCCCTGCCAATCAAGGGGTCCAAGTCATGCTTGACTGTATGGAGTAATGGCTGGGCATTAACATTGCTGCTCTATGCAAAAGCATTGTGGATACAGAAGGGTGAGCAAGAAGTCTCTGATAAGTGAAAATGGGGAAATGAAGGTCCCAGCTAACATTACCCATCCCAGGGGTTAGAAATCTCAGTGTCTGAGCATTCCCAAAGTAAAGGGACATAGCAACTGCTGGAAATCATCAGTATATGGGAAGGGGTACTAATGTGCCACATATAGGAAGTTGATATCACCAACTGTTCCCATTTTATTTAGGTGTATCCATATAAATGACCCACCCTGTACAAGTGTTTCCACTTGAACGCCTCAAAAATGTCCTTGTGAACACAGCCTTAAATCTGGTGTCCACTATTAGAACATTCCCCTCTGTGTCCACCTGTTTTCCCCAGATAAAATAAAAAGGCCTATACTCATCTCCCATTCTGGCACCATTGCAGCATTGTCAATAATCACATTGCCAGAGCTCACGTGGTATAATGCCAGCCCTACACCCAACCACCACTAGCTTCTCTCTCTCACCTTGAGACACAGGAGCAATCAACAGAAAGTGAGTGGTACAACATTACATGGGCCCCACGAACATGATTACCACCACTGCAGGAATGGTGTGAGCGCCCGGAGGTGAGTATAAGCTTTTTCATTTTACCTGGGGGAAACAAGTGGAAACAGAAGGGGTTGTCCTAGGTGTGGTCAACCCCTTTAAAATAGCTTAGTTTAATAAATTGTATCCATCATGCGGCAATATACTGTGCATTTTCATTAAACCATTAGGAGCTGTTTATACCTGTACACATGAAGCGGATACAGCAAACAATGTGCATATACCTCTGTGCAATAATTAATTGTCAGGTCGTGATTATTAGTGATGATAATTTTATTAATCACTTTAATGTAATCACAAAATAGAAGAGGATGAAAAGGCATCATGTACCGCAAACATGAGTGTCACCCCCCAGAGAGTCGCTGTCAATGTATTCACTGCCGGAACGTTCCCAGAAGTCATAAAATAATAACGAGGGAATATTTATTAGCTGTGATCCTCTGAGTCCTGTCACTGCTCTCCCGCAGACTGCATCAACTACTTAGTGCTAATGTGACCTATATGGGATCATTACAGCCCTGCCCGGGTTATAGCCAGGTCTAGGCGTCATGCTTTTATGCACCATGGAATATGTGGTATATAAAAGTAAATCTGCAAGTCTGAACGATCAGATCAGCGACATAGTTGTACCGAACTGTGGTCTTAACTGAAGTGTCGTGGTGTGAACTGTGCGCTTTCCGATGCTGCAAGTAGAGGAAGCTTTAGGCTGGAAACACACTGGCGAGTGCAGAAACGGTCCGACTGACGGATCCAAGAGTCAGACAAGGGTCATCCAACTTTTGGTCGGTGTGGCTTCCGTGTGTTGTCCGCTTGTTTACTCAGCAGCTATTTACTGTATTAGCATTTACAGGAGCATTTTTTACAATTGTCTAAGGCTGCTTTCACATCAGCGGTTTTCGCCAATCGCGGCAGATGCGGTGAAAAAAACGGCACAGTTGCGGCAAGCCCCATGCAATATCTATGGGGCTTGCGGTAAGGGTGCGGCAAGTGCGGTTTCGGCACTTGCTGCAGGTGCGGCCGCGAAAAAAAACGCAGCTGACTGCGTTTTTTTTGCGGCCGCACCTGCCGCAAGTGCCGATACCGTACTTGCCGCACCTGCCGCAAGGCCCCATAGACTTTGTAAGGGGCTTGCCGCAACTGTGCCGCAAGTGTAGCGGTTATGCGGTAATCGCGGCAGATGCGTTTTTTTCACCACATCTGCCACGAATGGCGAAAACCGCTGATGTGAAAGTACCCTAAGAATGATAATGTATCAATTAGGGTCGGACACACTGGCGTGAAACTCGTACGACTGCAATGCGAGTAAAAATCGCATTGCAGTCGGACCAATGTTAGTCAATGTCCGAGAACACATTTCCGAGTGTCGGACGTTTTCTTCCTCGTCCAACACTCGGATGACGAGTCAGTCGCAACATGCTGCGACACTCGCCAATGAAAGTCTATGGGTCTGTCAAAAAACACGGAGCGCAGTTGGCCCACACTCGGACCATCCGAGTCGGATGCGAGTTTTAATTGATACATTATCATTCTGTAGCTTAGACAACTGTAAAAAATGTTCCTGTAAATGCGAATACAGTAAATTGCTGCTGACTACAAAAACGGATTACACTCGGACAACACACAGAAGCCACACTGCCCAAAAGTTAGATGACACTCGTCCGACTCTCACATCCGTCAATCGGACTGTTTTTTCACTCACCAGTGTATTTCCAGCCTTAAAAATCGCATTCGAGTCGGATGGTCCGTGTGCGGTCCGAATGTGGTACATCTTTTTTTTCGGACCCATAGACTTGCATTGGGGAGTGTCGTCCGACACTCGTATACTGTCGCAGGATGTTGCAACTGACTCGTCATCCGAGTGTCGGACCAGGAAAAAACTGTCTGACACTCAGAAATGTGCTCTTGGACATTGACTAACATTGGTCCGACTGCAATGCGATTTTTACTCGCATTGCAGTCGTACGAGTTTCACGCCAGTGTGTCCGAGCCCTTAAGGTTGCAACATCGAATGAGCTTGGAAGGATTAAAACCAGATGTGAACAGCAATCCTGCCATCTTCAGAGTTTACCAGCGGTATAGAAAATAGCCTTCCAATGCATGCTACTAGGAATCAGCCACCTCTTAGGTGTCCAGTAACTTTGGCAACAATCGGAAAGATTCACCAATAGGACATAAAAAAAACCACCAAAATATTGCCCGGTAAATATCCATTGCACCTTAGCAGCGGGCTGCCAGCTCCTCTGAGAGGCAACACAGGTGTCCGTTATTACCGGTGCTCAATCACCTACAACCCACAGATGGGGGCGGTTGTAGCATCAGTGTCCGGCATGCTGTCAGGGAGGTGACTGGTGGCATTTATAGAGTCAAGGTTACCATAGGGCTCTGCCACTCAGGTGCATGTGAAGATAGTGTCAGAGCAGCCTATTGGTCACGCCCTGTCTATTAGATCAGGCGGGCTGCTCCGCACTGATTATATGCCTCACAAATGACAGATGCCCCCCAGAGGGCCCAGCCTCAAACTACAGATAAAAAAAAGTGCAATAAAACACTAAAGATGAAAATGTGAGGTGTCAGTAGATATTTTGGGCCAAAATACGTAAGCTCGTAACCCATCGTCAAGGGCCCTCACGCTTACGAGTTGTAACCATATGTTTGCTGCCATATGTTTGTTTTAAGATCAATATATGTCGTCACTCTTGGTCTCTCGGTGGGACTCTCAGAGCACAGCGTGGAATTTTATTTTTGTTTGCGTAATCACGTTCCCTTTTATAAACTCTGTCCCCCTTTTAGAGGATCTATGGTGCTGTCACTCTGCTTAGGATGGTACATTGTGTTTGTGTCTACATATGAAAGCTATTTATTTAATGATGAAGCCATCTAGTGGCTAAAGTGAAGACTGCTCCCCGGGCCTCTGTAGTTACGGTATGTAAGGTTGTTATTAAGAATTATTTATACTCCTAGGGGTGGGGCTCAGTCTATACAAAGAGCTTCCAGTGTAAAATCAGGAGAAAATTCCCCAGAAAGGAGAGAAAATCAGGAGCAATGGCAACTTAAAGCCCCCTTTGCTAATTTAATTGGGCCCTCTGGGTCACTCCGAGAAGTGAGTTGGGCATTCAGGAGGTGGACCAAGGTCGCAGGCCAGAACCTCTCACCCGGTGCTAATATTCAACCTTCCCCTTGACGGCTCCTCGAGAAGCGACTGCTCCCTACAGTACGGCTGTGGTATGCTCACTAGTGACACGGTGCTGACGGTAAAGGAACGTCTGTCTAGTAGGTAGCCCTAACCATTTCTAAGGAGCGGTTTTCCCACGAGAAGAGTTGGGCTGGACGCAATTAAGACTTAATGAATTTACAGCGGGATACCGTTTTGCTGAATGTAGCGGGCAAGAACGTAGAGGTACCCGTGGGACAGTGGAAGTCTGCACCAAATTTGGTCATTGTAAATATCCCTGAAAAAGTAATTTAAGCTTGGTGCCCGTGTTTCACAAGACTGAGTAAATCTCTCAAAAGCCTCATTGACTCAGTGTGTGCTTTGTCCTCGCTGAGGCCAATACCAAACTGAACTTTTGAGTTGGGGAGCCGGCCGGGGCGTGTGCTGCAAAGCCAGGGCTGCCTCACCAGCCACAATTGCCATGACCCTGTGCGGTCCAGACCCTCAACACCCTACCAAACATCCATTTCCCACCCTTGGAAGTGAGTCTGAGCAAAATTGTGAAAATCCTGATGAAGGAGTACCACACCGAAATGCATTGAATAAAATCACTTTCTCTGGAATCTGCATTCGTCCTTGTTTAATGGCAGCACAGTTGTTAACCTCTTCCATTCCATTTTCTGCTTTCCCATAACATGGGGGCTGCTGCAGATGTTATTGTTGGCTCTTCAAGTAGTTGTGTCTTACACAACCCCTGCAGGTGAGCAGGTCTTTGTTTTGATCGTTTTTCACCATCTTCTCGGATCAGACCCTATTGCATTTCTTTTCTCTATATCTACTTTGTTTTTTGTTTTGATTTTTCAGAAAGAAACATGAATATTACATCAAGGTTTTTTCAGTCAGGACTGAAGTCTTGGTGCAATTGTGATAATTGCTCCCTAGTTATGCATTTCATCCTTATGGGTCTGACGTAATAGAAGAAATGGAGATTTCCATTGTGCTTCTTTTGTCGGCGCTCCTGTGCTGCAGCATCCGGGGCGACGTTCCTCTGTGGACCGCGGATCACACAGTATCTGACTTGTCTCTTGTTAAACAGATATATTTTATTGGTTGGTGAGGACGGTTTCTGAGGATTCTTTCTGCTGCTGTTCAGAGGCATCTGGAAACTCAGGAAGTGGATCAATAAGAATTGATTTTGCTCAGGACCTGGGGAGCACATTTAATAATCTCGTTTAGAGGTTGCAAAAAACATTTGATTCAAAGGCCAGAAGAGAGAGGTGTATGGAAAAAGCAGGTACATCAATGCTGGGGGCTAATGCATACATCTTAGAAAAATACCAAAATCTAGACAAATATCACAAGAAGGATCATACGAAGCACTGGAGATGCTGAGAACAACAGTGGGCTATCCGGAATGGCTTCCAATACAATGATCAAACCAGTAACAAGACGCTTGGCCGAAATCAATAACCCCTCTCCATATGCATCATTAAAGTTTAGGAAAGTCATCGAGGTAATTCATTTTTGGGCACCACAGAGTGGAAAGTGGTTTGTTATTCTATTCACTTAACTAAAAATAACTGATAAAACAGGATCCACCATTCACAATAGGTGATGTCACAGCTCACCTCCTCCTCCTGTACAATGACTGATAACACCTCTATATACAGTAGATAACACAGGATCCACCATTCACAATAGGTGATATCACAGCTCACCTCCTCCTCCTGTACAATGACTGATAACACCTCTATATACAGTAGATAACACAGGATCCACCATTCACAATAGATGATGTCACAGCTCACCTCCTCCTGTACAATGACTGACAACATCTCTATATACAGTAGATAACACAGGATCCAGCACTCACAATAGATTATAGCACAGCTCCCCTCCTCCTCCTGTACAACGACTGATAACACCTCTATATACAGTAGATAACACAGGATCCACCATTCACAATAGATGATGTCACAGCTCACCTCCTCCTGTACAATGACTGACAACATCTCTATATACAGTAGATAACACAGGATCCAGCACTCACAATAGATTATAGCACAGCTCCCCTCCTCCTCCTGTACAACGACTGATAACACCTCTATATACAGTAGATAACACAGGATCCACCATTCACAATAGGTGATATCACAGCTCACCTCCTGTACAAGGACTAATAACACCTCTATAAACAGTAGATAACACAGGATCCACCATTCAAATAGATTATATCACAGCTCACCTCCTCCTCCTGTACAATAACTGATAACACCTCTATATACAGTAGATAACACAGGATCCACCATTCACAATAGGTGATATCACAGCTCACCTCCTCCTGTATAATGACTGATAACACCTCTATATACAGTAAATAACACAGAATCCACCATTCACAATAGGTGATGTCATAGCTCACCTCCTCCTGTACAATGACTGATAACACCTCTATATACAGTAGATAACACAGGATCCACCATTCACAATAGGTGATGTCACAACTCACCTCCTCCTCCTCCTATACAATGACTGATAACACCTCTATATACAGTAGATAACACAGGATCCACCATTCACAATAGGTGATATCACAGCTCACCTCCTCCTGTACAATGACTGATAACACAGGATCCACCATTCACAATAGGTGATATCACAGTTCACCTCCTGCTGTACAATGACTGATAACACCTCTATATACAGTAGATAACAGGATCCACCATTCACAATAGGTGATATCACAGCTCACCTCCTTCTGTACAATGACTGATAACACCTCTATATACAGTAGATAACACAGGATCTACCATTCACAATAGGTGATTTCACAGCTCACCTCCTCCTGTACAATGACTGATAACACCTCTATATACAGTAGATAATACAGGATCTACCATTCACAATAGGTGATTTCACAGCTCACCTCCTCCTCCTGTACAATGACTGATAACACCTCTATATACAGCAGATAACACAGGATCCACCATTCACAATAGGTGATTTCACAGCTCACCTCCTCCTCCTGTACAATGACTGATAACACCTCTATATACAGTAGATAATACAGGATCTACCATTCACAATAGGTGATTTCACAGCTCACCTCCTCCTCCTGTACAATGACTGATAACACCTCTATATACAGCAGATAACACAGGATCCACCATTCACAATAGGTGATTTCACAGCTCACCTCCTCCTCCTGTACAATGATAACACCTCTGTATACAGTAGATAACACAGGATCCACCATTCACAATAGGTGATATCACAGATCACCTCCTCCTGTACAATGACTGATAACACCTCTGTATACAGTAGATAACACAGGATCCATCATTCACAATAGGTGATATCACAGCTCACCTCCTCCTGTACAATGACTGAAAACACCTCTATATACAGTAGATAACACAGGATCCACCATTCACAATAGGTGATGTCACAGCTCACCTCCTCCTCCTGTACAATGACTGATAACATCTCTATATACAGTAGATAACACAGGATCCACCATTCACAATAGGTGATTTCACAGCTACACCAAAGATATGAAATGTTAGGTAAGGAGAAGGTATTTACGCACTGACCAATGGCACATGATGGGAGTTGTGATGAGAGATGTGAACTGATTTCAGGTTACTGTACATTTCCAATAAGCAATGCAAGTGAGCTGGAGTAACCGATTACAGCTTGTCTAACGCTAGTAAAAGACTTTATTCCAAATTTGAAGGAGACGCCTGTCCCTCTTGTTCTCCTATCCTTGATACCAATGCTAGATCTTCATTTAATCACATTAGGAATGATTACCTGCACAAAATGATATTACCATCACCATGCTACTGCGAGACTGAAATAAAATGTGGGTCAAACATAATATATCAAGAAATTGTCAGACTTTTCTCTAGATCCTCCAGGGAACAGAATGTAATAAGGATTATGAGTCCCCCAGTATAATCATTTAATAGATATAATTCCTACAAAGAAATAAGGCATAACATCTGATCCCTGAACATCGCATATATTACATTGTAATAATTCATTTTAGACCAAGAATTAATAATATTTACTAATGTCAGGTATAGTGATCAAGACTGATGTAAAGCATTACAGAAACCCACTTTAAATGTGATGGCGGGATAAAAACGTCTGGTCAACAGCCGTGAGTAAAAATAAATAAAATATTTGGTGAAGTAAGAGGGTTCAAGATGCATAGGTGCAGTCATAAGGTGTACCCCCAACTTTTAAACACAGGGAGTGGTAGATGTATTCCTGATCATAGACAACAATAATGCTCTATTGAAGCCACTCATGTGTTCTTATCCCACTATGCTACAGTATAATGCCCCTCCAAATCCCCCCACATAGTCAATATTATACTCTGCAGCGAATTATCCCACACAATTTCCCCCACAGTATCCCCCACACTCACAGTATGTTGTCACCACACTCCCCCCTCATAGTGTAATGCCCCCAACAGTATATAGCCCCAAGATTCCCACCCCACACTGTAGTGACCCCCCACAGTATGATGCCTCTACAGCCCCACCTCTACAATGCAATGTTCACACATTGCCACCCCACAATAAGACACACAGTTCTCCATATATAGTATAATGCCCCAGAACTCCTGCCAAACTCACTATAATGCTATCACAGCTCCCCCACCGACACACATTATAATGTCTGACATTTTCCCCCTCCAGCGGCATAACTTAAATCTCATGGACCCAGTGCAAGATTTGGATCTGCCCCTCCCTACCCGCATGTTGGTGAGATGTACAGGCCCTTGTAGCTTTCTAAAGCAAGTATACATCATGCACCATAATCTCAAAATGTGAGCCTTTAAACCCCTCGCCCTTGGCCTGGTCTGCAGCCGCTGGGAAATGTACGATTGGATTGGGAATATGGACTTTGAAGTGGTCAATCTCTATTAGGAGCACTCCACAAAACGCAAGTATAAAACAATTGGGAAGTGTAATATGGTATACTGATGCGACAGGAATCCTTTAAATACCCTTTTAGGAAACACAGAGAAACCTCTCTTTGGATAGGAGATCTCTGATATAAAGGAATGTGTGTGAGGAGGTGATTCCCGCATTCCTGAGAGGCTCCGCTCCCTGGAGGGAGTGACTACACCTCGCACTCACTCCCAACCAATGAGTTAGATCCAGGAAGGAGCGTGGAACGCATATGCGTTTCACATCGCTGGAGTGACATAAGGTGGTATGCACGTGTGTTCCACATCGCCGGAGCGACGTAATACGGTGACGCATCTCCGCTGCGTCACTTCCGGCGACGCGGAACAACACGTGACTGCTATGGAAGCAGTCATAAATAGCGGGAAATTACCGCGGCGGGTTGTTCAAACCACAGATGCCATGCACAGCTAGGCTGGGTAAGTGTTACCAGTGGTGAGGGCATGGAGGGTGGTAGAACTACAATTGGGAAACAGGATTGAGCATTGTTGCAGTGTAACCGGTGTACTAATGTAAACTTTTTGCACTGCTTCAGGCATCAAAACTTTGCCATAGACCACAAGGGGATCTGCAGCGGTGTAGCGGTCCCTGCTTCCAGAAAACCATGACTCCCCTGATGAGAGTTTGACACGAAACGCGTCGGGAGGAAGGACGTGGTGGCATATATAAAACGAACAACTGTTGAGTCGGCAACCCGTTGGTCGAAAAGTCATAGGACCATATGGAGTTGGGAAGACTCAAGTTGTAACCACAAGAGACAACCCGGTGAGACCTTTCTAATTTGGGAAGTGTGGGTTTACTGTGCTCTCGTTACATATATCTCTTTCACCTAAGGACCACAAGAGATAGTGGGACCTTGATCTAGGTAGTGAGAGATATAGGGGTATACCTCTGGTACTGTTAAATAAAAGGTGCGAGGTTGGTAACCCTATACACTATGACCCTGTGACTATACAGGGATAGTTTTATATCTCTGACACTGGTGATTTTTATTGACTCTATAGTCATTTTTATGAGATGACAAATAAAGGTTAAGTTTTAACCCCTTCAACCTTTCACCCTTTAAATTCCTTTTATCCTGGGCCCCTTCCAGATATATATGTCCCCCTTCCTAGAATATGTCCCCCATCCTGTTATATCATCCTGTTATATATTATTCCCATCCTGGTATATATGTCCTGCAACCTGTTATATATAATTCCCATCCTAGTAATCATGTCTGATACTGGTATACATGTCCTTCATTCTGGTATATATGTCCCTCATCCTGGTATTTATGTCCCCATTCCAGGTATATATGTCTTCATACTGGTATATGTGGCACCCCTGAGTCCGGTTGCCACGATGACATTGCTTCCCTCGGGGGGCCATGCCGTCCTTGGAAGGGGAAGTATCCACACCAGGTAAGCTCACCACACACAACACCTTTCCGACTCTAGAGCAGACGGGGGAGCTCTGAAACCCGAATTCCAAAGAGGTCCCTATAAATTCTGGCCTGGGGGTGGGGTTAGGAAGTTGAGTTCCTGAGAGGACTGTGAAGAGGTCCTGTGGACTGGAGCTGTGCCAAGCTCATCCTAGGTAGAGCAGAGAGACACCGAGTCAGTCCAGTTCCTAAGAGGACTGTGAAGGGGTCCCGTGGACTGGAGCAGAGTAAGGCTCATCCCGGGACAAAGACTAGTCAGTGTGAGGGATCCGGAGGAGAGGGTCTGAGGAAATGAAGAAGCAGGCCTGGGGATTGGAGCCAGTTGCTGGGTTCACCCCAGTACAGAGTGTCATAAGCGGACACCGGAGTCCGAGGCTGTGAAGGATTCTAGGACCAGCAGCCAATACCAGAGGGCAGGAGATTCCAAGTCTCATGGCCACAATGAATCCCATGAGGCACAGCAGCACCAGAGGGCTCAGGAACAGTAGCCAGAGGAGTAAGTACCTGTGAAGGGCTCGAGCTGTCTGCCGTACGGGTGAGAGACTGTACGCAGGAGGAGAGGGTCGCAACTAGCTATAGGCAGCCAGGGTCCGCCAAGAGTAGCGCAACAGGGAGGCCTCAGAACTCACTGGGTGAGGAGAACCCCAACTTGCTTCTAGGACACCTGGACTCCCAACATCACTTGTGGACGGTACCCAGGAGTACACCTGCTACTTCTACCAGTAAAGGTAACGGAGGCTTCAACCCTTGTGTCTGTCGGTTAATCACAGTCCTGCACCCCCCCAGCGCCCTACCATCGCCATAGACTATATCGCTTGCCCTGTGACCCGCTCCACCCGTGGGGAGCAAAACCATCGTAGCTGCCATTCCATCATCCCCAGAGGTCCCACACTGCAGCCGTGGCTACTAGTAGCTGCATACCAAGGGTGGCGTAACAACTATCCCTGAATCACTACCCCCAGAACTTCTAAGTTGACATACAGGGTCATGGAGCTGGGTCTCAGCCCCTGTGACTCCCCCGGAAGCATCAAAGCCCAGCTCCGAGTACCCACAGCCCTGGGGGCGCATCATATATATGTTCCCATCCTGGTATATATGTCCCCCTTCCTAGTATATATGCCGCCATCCTGGTATATATGCACCCTGTTCTGTATAAAAAAAAAACTACTCACCTCCCTGCGCTCCTTTCCTACAGCCGTCACAGGAGCCGACAGGTCACATTGGCATACGTACCATGGCGCATGATGTCACACCCCTTAGCCACGGGCATATCGACATCAGCTGATTGGCCATTGGCATGTATAGAGCGATACAGGGACCTGAAGGATCTCTATACACCTCAGCTGAATGTGTATCCTTGGATGCACATCTAGCTGAAGTACACGCTGGGGTAAGCACCCCCCACCCCCGGGCCAGTTGTGACCTCTGCGACCGACCGTGGTTATTACGCCCATGTCTTCCATGAATAATAAGTAACAAATACAATTCCCTTTTATTATTTCCTTTCATTTATGAATAAAGAAGAATACATTTTGATTAATCCATTTAATTATTTATTTTTGCAATTTCCAAGATGTATACACATTGAGCTTCTTACCGATTATGTGATGACTGGAGTTACCCTTTTTAATTTATTGCTGGATCTTCATGATTTCCCACCTTCTTGCATTGTGTTTCTTGTCATTGTGTTGCATAATGATTTCTACATTGTAGCAACTTGTGGCTGTTTTGTAAATGGCATAAAAAGGTGTTACATCCCACACCCTTCATTATACATACAAGGAAACCTCTGCCCTTCAGATCCCTGAGATATTGCTCTGCTAAGAATATAGCAGAGTTATTTTGCAAATTCCTCTATCCATAGTAAAGGACCATTCTCCAAATTCAGCCTGAGCGCGCTCCGAGCCCCTCTCAGACTTATCTCATGATAAGTGAAGTCATAAGACACGTAGAGTAAGTCATTTCACGCCTACCTGCATTGCATTTCAGGGGTGCGCAGATTTTATCCGGAACACAGGCAGAACTCATTATCCCCGGGAAGACTATTATTTACAATGCACAAGTCACTCTGCTCCGGTATCTCTCCCTGCAGATGCTAGACGTATATATTGTAAACGGTAATGGCTAATATAGAGCTAACCTTCTGCGAGCCAGATCTCAAGATCAACCAGAAGAAGCTATGATTAATAAACGTTCATGTGTCGAAAGAGAATACAACAATCACAATATGATCTGCAGCCGACGAGCCGACAGAACATCGGAAAGATGGCTGTATCGGATATCGCTGGAATGGTCTGTTGTCACGTATAAATATGAAATCCATCTATTATTCTCTTTTTTTTGCTGGAAATAAATAATCTTGTTCCAAATTTAGTTCCTTAGTGGGAAACAAAATAGAATTCAAGACTAGGTCAAACCCATAAGACCTGTCATATCAACATATTGAAAGGCGGAAATAAGGTCCATCTGACTTCAGCAACTGCATTTCCCCATTAATGGCACCTGACAAATGATACATATAAGATAAATTTCTTTATCTAAGGCAAAAAACTCCCACCCTTTGCATATACACATACCTACAACTTAAAGAGGATCTGTCACCCCCCGCTGCATGGACAATCTAAATGCAGCACTGAATGCAGCATGTCTGCTGCATTCAGGTAGTTGTCCCCGATGTGTCTGTGTGCTGTGTACCCAAGATATAGCCTTAGAAAAACTTACTGTTAGAAGCCATGGAGGTAGTCTCTGTGGCTGGAGTGAGCTTGATTGACGGGGGCATTCCCTCCCCCTCTACCTCTCTGTGCTTCTTCTGCTGTGCAGGCTCTACCCTCCTCCTCTCCTGCTCTCTGTCACTCAGAGCGGATGCAAATCATTTGTCCTGATGCCAGCTCCAGATTCCTGCCCTGGTGTCTGAACAAAGCATAAGCAGCACAGCAGGAAGCGGCACAGAGAGGCAGAGGGGGAGGGAATGACCCCCAGTCAATCGAGCTCACTCCAGCCACAGGGACTGCCTCCATGGCTATAGACTATTTTTCTAAGCCTATATATATATATTGGAGTACACAGCACACAGACACATGGGGGAGCCTTCTCTGAATGCAGCAGACATGCTGCTTTCAGTGCTGCATTTAGATTGCCATGCAGCAGGGGAGGGGGGGTGACAGGTCCTCTTTAAATCACCTCTCCAGGTGTTTTATTTTTCTTGCAGTGATGTAGTGGTGCTTGAAATCTAAGTCCCCTGCCCCTTGTCTTATTCTCACGGCTGCCATCTTCATGTGTTTTCAGTGTCGCTCCTATCACTTTCTGACAGGTTATGTTCTGCTGGCAGCTTCAGTGTTTCATGGAGCGCGCCGCAGGTCACAACTCAATACAAGTCTATAACAGCCTCTTTCTGTCTATGTTCTGGCCCTCATAGAGTTGCAGTGAGCTCTTGTGACATAACTTCAGGACAGTCAAAAGTTGCACGCACAAGATCACGTCTTTGGACCGGAACTATGCCAAAAAAGGATGAAAATGCTGGAGTGTGAGTATGTGACCTTTATAGTTAAAGCAACACTCCAGTGCTGAAAAAAAAAACAAAAACAAAAAAACCGCTGGAGTGGTGCTTTAAAGGGAATCTGCCATCAAGGAAATCCTCATAACCTGTCTATTTGGGTCTGGAGCTGCAGCTCTTCAATCAGTGCTGCCAGTTCTGCTGTACTGCCTCTCCTCTCACACTGGCTGCCAGTGAGATGGAAGCTGAAGAAGTGTTAAGGTACCATAACACGTAGCAATATCGCCACCATATGGCTGGCAATTTGACGTGAGCGCGCACGTTCTGGGCACTCTTTTGCACGTGGCCCTGTCACATATAGAGATCTCGCGTGCGATGTTCGGCGATCCTGCATTCCGGAAATTGCCTGCCGCAGACCGGAAGCAATTTGACATTCCGTCGCCGCCAAATCTGTGCTCACAGGCCTCCACCGCATCAGTGATGTGGGCGTAGAGTGTGAGCACGGCAAGGAGACAGGCGTCCAGAGTGTTGTACATCGCACCCCTACCACTCCGATTGGCCAACATAACTGCGTCGCCATTGGTCAGCCTTGTCAGGAAGTCTGACCACTACATGACGCATGTGTCCTTTCTACTATATCGCGATTCAAATATGGCGCCTTAGCCATGGCCAGCCAATGGGAACGCAGGAGCGACCACCAATCACGGCAGACGGGGCGCGCCAAACAGAATTCTCAGGCACGCCTCTGGAATTGCTTCCAGATGGCCTGAGCTCGCTTTCTACATCGCTATCGCCCAGTCACACACCATTATGCACAGAAATCGCGTGGTGGAAATCGCCTTATTTCTCAGCAGAGCAGGGTGATCAGGCGACGCACCACCGGCGATTTCTCGCCGTAAAATCGCCCTGTCTCACGCCACTACGCACAGGCAATGTGGTTTCCACATCGCCAAAATACACAAAATTATGGCGATATGGAAGCCATATTGCTGCGTGTGACGGTACCTTTAGTTATGATCAGGCACAGCTCTGACAGCATAATAATAAAAGAACTGCAGCTACAGATGTGTTTGTAATGTTAGAGAGATCTATGTACTGCCCATAGATCTTAACAGTTCACTTACAATGCCTTGTGAAAGTATTTGGCCACCTTGAACTTTTCAACCTTTTGCCACATTTCAGGCTTCAAACATAAAGATATCAATTCAAATTTTTTTGTGAAGAATCAACAACAAATGGGACACAATCGTGAAATGGAACAAAATTTATTGGATATTTTAAACTTTTTTAACAAATAAAAAACTGAAAAGTGGGGCGTGTAATATTATTCAGCCCCCTTGAGTTAATACTTTGTAGCGCCACCTTTTGCTGTGATTACAGCTGCAGTCACTTGGGGTATGTCTCTATCAGTTTTGCACATTGAAAGACTGAAATTATTGTCCATTCATCCTTGCAGAACAGCTGGAGCTCAGTGAGGTTGGATGGAGAGCGTTTGTGAACAGCAGTTTTCAGCTCTTCCCACCATTGGATTCAGGTCTGGATGTGATTTGGCCATTCTAACACCTGGATACGGTTATTTTTGAACCATTCCATTGTAGATTTTGCTTTATGTTTGGGATCATTGTCTTGTAGGAAGATAAATCTCCGTCCCAGTCTCAGATGTTTTGCAGACTCCAGCAGGTTTTCTTCCAGAATGGTCCTGTATTTGGCTCTGCCCATCTTCCCATCAATTTTAACCATCTTCCCTGTCCCTGCTGATGAAAAGCAGGCCCAAACCATGATGCTGCCACCACCATGTTTGACAGTTGGGATGGTGTTTTGAGGGTGATGAGCTGTGTTGCTTTTACGCCAAACATATCATTTTGCATTGTGGCCAAAATGTTCGATTTTGGTTTCATCTGACCAGAGCACCTTATTCCACATGTTTGGTGTCTCCCAGGTAGCTTGTGGCAAACTTCAAACAAGACGTTTTATGGATATCTTTGAGAAATTGAGAAATGGCTTTCTTCTTGCCACTCTTCCATAAAGGCCAGATTTGTGCAGTGTACGACTGATTGTTGTCCTGTGGACAGACTCTCCCACCTCAGCTGTAGATCTCTGCAGTTCATCCAGAGTGATCATGGGCCTTTTGGCTGCATCTCTGATCAGTCTTCTCCTTGTTTGAGATGAAAGTTTAGATAGATGGCCGGGTCTTGGTAGATTTGCAGTGGTCTGATACTCCTTCCATTTCAATATGATCACTTGCACAGTGCTCCTTGAGATGTTTAAAACCTGGGAAATCTTTTTATATCCAAATCCGGCTTTAAACTTCAGCACAACAGTATCTCGGACCTGCCTGGTGTGTTCCTTGGTCTTCATGATGCTCTCTGCACTTGAAACAGAACCCTGAGACTATCACAAAGCAGGTGCATTTATATGGAGACTTGATTACACACAGGTGGATTCTATTTATCATTACCCGTCATTTAGGACAACATTGGATCATTCAAAGGTCCTCACTGGAACTTCTGGAGTAAGTTTGCTGCACTGAAAGTAAAGGGGCCGAATAATATTGCACGCCCCACTTTTCAGTTTTTTAATTGTTAAAACAGTTTAAAATATTTATTATTTATTTATTATTATTTATTTATATTGTGCCATTAGGTTCCATGGCGCTTTACATGAGGATAGGGAGACAAGCACAATTACAATAACTCTAGACAATCAGGACATATAGGTACAGGAGGGGAGGGGACCCTGTCCACAAGGGCTCACAGTCTACGAGGGGCGGATGGGGATACAGTAGGCTGGGGGAGTGTCAGTTACGGGGCGGTCGCCTGGGTCTCATGGCAGGTTGTAGGCTTGACGGAATAGGTGAGTCTTCAGGTGACACTTGAAGCTTCTCAGGGTCGGAGAGTGTCTGACGTGTTGGGGCAGGGAGTTCCAGAGTATGGCAGATGCCCGAGAGAAGTTCTGAACGCAGTTGTGCGAGGAGGAGATGAGGGGGGAGCAGAGGAGGAGTTCTTGGGAGGAACGGAGGTTGCGTGAAGGTAGGTATCGGGAGACCAGGGCAGAGATGTATGGTGGGGACAGGTTGTGCATCGCTTTGTATGCCATGGTTAGTGTTTTGAACTGGGATCTCTTGGAGGCGGGGAGCCAGTGAAGGGCTTGGCAGAGGGGGAGACAGGGGAGTAGCGGGGGGACAGATGGATTAGTCAGGCAGTGGAATTGAGGATAGATTGGAGAGGTGTGAGGGAGTTGGATGGGAGGCCAGTGAGAAGGAGGTTGCAGTAGTCAAGGTGGGAGATGATGAGGGCCTGAATAAGTGTTTTTGCGGTGTCGTGGGTAAGGAAGGAGCGGATCCGTGAGATGTTTCTAAGCTAGAGCCGGAGGGATGTGGAGATGGCTTCGATGTGGGGCTTGAAGGATAGGGAGGAGTCAAGGATTACCCCGAGGCACTTGGCTTGGGAGACTGCGGAGAGGGCGCAGTCATTGACACAGATGGATAGGTTGGGAAGTGGGGGGGAATTTCTTGGGGGGAAGACTATGAATTCAGTTTTGTCCATGTTGAGTTTAAGGAAGTGAGCAGAGAAGAAGGATGAGATGGCGGAAAGGCATTGTGGGAAAATATGCAATAAATTTTGTTCCACTTCACAATTGTGTCCCACTTGATGTTGATTCTTCACAAAAAATTAGAATTTATATCTTTATATTTGAAGCCTGAAATGTGGGAAAAGGTTGAAAAGTTCAGGGGGGCCAAATACTTTCACAAAGCACTGTACACATTAAGTAAAATGTAGATTTTCCTGGAAGAAGACAGTGGATCACAGATATCAAGGTATCATTTTATTCAACTTTCTATGACCTACATGACCATATATGAAATAAAATGAAAAAGGATATATCAGCTCACCACCAGGTACACAGTAATGTCCCTTCTGTGAAGATATAGTCAGTTGAACACTCACCAATAGATCCGCTGCACACCACGCTATATCTTTAAGGGAAATGCCAGAATGGCTGTGTGAATTTATTGCATTATATAATAGGAGTCAAGGAAATAATTAGAAAGCTTATTTCAAGCTGGCCCTGATCTAAAGAATAAATGTGAAAGCATTAGTTGATGTCATAGCCATGAAATCATAAGCCCAGTAACTGTTTACAGAGTTCTTTCACTATACTGGGTCCTATTCTCACCCTCAATGTCTGCAACCTGGAAGTGTGAATGGGAAAATGCCCTGTGCAGTTAAAATCATGGTCTTAAAGGGAAAGTCTCAAGACTATATGTAAAACCCTGCCTTTAAAGGGAGTGTGTAACACCTGTGTGAATGTTCTCACATTAGTCACTGGGCGGGGTGCTGCTCCAAAGATAAATAACTATATATATTTTACAGTATGGGCGCACACCTCTTATTGTGGGTGCAAGCTTCAAAATTACATGTAAACACTCAGGGTTTTACATATAGTCTTGAGACTTTCCCTTTAAGACCATGATTTTAACTGCACAGGGCATTTTCCCATTCACACTTCCAGGTTGCAGACATTGAGGGTGAGAATAGGACCCAGTATAGTGAAAGAACTCTGTAAACAGTTACTGGGCTTATGATTTCATGGCTATGACATCAACTAATGCTTTCACATTTATTCTTTAGATCAGGGCCAGCTTGAAATAAGCTTTCTAATTATTTCCTTGACTCCTATTATATAATGCAATAAATTCACACAGCCATTCTGGCATTTCCCTTAAAGATATAGCGTGGTGTGCAGCTGATCTATTGGTAAGTGTTTACATGTAATTTTTTAAGCTTGCACCCACAATAAGAGGTGTGCGCCCATACTGTAATATATATAGATATAGTCAGTTGGACGTCTCTGGGTAATGCACAGATCCATGTGGTTTACATCCACAAATTATAGATGAAATAAAGGGGGTGGGGACAAGCATCAGCTAAAACTCCATTTTATTATATCAATTATTTTGTACATTGTCTGTAACGTGTCTGGTGTTTCTAGTTTTTAAAACACACTATGGCTTAATCTTTTAATTTGTTATAATTGAGTTTTAGCCGGTGCTGAACCCCCACCCATGCTCATATAAACAGCTAATGAGGGTTGATCCCATCAACAGGTGTCCTTTAACTAAATCTGCATCACTCCCATAAGATGTAATGTATGAAATATAACTCTATTCCTCATATATATTTTATTTACCAGCCTTCAGCTTGATCTCGTGCTATGGCGACTTGATGGACGAATGCTCTGTAGGCTGATTGGTTTTGCGCTGCCTACTTATGTCCACCAGGGTCTTCTCTAAGCCTTGATGGGACCACCAGGGCCTTCCCCATGCCTAGATAGGTCCACCAGGGTCCTCTCCACCATTTTCAGTTTCAAGCCTTTGGGTTGCGGTCTTCCTCTTCACCTTGTTCCTTTTATTCGTCTGACCATAATGTCTTTCTCTACTGATTTTTCTCTTCGTATGATCTGTCCAAAGTAGACAAGTTGTAGCTGGGTGATCCTTGCTTCAAGTGACATGTCTGGTTAGGTTTGTTCCAAAATTGATTTGTTTGTTTTTCCTGCCATCCATGGTATAGATAACATCCTTCTCCAACACCACATTTGAAAGGTTTTGATTCTTCTGTCTTGTTTCTTTATCGTCCATGTTTCACTTCCATATCTAAGTAATGATACTGTGTAAAATGCAAGAATGCAATGACTTGGGATTTTGTTATAGCCATACTACAGTATCCATCATTTTTGGGAATTGATGTTGTGTTTTATAACAAACCTACCTTCTCATCCCTGTGGGGTGGTTATTTGTCCTTCCTCATCCTCAGATCCTCTACCAGAGTCCTGGGAGTTTGAGGGTTCTGTGCAGGATCTTCGCTGTTCCCTGCACTTTTCTGGACAGAGGTCAGATGTTGCTCCTGGGATCTGTTGCAGCCATTTTTCCATCTTAGGGGTCACTGCTCCAAGTGCTCCTATCCCCACTGGAATCACTGTTGCCTTCACCTTCCACATCTTCTCCAGTTGTTCTTTGAGGCCCTGGTATTTCTCCAGCATCTCATACTCCTTCCTTCTGATGTTACTGTCATTTGGCACTGCCACACTCTATTATCATTGCTGTCTTCTGATCCTTGTCTACTATCACGATATCTGGTTGGTTAGCCAACATGAGTCTGGATTTTCAAGTCCCACAGGATTTTAGCCTTTTCATTCTCCACCACTTTTTCTGGGGTCTCCCACTTGGATTTACAGGGACTTAGCCTATACGCTGTACAGATGTTTCTGTATACAATTCCTGCTACTTGGTTGTGACGTTTGGTGTACGCTGTTCCGGCATTTTACATCCTGCCACAATGTGTTGGACTATTTCTGAGGTTTCTTTGCTTGGTCTACACCTTGGGTCTTGTCTTGTGTGGTAGATCCTTGCTTCTATGATCTAGCACTTATGGCCCCTTTACACGCAGCTACAGGTGACAGGTTTTCCACAGGTAACTTACTGGTTGCAGTGAAATCATGGAGACATAGTTCTATCTTGTTGCTGTGTACAAATGGAATCATGTCTCCATGATTTCACTGCAACCAGTAAGTTACCTGTGGAAAACCTGTCACCTGTAGCTGCGTGTAAAGGGGCCATTAATGCCTACTCTTGTACCGCTATGGTTAGTGCCTCTCTGCTGTCCAGCTTTCTTCAACCATAGGTAGGATTTCTCCATGTCAGCCACCTCCATTACCTGTCGATTGTACAGTGGGTAGCCACTTCACACAGCTAATGCATTACACACATCTTATATTTATACTCAGTACACAGACAGCATACACATTACACACACATAAATATACATTACTCACATATAGGCACACTATGCACATCTGCCTATACATTGCACCTTATAGCTGCCTAGTCACATCCCAGGAATGCAGATCAGCCTCATGGTATTGCTTTTCCTTCTGTCTTTTCTTTTAGAGCTACTGCCTGGTTTACAGTTATGGCCAAAAGTATTGACACCCCTGCAATTCTGTCAGATAATACTCAGTTTCTTCCTGAAAATTATTGCAATCGCAAATTCTTTGGTATTATTATCTTCAATTAATTTGTCTTCAATGAAAAAAACACAAAAAGAATTGTCCTAAAGCCAAATTGGATCTAATTCCACACCAAACATAAAAAAGGGGGTGGACAAAAGTATTGGCACCCTTAGAAAAATCATGTGATGCTTCTCTAATTTGTGTAATTAACAGCACCTGTAACTTACCTGTGGCACCTAACAGGTGTTGGCAATAACTAAATCACACTTGCAGCCAGTTGACATGGATTAAAGTTGACTCAACCTCTGTCCTGTGTCCTTGTGTGCACCACATTGAGCATGGAGAAAAGAAACAAGACCAAAGAACTGTCTGAGGACTTGAGAAACCAAATTGTGAGGAAGCATGAGCAATCTCAATGCTACAAGTCCATCTCCAAAGACCTGAATGTTCCTGTGTCTACCGTGCGCAGTGTCATCAAGATATTTAAAGCCCATGGCACTGTGGCTAACCTCCCTAGATGTGGACGGAAAAAAAAAATTGACAAGAGATTTCAACGAAAGATTGTGCGGATGGTGGATAAAGAACCTCGACTAACATTATTATTATTTATTATTATTATTAGGTATTTATATAGCGCTATTAGGATACATGGCGCTGTACAAGTTAGAGGGTAGACAAACATCCAAATATGTTCAAGCTGCGCTGCAGTCCGAGGGTACAACAGTGTCAACCCGTACTATCCGTCGGCGTCTGAATGAAAAGGGACTGTATGGTAGGAGACCCAGGTAGACCCCACTTCTTACCCCGAGACATAAAAAAGCCAGGCTGGAGTTTGCCAAAACTTACCTGAGAAAGCCTAAAACGTTTTGGAAGAATGTTCTCTCTTTTTGGAGAACATACAAACTGCTTGCAGATGTTGTCCTTGGTGGACCCCTCTACTTCAAAGCAACAGTGCTAACTTCCATTTTGCCCAATTTCCAATACAAAGCTCCAAATACGCCCATATGTTTATAGGGGTATCAGTATGTTTTCCCCTGTGGAGGCAGCTCAAGATGTGTTGGCTAAAGAGGTGCGCATGCTCCGCACGCATGCTAACCATGGAGCCAATGTCATGCCCATCCTACCCAAATAGGGTATTTCAGAATGTGTTCAATAAACTAGACAACCCCTTCATGTGGCAGATTCTGACATCTTTGAGATTGTGATCTCGTAGTATAAAGAAGTGATGTTTGTTGATTTTGTTACATTCGAACATACGGTTAACAATTTATTCCATTTTTTTGTGGTTTCAGGAGAGGGTTGTAGAACTACTCTAATAACCAGGTGTGAAGAGCATTGAACCTTTTATGATCCATTGTGTGGTCTCCTACCTGGCAGACAGTATACAGTTTGTGGAATCAATGCTGACCAGAAAGATCCCTAGGTGCAGCGTCTTAATGGTGCACAGCATTACGGGTATGTCGAGACAGGAAGAGATTAAATGCCGCACATCTACAGAACATCACACACTGGTTTATTGGATTTAGTTGATTCGTAATATGCCGAAGCCTCCTGACAAACAAGGCTCTTTACTCCAAAGTTTAATTTCTTCTGAGTGAAGGTTTTCAGGACCAGGAAGGATTTTAGTAAATGATCTGGAACGAAGCCTCAAACCAGTCTTATCTCTATAATCACAATGCTAATCCCCCAGACCATGGGAACGGCGGGAGACATTAACCTCTAGGGAAAGAAGAAAAAAAGCCAACTCCATGCAAAGTCGATGTTTGTCTTCTCTACTATATTGAAGATAGATACTTTGCTGAATACATGGATGAATTATGACATAAAATAACCCATATTTCACAGATATGACTGTCTGCAAATTGAGTATGGGTATACATCTCAGCTTCAAGCCCTGAAGATTCCCCTCACATCCAACACTACCATTACAAGAGTATTCTCAACCACAGCTTAGGCCATAAAAGTCTGATAGATGTCTCCAAAATTTAAACAATTTGCAATTCAATTTGGGCAAATTGTTAAAATATTAATTCCAATTTCCATTTTACACATTGCAGAAGGTTGCATTAGTCACAGAAGACTCACATGACCTCAGGCCTTCTCATAATGCCATGCTATTATCCTATCATATGATAGTACTGGACCGGCTCTGCTGGACCTCCCCCGGCTCAGGGCTGCTCTCATATCATATGATATAGCAAATCCAATTAGGAGGGACTATATTAGCCTGTATAAAAGCAAAGACAGGGAATGCAGCAGCCATTTTAGAGTGAATTATGACAGTGAGAGCATGTTAGAGCTCACAATTTTTTTCTTCATTCTTATTGCATTTGAAAGCAGAAGCAAGACAGCACAATATTATTTACAGAAAAAAAATCTGAAATTAGTTTCAGTCAAAGACAGTGTGTTTGCTGCTCACAGACGACCATGCTAAGCTTTGGTGTTTCTTTTGCAATCCTTATTGTGTAAGGGGAAAAATTGCTTTTTGACTATACAAAAGAAAAATTCCCCAAATCCAGAAATGTTACAACTGTCCTGTATACTCCACAAAGCATGCAATCAATTTGATTTTTGCAAGTATTATTAGTCAAATGTTTCATCCATATTTATGCCTCATCCATACAGTGCCCGGTAGCATGTCATTTTTAGGAAGGGGAGTTCATTTTGTTGAATATAATTTTTTGTAAATTTAGACATTTAACGATGCATATCTGATTTTGCACACCTGTTTTTCTAGTCTCACTCCTAACGAAGCCACAAGTGCGAAACGTGCGTTGGGTGAGCTCCAGTTCTAGCTGGTGAGTTTTCACATGCCACTGTGCATTATACCACCTGGTCTAAAGACTTTATCTGTGACTTTTTCATATGAAGTGTTCATATATGACCATGGTACTGCCTTTATTTTAAGATATTTACTGCTACTTATTTCTATGTGCCCTTCTGCATTAACCTTATATGACAATATTTGCATTGATCAGTTTTTGTACTGATCTTTCTCTATGAATTCTTCTTTATGTATACCTCACTTAACTAATATTTATTCTGTGCTGTTTTTATTTGTCTTTTTAATTCCCCCTGTAACATTTCTACTAATAACATTAATCTACTTTCATTATCAGTTGTTGCCCTGCACTTGTTTTTGTAAGATGTTGTTTAGTCCAAAATTTGCAATTTGCAGACACGATACTTTAAGTGGTTGCTCCTCGTCAGAGCAGAGTATGAGATCTGATGTGGCTCTGTGAGAGGTTCTGATCTGGTTTAATCCTAAATCATATCATAAGGCTCCTTAAAGGGCCAATATTGACTTTTAGAATTGCTACTTATTGTAGGTGGCACTAGAGTTTGTCGACTTCCCCTCTGAACAGACAATTTGCATAGTTTATTTCCCAGAGAAGCATTGCAACATTTAAGTCTCCTCATTACTGGCATGCCAGTCCTGACCTGTCACTTTCCATATGGAGAAAAGCTTACCCCTTAGATTTCACTTAGCCTGTCATACAGCCAGATCAGATCTCACACTTTACACTGACAAGGAGCAAATACCCAGAAATGCTGTGTGTGCAAATTGAGATTCTCATGTGGCATAAATCCTAAATCATATGACAAGGCTCATTAGATGATCACCTTTGATTTTTAGTATTGCTACTTCTGATAGGTGGCGCTAGAGTTCAAGGCTACTTCCTCTCTACAGAAACAATTTGCATATTTTAGTTCCCAGAGGAGCATTGCGGCTCTAAGTCTCCTCATTAATAACATGCCAGATCTGCTGTAAATTGTCACTTCAGGGAGGAAGTAGATGAACTCTTGTGCCACCTGTTGAAAGTAGCAATTCTAAAAGTCAAAATTGACTCTTTAACAAGCCTTTTAATGTGACTTAGGATTTAAGTTGGATCAGAGCCCCAATCTGAAGGCACTGCATTTCGGAGTGATTGCTCCTCATCAGTGCAAAGTATGGGATCTGATCTGGCTGTATGAAGGGCTCTGACGAAGTCAAGTGATTAGCTATTCTCCTTATGGAGATTAATCTTGCTTTCCAGCAGTGAGGAGACTTTTAGCCACAATGCTCCTCTGGGAAATACGCAAACTGTCACTCCAGGGAGGAAGTAGTAGATCTGGAGTGTCACTCTCTATAGGGAGAAAAAAGCAGTCAGGTTGGGTTAGTGGTTTTCTCTTTTAGGTAGAATTGTTGTGCATGGTGGAAAGTCTAACCAGTTTTTAGGTATTTTTTGTATGAGAAATTTTTAGTTGTCACAGAATATAGACAGCACAAGGTTAAAGCGAACCTGTCACCCCCTCCAGGCATCTAAAGATAACATAGCCACCTTCTGCAGCACTAAGGCTGCATTCTGAGAAGGTGTCTATAGCATTTATCCTCCCTTGATTCACTGAAATAAAGACTTATATAAAATCTGTTTCAAACCTGATCCAAGACCGGGAGGCGGGTTTTCAAGTGTCTGTCTCCCTCCTCTGTGGTGTCAGTCATCCCTCTCTGCTCTCTGTGCACCGCCTCCAGGGCCATCTCCCTGCATTACAGAGCTTTGTCAGCTCTGCTACAACATAGAGCTGCTGTTATAGGAGACCCCACAGTAGTAAATCTTGCAGGAGGACGAGCAGACAAAGCACTGCCTGCTACATAGCAGCCTTGAGCAGCAGAGTTGAGTTTGTGCTTTAGAACAGGGGCTGAGGAGCAATGCTGCTGGGTACAAGAAACTGAAAGTGAAACCTGCTCAGCTCAAGGGCTGCTACGTAGCAGGCAGTGCTTTATCTGCTGTTCTGCTCAAGATCCTCCTGCTAGATTTACTACTGTGGGGTCTCCTATAACAGCAGCTCTATGTTGTAGCAGAGCTGACAAAGCTCTGTAATGCAGGGAGATGGCCCTGGAGGCGGTGCACAGAAAGCAGAGAGGGATGACTGACACCACAGAGGAGGGAGACAGACACTTGTAAACCCGCCTCCCGGTCTTGGAACTGGTTTGAAACAGATTTTATATAAGTCTTTATTTCAGTGAATCAAGGGAGCATAAATGCTATAGACACCTTGTCAGAATGCAGCTTTAGTGCTGTAGAAGGTGGCTATGTTATCTTTAGATGCCTGGAGGGGGTGACAGGTTCGCTTTAAGTATTTCCATTAGTTATACAGTGGAGATCTGCACTATGGTGTGGGACCTCCACCAGTTGCTGGGATGATGTGGCATTAACAGCACGTTCCTTCAGCTTAATGCTATGTTTCTGTGTAAAGCTGGTAAATATATTACAATAAATAGGAAAGTAATATTTCTGCATTCCAAAAATACTGATTTATAAAAAAACAAAGTAGAAAAAGATGGGTATTTCTGTCTGCATAATTGTGTGGGTGGATGGAGTGTGAAAATATCAGTGTACTAATCTTACATGGTGTGCAGGATTAGGTACAAGACTGGAGAAAGTATGTATCTGGGAAGAAGACACCACTCAGCTGTGTGGCTGTAAACCTTCACCATCCACTTCAGTTGGAATCTTGGGATTAATGGAAGCTGAAGAAGAGAAGCCAGAGGTCGGGCACTGCCAAGGCAATCCAAAGCAATGCCCTTCTGTGTATGTGCCAAGTCAGCTGAGCTTGGGCTCCTCAACTTCCAGTAAAAAATACTTATTAAAAAATAGATTTGCAAGTTATCAACTCTGAATATTTGTGTTTTACCTACTGATACAGTGTATAAAGTGAACCTGTCTCTCCCTAGTGCTTTACAAACTGATATCGGCACCATCAGCAGCGTCCATGCTGCATTCTGTGAAGGTGTCTATACTCTCTCCCCCCTGTACACCGAAAGAAACACTTTATAATGTTTCCCGCCATGTATGTAAATCATTACTTAGCCGGTCCAATGGTCTTTTCACTGTGTCCTAACATCACCTCCGGCTCGGTCCTCCACACCTCCTCTATGTGTCGGATGCCTCCTCTTCTCTCTTTGCCCCTCCTCTTCGGCGCCTGCGCAGATTCATCTTTGTTCACGCAGGTGCACACAGCTCAGCGGGAGTGCGGGGAGACCGGCTGTCATCATTGTGTCTACATGAAGTGCAGGGTCTAGAGCCCACCCTGTTATGTTCTGCTGTATCTGACACTTCATGTAGACACAATGATGACAGCCGGTCTCCCCGCACTCCGGCTGAGCTGCGTGCACCTGCGTGAACAAAGATGAATCTACGCATGTGCCAAAAAGGAGGGGCAAAGAGAGAAGAGGAGGCGACCGACACATAGAGGAGGTGGGGAGGACCGGACCGGACTGGTGATGTTAGGACACAGTGACAAGACCCATCAGACCGGCTAAGTAATGATTTACATACATGGTGGGAAATATTATCAAGTGTTTCTTTCGGTGTACGGCAGTTGGAAGGGGGGGAAGAGAGTATAGCCACCTTCACAGAATGCAGCATAGATGCTTCTGAAGGTGCTGCTTTCAGTTTGAAAAGCACTAGGAGGGGGGTGACAGGTTCACTTTAACCTGCTCAAAAACAGTGGACCAAAAATGTACGGCTTTGAGCCATATCTGCCAGCTTTCTTGTAACGTCTGGGATATTCCCAGGAAAGGAGAGACCTTTCATATCCCTGAAGAGTAGACAAATTTCATGATAATCACACAATACTGCCACAACGGTGGCCCGTCCAAGATTCCTTTTGTTATAATTCTAGAAAGCTGTGTCATCGGCCCCCAGGACCAGACTTTCCAAGGGTGATTACAACGTTTTACAAAAGAAAATGAGTGCAATAAAGATTAATGGAAGAAAATTGACTGGCAATTTTGCTTAAAGAGGTTTTCCCACAAACAAAGTTAATTTTAAGCAATAGATTTTGGAATAATAATAATAATTTCCACGACTGGATGTATTTACAAAAATGTTCCTGTGCTGAGATAATCTTATATGTGTCCCTGCTATGTACTGTGTAATGGATGTGTCTGACTGTACAGGGATATGGTCCAATCATACAACATCTCCTGTGCTGAGATAATATTATATATGTGTCCCTACTATGTACTGTATGATGGATGTGTCTGACTGTACAGGGACATGGTCTGATTATACCACATCTACTGTGCTGAGATAATCTTATATATGTGTCCCTGCTATGTACTGTGTAATGGATGTGTCTGACTGTACAGGGACATGGTCTGATTATACCACATCTACTGTGCTGAGATAATCTTATATATGTGTCCCTGCTATGTACTGTGTAATGGATGTGTCTGACCGTACAGAGACATGGTCTGATCATACCACATCTCTTGTACTGAGATAATCTTATATATGTTCAATAAAGGCAAAAAGACCGCACTCACCGACAGATGATCTTCATTTTATTCATAGTCCAGGTTAATTCTTTACATGGCTATGCATAGCTAGGAAGGGGGTGCAAGGAGGCGGACGACGGTACACCGTTTCGCGGTCGTACACCGCTTCTACGGGTCCTCTACCCGTAGAGGACCCGTAGAAGCGGTGTACGACCGCGAAACGGTGTACCGTCGTCCGCCTCCTTGCACCCCCTTCCTAGCTATGCATAGCCATGTAAAGAATTAACCTGGACTATGAATAAAATGAAGATCATCTGTCGGTGAGTGCGGTCTTTTTGCCTTTATTGAATGTATATGGATTTGTATACGCCGCCACCACAGGACTACACTACTGGCATCGGTCACATTGTGACATAGGGTTGATGCTATATATGCGTTAGTGCCCAGCGAATTTCTACTTTTTAATCTTATATATGTGTCCCTGCTATGTACTTTGTAATGGATGTGTCTGTCAGTACAGGGACATCGTTTCGGAGCAGCCTCTGCTCCTTCCGCAGGGAAGGAGCAGAGGCTGCTCTGAAACGCGTCTGAATAAATCTGCACCATTACACCAGACTTCTTGGGTCCTTATTTTTCCTTCCAGCAGCGCGGATCACTGGCACTTCGTCCTGTTTCCAGTTGTTTGCCACGTTGCACGTGGAGGTGTGGATACAGTGGCAGCTGTACGAGCTCTAACACTGGTTGTAGGTTTAAACAACCGGACCAAGTGAGCAAATTTCATTAGGTGATAGCCCCACTCTGCCTAGACATAAGACCCCAAGCGCAGTTTTCTCACATTTTTTAAGTACAGGGACATGGTCTGATCATACCACATCTTCTGTGCTGAGATAATCTTTTATATGTGTCCCTGCTATGTACTGTGTAATGGATGTGTCTGACCATACAGGGATATGGTCTGATCATACGACATCTTCTGTTCTGAGATAATCTTAAATATGTGCCCCTGCTATGTACTGTGTAATGGATGTGTCTGACAGTACAGGGACATGGTCTGATCATACCACATCTTCTGTGCTCAGATAATCTTATATATGTATCCCTGCTATGTACTGTGTAATGGATGTGTCTGACCATACAGGTACATGGTCTGATCATACCACATCTCTTGTGCTGAGATAACCTTATATATGTGTCCCTGCTATGTACTGTGTAATGGATGTGTCTGACTGTACAGGGACATGGTCTTATCTTACCACATCTCTTGTGCTGAGATAACCTTATATATGTGTCCCTGCTATGTACTGTGTAATGGATGTGTCTGACCGTACAGGGACATGGTCTGATTATATCACATCTCCTGTGCTGAGATAATCTTATATATGTGTCCCTGCTATGTACTGTGTAATGGCCCCTTTACACGCAGCTACAGGTAACAGGTTTTCCACAGGTAACTTACTGGTTGCAGTGAAATCATGGAGACATAGTTCTATCTTGTTGCTGTGTACAAATGGAACTATGTCTCCATGATTTCACTGCAACCAGTAAGTTACCTGTGGAAAACCTGTCACCTGTAGCTGCGTGTAAAGGGGCCATAATGGATGTGTCTGACTGTACAGGGACATGATCTGATCTTGCCATATCTCCTGGGCAGGGGAGGCGCAAAAGAGATATTACATAGGAGGGACACATTTATAAGATTATCTCAGCACAGGAACACTTTTTAAACACATCTAATTGTAGAAATTATTATTATTCCAAGTTCTGCTGATTAAAATGAACTTTATGGGAAACCCACTTTAAGGTCAGTTTCATGCGAGCATCATATGGGTACACTTTTGTGCCTGTATTAAAGCAAAGCGTCCAAACCTACCTAGACCCATATGTTGCTATCAGTTCAGATCATGTGGTCAGGCCAGGACACTCGGCTATAATACAGCTGCATTGTACTCTTATGTGTCCTAAATATTAGTTAATCATCTGTAGGCCTGCCATCTAAAGTGGGTCCATCACTCATGTATTATGTGGACATAACACCATTCTGTTAATGCCCATTATTCCACCTCACTTTATTTATTGTAAAGTTAGACTACAACATCTCTAAAAATCGGTTTTAAAAATTCAAAGTGTATTAACCTGAAGAAAGAAAAAAGTTCAAAGTCATTTTCTATAATGATGCCCAAATCTTGGTCATTAATTTTATTGGAATTGGATCCTTAAATAATACCTTTATTTTATAATTACAATCTTTTACATAAAACTTTTTTTTGCAGAAATGTTCTCAATCGGTTAGAGCTTTTTTTGAGGAAAACCATGGGGGGACCAGATCCCAACAATGACGTATAGTTTGTCATGTCTCATGTTCTTGGACCTTTTAGTTCCGATGTTTCCAGCTCAATCTACGAAACATGTTCTCTTGTACCTTCATTGGAAGAGCAAAGTGCACCGTGCTTCGTGTCTCCTTGATGTGTGGGACGTGATAGTTTAAGATTCTGGGGAATATTGAGATTTTTAGATTTAGTTTTGTTAAGATCTACTATTGACTTTTTTCATCCGCATAAAAAAATCCCAAGAATCTCCTATTTTGATAATAAGTCTATGTCTCTTGGTGTCCTCTTTGTCCACCGGATGAAGCAGTTTCTCATTGCCCTTTGTACTTTTTTGGTCATATTCTTTTTCTTCCCATGGTTTTTGATTGATAGCCTACTCCCAGTGAAAGTCTTGCCCAACAGTTTCATAGAACTTAATGTTATGGGGTCTATAGAATTCTCGTAACTGTTCTATATCCTCAGTGTTGATCTGTACATGAGACCGACCCTTAGATTTACCCAAACAACGAGGTGCTCCTCCACCACCAGGCTTTTTGAGACATGGAAAACCCTTAGTCTTGTTAAAGTAGAAATGTTTCTCTGTAACCAGACGTTTTAGACCAAGGAAGTCCTGTACTCTTGCCATTTCCCCGGATGGATCTGTGATCAGTCGCTCTCCACTTACAAAGTGCATTTGGGATATTGGAAAATGACTAAGCCACGGCTGCAGATGTAAAGCATAGAGTCCAATCCGAATGGCATTCCAAGAAGTATCCACCTCCCCGCTTGTCCTATTAAGGAAGGCCAATTCACTGAAAGTGGGGATGTCCGGTTTCTTCGATAGAGTCTGAGTATAATCGGAGATTGCCCGGGTGACCGGATTACGGACAACCACAATCAGTTTGACTCTAGGTGACATGTGGGAAATCCGATGAGGGGCTTCTCTTGTCACAAAGTAGCTGGGTGTCTTCTCCACTGTAATCTGGTGATCCACTGATCGAGGCATCAGATTTCTGTATATAGGAAGAAAAGAAATTGAAATATTAAAAATATGAATGGTACCTTGCAATTTAGACACACTTAAGAAAAACCCTTGAATACATTAACATAATTGGTAGAATTAAATACAGCAATTATGTTTCCATTTGTCACATCACTCACAGAAATTGAAGTAGAGAGATCTTAGGTCTCTCTATCTTACATAGTAAATGCCAATGCTGATTTCATTAAGATTTCGTCATCTTTCGTTTGCGGGACAATAGAGAGAGCACCCTGACTCTTCCTTGCCATGAGCATAGAGAGTCAGTGTCCTGATGGTTGCCTGATCTCATATCTAAAATGATTTTGCATTTTGTTCTGATGTTATTTGATCTTTTCACTTAGGTAAGTAATATCATCATATAATTTAGAGAGTTATTCCCAATTGGGTAAGGTACTACTCATCCACACTGGCTAATTACGAGACCTTGACCACAGGTGTCCTCACTAATCCTGAGTGTGGGGCTCTAAAATAGTATATATCTAGCAGTCAAAGAGTCAATGAGTTGAGTGTTGCTCTATTCTAATAGACATTTCAGAGCTCTATTATTGGGATCAATGGGGGTCCCAATGGTCAGAGCCCAAAGGATCAATAAGATAACAACTTGCTTTGGTGACAATAACTCAATAAATTAATATAATTTCCAATGTGTGAAGTTCAGAGAAGACTGTAGAGCTATGAAAGATTCATGCACATGACAGAGCCTGACTGACAGTGCATGGAGGCTGTACCAGGAACTGAAATGGAGACCACCATGTTCTGCCATAGAGAGACTATTGGGTGCTGTGCCTAGCAAAATGAAAAAGTGCACATAAAGTGAATATCTATGGGGAATAATTTATATGAAATCAAGGGTATGGTTGAAGCCCCAAACACTTTGAAGGAAACCCTGTTACAGTTCAGTATAAACCAAGATCATAGTATTGTTGTGTGCTTGAAGCCTAAGGGTACCTTTACACGCGGCTACATTTCTAGGGTGGCTACAGGTAATTTACTGGTTGCAGTGAAATCATGGAGACAAGGTTCTATCTTGTTGCTGTGTACAAATGGAATAATCTCTCCATGATTTCACTGCAACCAGTAAGTTACCTGTAGCCACCCTAGAAATGTAGCCGCGTGTAAAGGTACCCTTACAGTGTTTGCATCAATTTGAATCTAGCAACCTGGTCACCGGATTGGTTTTCCAATCACACAACCTATCACCATCAATGATTCTATTGTCTGCACATACACCAGGCATGGGCATACCATTTGTGCAAACTGTGCAGCCATACAGGGCAGCACAGTGGCTCAAGTGGTTAGCACTGAAGCCTTTGCAGCACTGGGATCTTGAGGTCCTGGTTTCAATTCCCACCAAGGACACTAAGGACAACATCTGAAAGGAGTTTGTATGTTTTCCCTGTGTTTGCGTGGGTTTCCTCTGGGCACTCCAGTTTCCTTCCACGTTGTAAAGACATACTAATAGGATATTTAGATTGTGAGCTCCAAGAGAGACAGCATTACTCATGTATGTAAAGTGCTATGGAATTAATAGCGCTATATAAATGAATAAATATTATATTATTATTAAACAGGGGCCCAAGACTTAAGGGGTCCTATTTCTACCTCCAAAGAAAGTTGACTTGTGCATTATAATGACTGAAAAGGACCCATAAACGTTTAGCAAATGGGTGCTCTTCTATCTGTGGGAAATCCTGACATACATGACATGTACAGTTGTGGCCAAAAGTATTGACACCCCTGCAATTCTGTCAGATAATACTCAGTTTCTTCCTGAAAATGATTGCAATCACAAATTCTTTGGTATTATTATCTTCATTTCATTTGGCTTCAATGAAAAAACACAAAAGAGAATGAAGCAAAAAGCAAAACATTGATCATTTCACACAAAACTCCAAAAATGGGCCAGACAAAAGTATTGGCACCCTCAGCCTAATACTTGGTTGCACAACCTTTAGCCAAAATAACTGCGATGAACCGCTTCCGGTAACCATCAATGAGTTTCTTACAATGCTCTGCTGGAATTTTAGACCATTCTTCTTTGGCAAACTGCTCCAGGTCCCTGATATTTGAAGGGGGCCTTCTCCAAACTGCCATTTTTAGATCTCTCCACAGGTGTTCTATGGGATTCAGGTGTGGACTCATTGCTGGCCACCTTAGAAGTCTCCAGTGCTTTCTCTCAAACCATTTTCTAGTGCTTTTTGAAGTGTGTTTTGGGTCATTGTCCTGCTGGAAGACCCATGACCTCTGAGGGAGACCCAGCTTTCTCACACTGGGCCCTACATTATGCTGCAAAATGTGTTGGTAGTCTTCAGACTTCATAATGCCATGCACACAGTCAAGCAATCGAGTGCCAGAAGCAGCAAAGCAACCCCAAAACATCAGGGAACCTCCACCATGTTTGACTGTAGGGACCGTGTTCTTTTCTTTGAATGCCTCTTTTTTTCTCCTGTAAACTCTCTTGCCCAAAAAGCTCTACTTTTGTCTCATCTGACCAGAGAACATTCTTCCAAAATATTTTAGGCTTTCTCAGGTAAGTTTTGGCAAACTGCAGCCTGGCTTTTTTATGTCTCTGGGTAAGAAGTGGGGTCTTCCTGTGTCTCCTACCATACAGTCCCTTTTCATTCAGACGCCGACGAATAGTACGGGTTGACACTGTTGTACCCTCGGACTGCAGGGCAGCTTGAACTTGTTTGGATGGTAGTCGAGGTTCTTTATCCACCATCCGCATAATCTTGCGCTGAAATCTCTCGTCAATTTTTCTTTTCCATCCACATATAGGGAGGTTAGCCTCAGTGCCATGGGCTTTAAACTTCTTGATGACACTGCGCACGGTAAACACAGGAACATTCAGGTTTTTGGAGATGGACTTGTAGCCTTGAGATTGCTCATGCTTCCTCACAATTTGGTTTCTCAAGTCCTCAGACAGTTCTTTGGTCTTCTTTCTTTTCTCCATGCTCAATGTGGTCCACACAAGGACACAGGACAGCGGTTGAGTCAACTTTAATCCATGTCAACTGGCTGCAAGTGTGATTAAGTTATTGCCAGCACCTGTTAGGTGCCACAGGTAAGTTACAGGTGCTGTTAATTACACAAATTAGATAAGCATCACATGATTTTTCTAACAGTGCCAATACTTTTGTCCACCCCCTTTTTATGTTTGGTGTGGATTTATATCCAACTAGCTGTAGTACCCGGCTACGCCCGGGTTAATAAATAACTGCTGTTAGCTATAACAAAATAGAATTTGAATATGTCATATTAATGACTTGTAGGAAAATAGAAGCTGAGCTGTGATTGATTGCTATAGGCAGCCTAATAAATCTCCAGCCAACAGTAAACCCACCCCCTGGCCGGGCAGTATATGTTACCTCACACATACACATAATAGACAGCTCATGTGACTGACATCTGCCTTAATTCCCTATATGGCACATGTGTTGCACATTGGCTGTTTTTAATCAGATGTTTATGTTTGGAAAATAAAGATAGCACACGTATGAGGCGAGTTGTGTGAGGTGATTTGTGCACATCTGTGTCTGTCTGTGTGGTGTGTGTCTCTGTTGTGTGTGTGTCCCTGTGGGGTGAGTGCATGTGTCCCTATAGGGTGTGTATGTGTGTGTGTCCCTGTGGGGGGTCTGTGTGGTGTGTGTGTGTATCTGTGTTGTGTGTGTCTCTTTGTGGTGTGTGTCCCTGTGGGTGAGTGCATGTGTCCCTATAGGGTGTGTATGTGTGTGTGTCCCTGTGGGGGGGTGTCTGTGTGGGGTGTGTGTGTCTCTGTGTTGTGTGTGTCTCTTTGTGGTGTGTGTGTGTCCCTGAGGGGTGAGTGCATGTGTCCCTATAGGGTGTGTATGTGTGTGTGTCCCTGTGGGGGGGATCTGTGTGGTGTGTGTGTGTCTCTTTGTGGTGTGTGTGTCCCTGTGGGATGAGTGCATGTGTCCCTATAGGGTGGCTATGTGTGTGTGTGTCCCTGTGGGGGGGGTCTGTGTGGTGTGTGTGTCTGTGTCATGTGTGTCTCATTGTGGTGTGTGTGTGTGTCCTGTGGGGTGAGTGTATGTGTTGCTATAGAGTGTGTGTGTTTCCCCTTGGGGGGGTGTGTGTGTCTCTGTGTTGTGTGTGTCTCTTTGTGGTGTGTGTGTGTTTGTTCGGGTGCGTGGTGAGTATCCAATGTTGGGGCTGCACCTTAGCGACTATACACTTGCTGTTACTCTTTGTGTGCATGTGGTGTGTATACATGTCCCCGTGCATGGTGAATATCTCATGTTGGGGCCCCACCTTAGTGACTATATGCTGGTATGTGCTGTTAGTCTTTGGCGCTATCATTAAGCCCCTCTCATTCACAACTGTCAACTGGTAACTGTCACTTTTTCCCCATTATGTAGATAGGGGCAAAATTGTTTGGTGAATTGGAATGCGCGGGGTTAAAATGTTGCCTCACAACATAGCCTGTGATGCTCCCGGGGTCCAGACGTAGGACTGTGCAAAATTTTGTCTCTATAGCTGACATCTGTCGATTTTCCTCCAACTCTTTTCCATTCAGTTTTTCCACATTATGTAGATAGGGGCAAAATTTTTTGGTAAACTGGAACGCGCAGGGTTAAAATTTCGCCTTACAACATAGACTATGACACTCCCGGGGTCAAGACGTGTGACTGTGCAAATTTTTGTAGCTGTAGCTGGCAGCTGTCGATTTTCCTCCCACACGTTTCCTTTCCCTTTTTCCCCATTATGTAGATAGGGCCAAAATTGTTTGGTGAACTGGAATGCGCAGGGTTAAAATTTCGCCTCACAACATAGCCTATGACGCTCTCAGGGTCGAGACGTGTGACTGTGCAAAATTTTGTCTCTATAGCTGACAGCTGTCGATTTACCTCCAATATTTTTCCATTCACTTTTTCCCCATTATGTAGATAGGGCCAAAATTGTTTGGTGAACTGGAATGCGCAGGGTTAAAATTTTGCCTCACAACATAGCCTATGACGCTCCCGGGGTCGACACATGTGACTGTGCAAAATTTTGTGGCTATAGTTGCAACGGTGTAGATGCCAATCCCGGATATACACATACACACACATACACACACATACACACATTCAGCTTTATATATTAGATTTGGCTTTAGGACAATTCTTTTTGTGTTTTTTCATTGAAGACAAATTAAATGAAGATAATAATACCAAAGAATTTGTGATTGCAATCATTTTCAGGAAGAAACTGAGTATTATCTGACCGAATTGCAGGGGTGTCAATACTTTTGGCCAAAAACTGTATGTAGTACAGCGCATTGTTCTTAGCAGGTTAATATGTAAAGGGATGGTGGAGTGAGGAGACACACACAATAGTGCTTAAAGGGTACTACACACTGCAACATCACTAGCATGACGTAACATCGACCTCTCCAGCGATGTCGCAGTGTGTGACACGCATCAGCGACCTGGCCCCTGCTGTGAGGTCGCTGATCGCTATAAATCGTTCAGGACCATTTTTTGGTCCTTGGTCTCCCGCTGATCAGCACGCATCGCTGTGTGTGACAGCGAGAGACCAACTATCTGCGACCTCCCAGCCAATGCCCAGCACCGCACATTAGATGATGGGCACTGGTAACCAGGGTAAATATGGGTTTGCTAAGCAGCGCGCTCTGCTTAGTTACCCGGTGTTTACCCTGGTTACCAGCATCCTCCGCTTAGCCCATCCTGTAAGCGGAAGAACGCTGGTAACCAGGGTAAACACCGGGTAACTAAGCAGAGCGCGCTGCTTCGTTACCCGGTGTTTACCCTGGTTACCAGCGATCTCGCTGCTGACTGGTCGCTGGTGAGTCTGTCTGTTTGACAGCTCACCAGCGACTGCAGAGAGACTTTCCAGTGATCTCGGCCAGGTTGGATCGCTGGAAAGTCTCAGTGTGTAAAGGGGCCTTAAACCCCATGTCTGCGAGTAAATGTCGCTATCTGCTGACCAAAGTTGATAAGACTAGAGAATGACAACTATAGGAACTAAAGAGCAAGTATACATCCCCGAGAGAGAAGATATGAAGAGACACCAAGTCAGATGACAGCTGTGGCACAGTTAGGAATTATAAAAATCCAGTAGACCAAAAGAAGAATTGGCCCCTTGACCTGAAGGAGAATGGTCACGTGAGCAGGAGAGCGAGCTTAAAGTCAAATATCCATCCATGACCACAACTGATCGGAAGACCGTGACCAGTTCCGGTGGAAGATCAATGACCAGTTCTAGAGGAAGACCATGACCCATTCCAGAGGAAGACCATGATTAGTTACAGAGGAAGTTATCTGACAAGACCCAAGAGACGACCAGGCCGTAGTGGAGGACTGTCTTTGTGAGTTGATACTTTCTGGGTAGATGTATGGTACCCAGTGGGAACTATGACTACACTTTAGGGAACAAAAGGTGGCCAGTGAGCTGGGTGTGAAAAGGCACCCTCCAACATGGACTTGTAGTATCGCTAACCCCTATTAGGATCTGTGTGCTGCTTCATATTACTTAGATAGTTGTAGATGATGACGGGTAGAGAATTGACACTGACGTGTCCCTTGTTGGGGAGATAGGAATAACATATCGTTGACAGTGACCACTATTGAATGTTAGGAGGGGAATAATAGCGTGTAAATAGTATCATACGTCCTGTACATCTGTATTATTATGTTCTTTATTGTAACTTAATCTGTTTTATTGCTACCAACTGTGTCATTCTCCGACCTTGTGCCATAGGGGCACCTTTTCCTTATTTGTGTAAAATAAATAAATGACTGTTGGTTCAATTACCACTGCCTCCTCCCTGTCTGCGTCGTTACATTATTGTTCCTGCTTACAAATAGAGGAAAAACATATTTGAGATTTAAAGGGTCCAGATCCATGTGTCTCTGTAAAAGCTATTGTTCCCGGCAGTGAAAGCCTCTTCGCTCTCACGACTTTGGCTAGTCCTAATTAATCAAAACACTGCCAGTCTGCCACCCGAGAAGCAGAATTTAAATACATAAAGCCCTCCTTGCACCCAACGGAGCTAGAAATCATCGTCTATAGATGTATGTGTACTGCCATCTACTACCCTGGTATCTGCTTTACATAGACAGGCATTTATGTGCAGTTAATTTGACTCAAAGTAATTAATCTGAGGTGAAATTCCAACCTAGATAAAGCAAGCTACATTCATTAAAAAACCTCATAATAAGCTACAGCTGCTGCAATTATTTCCTAATCAAAAGCTTGTCGGGATGAAGATTTATCCATGTATTGCGCATCCGCACTGTGCAAGAAGCAGCCTGGAAATTACTGCAGCCGCTCATGTGAAGCCATCAGTTAGGGCGATATTTACTTTCTCTGCTTGAGTGGCACTATAAACAGGGATTCTTCTTTAACAATGAGGGGGTGGACTAAATATGACAGCTAGCCCTTTACTTCTTCCCCATGGACTATCGGCCAATACAATATATTAAAAACACTGCAATAAAGCTCAAGTCAACGTCAACGGTCAGCAAGGACTCCATTAAGGAAAACATCACTGCATAACAAATATTGGAATAGCTTTCTGGTACTCTGTGCCGCCAGGTCAAAAATACTGTTTTTGCCCTTATATTATTCTTGGAGTTTAAGTTAGTATTCTTTTTTTTAAATTTTATTTCAATTCTGCATACGGTTCCAGAGATATGGGCCTCATTTACCGCTAAGTTTTTATGGTCTTTATCAGAAAGGTGTAGCTCACAGGATCCTCTGCGGCAAGCATTTAGGCGGTTCTGCATAAGTGGCATAATTCATATCACCCTCCGAGGTGTGTCTTTCATGTTGCTCTACATGAGGAACATGATTCACATGCTCCTTTGGGGTGTGTCTTTAGGCTGCTTTGCATACGTAGCATGGTTCACATGATTCTCTGTGGTGTGTCTTTAACCTGCTCTCCATAAGTGGCATAATTCACATGATCCTCTGTGGTGTCTTTCATGTTACTCTATGTGAGGGACATGAGTCACATGCTGCTCCTTTGGGGTGTGTCTTTAGGCTGCTTTGCATAAGGGACATGGTTCACATGATCCTCTGAGATGTATCCTTCAGTTTACTCTGCATAACGGCATGGTTCACATGATCCTCTGAGGTGTTTTTTTTATTCTCTGCATAAGGAGCATGGTTCACGTGATTCTCTGGGGTGTCTTTCACCATGCTCTGCATAAGGGACATGGTTTACACAACCCCCTGGGGTGTGTTTTTCAGGGTGCTCTGCACTACGGACTTATTTTTCATAATCCTCTGGGGTGTGTCCTTCAGGCTGCTCTGCATAAGGGGCATGATTCACATGATCCTCTGAGGCGTGTCTTTAGGCTACTCTGCATAAGGGGTATGGTTTACATGATACTCTGAGGTGTGTCTTTAGGCTGCTCTGCATAAGGGACAAGGTTCACATGATCCTCTGGGGTGAGTCTTTAGGCTGCTCTGCATAAGGAGTATGGTTCAAAAGGTCCTCTGGAGTGTGTTGTAAGGCTATTCTGAATTATATACCTTTGAGCACAACACTCTTGGTAAATGTCATCATTATTTGCAGCAACTAATAAGGCACATAGCTCTTGAACCATATAGTGAATTGAAAAAAAGTGGAAAACTCAGGCGAACAGCGGGAATAAAATAAGAGCACAAACTGACTGCTTTGATCTGGTGACAGGTTCTCTTTCAATGGTTTGCTGCACTATACATTCTGTGAACAATCATCATGTGGTGCAGGGTGAATCAGGCTTAGAACTGGTTTTGTAAGATCCAGTTACCCAGACTAGGGCGTTTTAGTAGTGACAAGTGATGCACAATATGGTTGACCATCCATCTGTATAGACCAGCTCAGATCCTCACCAAATCTTTAGTTCCTCTTGTATAATTTAGTAGTATATTCTCTGTACAGCCTGCAACTAAGCACTAAACAAAGCAGCTCTAACTCTCTCTAGCACAGCAGAAAACCCCAGCAGATCTTAAGTCATCAACCATAAACATAATTAAATACATCCAAAAGCAGAGACCTGTAGGGAGCACAAAGAGGGAGAACCCTTACTGTGGGCCACACAGTGTGGGCCACTAATACCATCTGGTGCACTATTATCATTGGAGACAATATTTTTGGATGTGAAGCTGTATCAATGTGGACAACACTGGAAGGTGAAGAGGAAGAGGATTTCTCTTTGACTTGAGGATGTTATCGTGGGTGTCTGGGCCGGACGGAAAATAAAAAGAAAAGGGAATGACTTTGGTCAGAGAAGACATTACCTGTAACTCCAATAATTCACATGATGCCAGGACTTTTTTTGAAGTATAATTTAAATAAGTCACCAGTTGGTGGTACTTATTTTATTCTGGAGGAAAAACATTTCAAGAATATTTGCCATCAGATTTTTGCTATTTAAGCTGAGGACAGCTTGCTGCAGGGGTTAACTACAGAAGGCAACTGTGCCTCTCTTATCAGGGTCTGTGCTATTGCTTATGTAAGCTAAGAGCTTTATTACCCTGTGATTATCATTACAGGAGTACAAATATACATGCACTCTGACACCCCCTGCTGTGATTGACACCTTACAGTCAATGTACAATCTCTACGGAGAGCCTGGTGTGGGCGGGGGCAGCTCTCTCAGCTCTGCTGTGTTGCTGAAACTAAATTCTTTGATTTTGTGAGAACAGCTGAAGCCAGCAATCTATGTGATACATCGTTGGAGTTGGAGTCTCTTTGCCTATATTATGTTGCTGTCAAATGAGGTAAGCAAAATCCTGCTGACAGATTCCCTTTAAAGAGGACCTTTCACAAATTTTCCATGTTGAACTAGACAGACACACAATATATAATAGAGACTGCAAAACAGAAATCACAATTTTTTTTCTATTTTGCCTATTTGCAGTGGATTGAGCCATAATGGTGAGTTTAATATTAGACCATGTGTCCAGCATGAAAATGCCAAGACTTTTTTATCATTTTTTTTAAATATATACCGTATATTCATTCCTAAAACTGAAAGAAAATGAAATGCTTTATAAAATTACATTTAACTTAAAGACCTGGTTTGAACAATAGGTAATATTTTAATGACAGATTCACTTTAAAAGCCTAAAATAAAAATACACAGTGAAACAATGGAATATATTTCTGATATCCAGTTGCATTTGACGTCTCTCGCTTCTTTCTGCATAGCACTGCATGGAGCAAGCTCTGGGGAATCAATGTGTTTGAGCGGTGGATCTTCTAATGATATAAACCACATTGTTACTGTAAATGAGGCATCAAGAGGATGACCCAAGGGAGATCCTCATATAGATTCCCACTCTTGTGCCAATAACCCCAACTTATACCCAGTGTCAAACTGAGCTGTCAACGGCCCACCAGTAACACTGACTGGGGGCCCACCGATCAGCTACATGCAAATGTTACTTTTGCCTTAGTAACACATTTATCTGTACTTCTATGTGTCACGCTTCCGGGGGAAGGCGTCCTACAGTGGACCCACTGGGCCGTGGTACTGAACTCTCCTGGGTGAGCTGATCCTAGTTTACCCAACCCCTATACAGGGATTGTCAGGGGCAAGCCCAGGGGGTCTAAATACCACAGCAGCTAGTACCAGGGGGGCGGCTCGTAAGGTTAGCCTATACTAAGGAATAGAGAAGTATTCCACGTAACAGGACACAAGGCTGGAGGACAGGAATGGTGCTCCTGGGAAGGAGCACAGCAAGGGTTCCAGGACACAGAGCACAAGGAAGGCCTGACTAACAGCAAGGCAGAAGAAAACTGACTTAATAATCAGGCACCTCCCATCAGGGAAGGTGGCCTGATATACCATGGGAAGAGCAGCTATTGGTCAAGGGGAGTGTCAGGTTGGACCTTGCCGGCCCCTACAGTCACAGGGAAGGAGTGCACCTAGCGCGCCGCTGAGTAGGCTCATGAAAATGACCATAGTAATGTGCACATGTGCGAACCCGGCGGTCAGCTGACAGGAAGGGAACATGGCGATGGCTCCGAGACACAGCACGCCTGGATGCCGGACGCCCGGTCGGCAGAGGAGCAGGAGATGCCGACCTGGGAGAGGTGAGCTGGAAAGCAGTGCCAGGGGGCCTAACACTATGTAATAATGCACTGGGTAGTTTGTTGATGAGACGCTGTTTTTATTTTTGTATATACTGAATCTAATGTAATAGGGCCAAATACTGCTCCTAGGTGAATGGCCCGCTTCAACACAATGGGGCCAACCAGGAAATTCCCCTGTTACCCAATCCAAGCCTGCTTATACCAGGTCCTCATCCGGTTATCTCAACCCAGTGTGATATTAATCCTCTTAAAACATGTTGGCATCCTTTTCAACAATATATATCTGACTCCAAGACAGTAATAAGACATTGATAATGAGGTCCATTAATACACTTTAATACATCTAATATATAAAGCTGAGTGTATGTATATCCACACATAGCCAATCCCCTTCATAATGTGCCATGTGCATATAGCTCCAACTGCTTGGGTTAGCACTGCCCTTCATAGCCCCATCCTCTTCATAATGTGCCAGATTTATATGTCTCCGCCCCTCCAGATAGCCCTGCCTCTTCATAATGTGCATTATGCATATGGCTCAGCCCCCTTGGGTTAGCCCCACCCCCTTTATAATGCACCAGATGTATATGGCTCTGCCCCTTCATAATGTTCTGGATGCTTATGGCTCCACCAACTCCAGTTAGCCCAACCCTGTTCATAATGGGCTGGATGCATAAGGCTGCATTCCCTTTGATTAGCTCCGCACCTTTGTAATGCCAATTTATTATTGTAACCCGTGCAATGCCCCATTTATAACCCCGGCCCCTGGACACATATGGTTCCACCCTCTCCGGTTACCCCGCCCCCTTTATTACGTTGGGATACTGGTATTAGAAGTAGCTGATTAATTGTGCTGTTATTTAGCTTTGATGCATCTCCATATTTTACATCATGATCTTTATCTCTCCCCCCGTCTCTAAACCTGTTTGTCCTCTACAGTCTCTTTTTGATTTTTTGCATATCTTTGCTTTGGTCATAGCAAAGAAGAGTTCATATAAAGGCAAAAAGAAGAGTTGTACGTTTTTCCATCAGATGTCAGAACAAGACGTCAGATTCTTCAGATCCATTACTTGGACAAGCCCTGCTCATTCCCATGTGCGCCCCCATAAAAATAAAAGAGCCTATACTCACCTCCTCATTGTTCAGCCAGCAATAAACAGTGCAACCAATGGCAAAAGAAGTCCAAACTATGCGAAATTTCTACTGAAGCCCCCAAATTATTTTTTGTTACAAAATGAATAAAATACATAAAATATTACCTTGGCCACAGATATGAAATATTTGAAGGCAGAACCAACTAATCTCCTGTCTCTGACCAACTTTACGATTACCAAGACTATTCCTATTCAAAACAATATGAACATTTCTCCTTGGACTCTCAGTGCTTCTATAGAGTCCATAATATTGCAGTGGCCACGTATCTATTCTCTACTGAAACACGTAAGTTGCCAACAGTCCCAAGATTTCCCAGGATCTCTGGCCAGAAAAGCATTTTGGGTTTATGCAGACACTTCCCAAATGTTACCCTGTGGGGACATTAGCAGGAGTAATAGCGCTTTGTTGGGTTTTTTTTGGGTTTAGAAAACAATATGTAACGAAAGGACAAGTTACAATAAATTAATTCCAAAATACTATTAATTAGCACATTGCAATTGTTTTGTCTAGTCAAGTAATCTAATAGAAATAAAATTGCCACCATCCTATAATTGGTAGAAACCTGTTCTAGAATGGCGGTGAGTATTTGCAGTAAGAATCACTGTTGCTATTACCTGGAGATAACATGTAAGCCATTCAGAAAGGAATGCTGAATGAGAGGGTGATTGACCCCTCATTCCATTATCTTCAGTAGCAACCAACTCACAGTGTGAGCAGCCTTTCTCACATCAGCACCCCTAGTATCTCCCGTATTAGATCAAACAAACAGGGTGATATCAGTGTAAGCAATCTCATCTTACCATAACACCCTTGGTATCTCCAGTATTATTATTGACAGTGTATACAGCACAATGAGCAGCCTCTTTCCTCACGAGCCATGATATGTCCAGAATTAGATCACATAGACATGGTGCATAGCAGACTGCGCAGCTTCACACTACCTTAGCACACCTGTTAGCTCCAGTATTAGGACAGACAGGCTGGACAACAGTGTGAGCAGTCTTTTCTTACCTCAGCACCCCTGTATCTCCATTATTATTTCAGAATGACAGGGTGAACAACAGTGTGTGTGAGCAGCCTGTCTTATCTTAGCACCCATGGTCTCTTCAGTATTAGATTATATAGAAAGGGAGGACAGCACTGTGAGTAGCCTCTTCTTACCTCGGCACCCCTAATATTTCTAGAATTAGATCATATAGACAGGGTGGACATCAGTGTGAGCAGCCTCTTCTTACCCAGCACATCTGGTATCTCCAGTATTAGATCTGATTGACAGGGTGGACATCAATGTAAACAGCCTCTTCTTACTCTGCACCCTAGGTGTCTCCAGTATCAGGTCATATAGACAGGGTGGACTGCAGTGTGAGCAGCCTCTTCTTTCTTCAGCAATCCTGGTACCCACTGTGATCACATCCTCCACTTAAAGGGTTGTGGCACTTCCTACTGCACACAAAGCTTAATTAGCTTCCTATATTAGACACAGATAAAGGTGTGAACAGCAACTTCTTACATTGGCACCCCTGGTATATCCAGTATTAGATCAGATAGACATGGTGGACAGCAGAGTGAGTGGTCTCACATTACCACAGCACCCCTGGTATCTTCAATATTAGATCAGATAGGGTTGACAACAGTGTGAGCAGCTTTTTCTTACCTCAGCACCACTGGTATCTCCCATGGTACATCATATAGCATGAGTACAGTAGTGTGAGCAGTCTGGTCTTACCACAGAACCCCTGGAATTTCCAGTATCAAGTCAGGTAGACATGGTGGACAGCAGAGTGAGCAGTATCACATTACCTTAGCACCCCTGGTATATCCAATATTAGATTCGATAGACAGGGTGTACATCAGTGTGAGCATCTTATTCTTACTTCAGCCTCCTTGTTATCTTCCATAGTACACCAGTACAACAGTGAGGACAGCAGTGTGAGCAGTCTGGTCTTACCACAGAACCTCTGGTATCTCCAATATTGGATCAGATAGACTGGATGGACAGCAGAATGAGCTGCTTTGTCTTACCTCAGCACCGCTGGTATCTCCTGTAGTACTTCATATAGACAGTGATGACAGTAGTGTGAGCAGTCTCTCGAGTCTGTCGACAGGGTAGGGGATACTCGCATACCGGGACAGGTGGTTACTTCAGTGGGGAATACCGCTGGTCAGTTCCTGGTTCCATGCCCTAGACCCTCAATGGCGTGTTGGGATGATGATGATGAGGGAATTGTAACGTGACGCCACCTGTGGTTCCTGGTAATAGGGTTACCAGTGCTGTGGCCAACCCCTGAGGTGATGGGAATGCAGCTTTGGTAGTACAGCTCCCCACAGGCAGAGCTTTACCCCAGGGCAGCGGGGTAGAAGATGGGAGTCGTAGTCCTCACCTCAGTAATGCTGTAGAGGCCCTCCGGGCGACGGATGAAAGGAGACCAGACACCAGATCAGCTCAAACAGTTCTTTACTTGCACCAGGTGGAATCGGTACATGGTACAGTCTGGGTTAACTGTGGGCCGTAGCCGCAGATTTTGGAGGCTTTTCCAGGGTCTGTCAGAGGTGTCCTTAAAATGGCTCTCCTGGTCCTTTCCCTTCTGTGCGCTGATGGCCTTCTGTACTCCCACTCGTGAGTCTAGTCTCTAGTCCTCGGGGTCTGTTGCCTAAAGTCTCTGTACTTCTCAGCGTCGTGAACCCAGCTGCGGGACTGATGTTGGACTACTTGATGGGTGGTGTTGCTACCTTATGTCGGGCCCACAGCCTGCTGGTCTGCGGTTAGGGATAGACCGTAACTAGCCGCCTTGGTTCCGGTGTACCGGTGGTGACCTGGGTCTCCAGCTGACTCCAACCAGTCCTGGTCTGCGTCTGGGTCACCCCTCTCCTTAGAGGTGCCCTCCTGTCATGGTCGCAGGGTCCTCTGCGTCTGTCTTCTCTGCTGTCTTACACCATCTGACTGACTAGTCTTCTAACTGTCCCTCCTCATCTCCGGCTCATCTAGGCTCCACCCCCTGGGACCTACTGAATATACGGTTCCCTGTACTAAGGTGGCCTACTGTATGGGTGTTGGGGTGCAGACTCTTCATATCCATGGCACTACACTACACCTTCTGTTTGGGGTGTAGTACCTCCCTGTGGCGCCTTGCCATAGGGGCGCCACACTCTTCTTACCTCAGCATGCATGTTACCCCCTGTGGGCACATCTCCCACATGAAGGGTTGTGTATCTTTCTACTGCATATTCTAAAAGTTTTCATCCTAACATTCTAGGAGAGCGTACTGTCATGTAACAATCACTATACAATTACAATGGCCCTTGTTTTAACTCCGTAGACTAAATATGTATTTAAAGGGAACCAACCACCTCAGATCACCCTAATACACAGTTAGTACATGTCCCTGCACCCTAAGGATACGTTTCCAGCACTATTTTTGTGTAAAATCTTGCATTAGTATAACTGATATAAAGAGTTTATAAACTTACTAGCCTGGAGACATCTGGGCGTATCCCTCCTTCTGTTATACTTCAGGGCTGTGCATTCATTGCATGGCTGTGCTCCCCCTCCCTCTGTGCAGAGGAGATAACGATCACACCCATCAGGGCAGGGCAGCAGGCATGGAGGGAGGGGGAGCACAGACATGCAATGCACAGCCTTGAAGTATAACAGAAGGAGGGATACGCCCAGATGTCTCCAGGCTAGTAAGTTTATAAACTCTTTATATCAGTTATACTAATGCAAGATTTTACACAAAAACAGTGCTGGAAAGGTATCCTTAGGGTGCAGGGACATGTACTAACTGTGTATTAGGGTGATCTGAGGTGGTTGGTTCCCTTTAAGGATTTATATATAATGACATTTCTTATAGTTGTTTATTTTTTGTGTCCTCAGAGAATCCCTTTAAGTATCGAGGGAAATATTGGTACCTATGCCGCTCTCTGTGATAGGCAAGAGTCAACTCCCTGGTGGCAAAGCAGGAAAATGTCTTCTCAGGGGTGACCTAGTGGTGCATTGTCCTGTCTCTGGTGGCCAAGTGGTTTAGTTCTTGTGAGTCTCAAGAGTTTAAGTCCTCTATGAAAGCATAAAAACATATCTCTTAAAACTTCTTGTAATTAATACCTACAATCATACAAAAGTTTCTTTTGTTTAACAAGTATATTTCTTTACAACATTCATTCATTGTATTGCACTTGTGAAAGCAGAATGTGATGGCATCAGGGACTTTGAGAGCTATTAAAACTACTGTGCAAGGCGATATGTGCGGGAAATGGACTGTACAGAGGGATTATTTCTATTCAGGTGCTGCACAATTCATGTTTACCAGAAGAGAACCTTTACATAACCGTATCACAAACTGTATGCCGAAGAAATGAAGTCACTTTCCTTTATATTCTCTGCCAGTATATACAGACCTGCAAGAAAATGCCAAGGAATGAATAATGTTGAAAGGAAAGTGAAGTCTCCCGTGGACCACGTTGACTTTTATTTAATTATTTATAAGGTACATCTTGACTAGTAAATGTGCATGACGTGCCACAGAGACTTGAAAATGTGCAGATTACATCCTAAATCAGGCTCACCTGGCACCGCTCACAACCATGCTCCCAGACAAAGGAATGGATGGCACAATGTGGACATAACGTGTAGGTGCACAATGGGATCTCCAGCCATAGGTTATCCTGCCGGCGTGTGCAGTAAGGTGATCATTAAGACTTTTCAAAGCAAGTACAATGGATGAACCTCAGGCTCAAACTTGTTCCGTAGACAAAGCTTCCAAAATATTGCTCTCGTCTTTATGGCGTACTCAGAACTGGTCATAATCTTATACTAAGGAAAGGAGTTAAAAATTCACAAGAACCTTCAAAGTTTTTCGGTATGGCATCATGGCCAACAGAATAGCCTACATCAAGGGCTGTGGAGTCAGTAAGCCAAGCATCTGACTCCAACTCCTCAATTTCCCTGAATCCGACTCTGAATCCAACTCCATCAAAATGGACACCAACTCCAACACTGAATCAGACTCCACAACCATGGCTGTGAAGTTAGTAAGCCAAACATCTGACTCCGACTCTTTAATTTCCCTGAAAATGGATACCAACTCCATGTCTGACTCCACAACCATTACTGTAGTCAGTAAACAAAATATACGACTTCGACTCTTCAATTTCCCTGAATCCAACTCCACGACTTTGACTCCAAGCCCGGCCTACATCATCAAGACTTGTTTCTAAGCAAGTACAATAATTGGACCAGAGGCTTAATATTTTTATAGCTTCCAAAATCTTACTAGATTTAATCTTGTCTTTATTTAGAAGTGGAATTTTCCATCATAATCTTATACTTAGGAGAGGAATAGCTGATATGGCCAAATTATGTGATGGAAGAAGGAGAGCCCGCAGATTTTTAAGGAACAAAATCATTGCCAAGTAGAGATTTAGCGGGACAATTATCTAATGTAGTTTTTGCCCTGGGTGACTAGGTGATAAAAATAAAAGGATCTCCATGATCATGGTATTTTATTTTATACCTTTCTGACACTATAATTTGTCAAGTCCCTTTTAAATGTTGTGCTCTGTGAGCCTATAATGCTGACTTGTTAATAGAGCCACCATATGATATGATAAACTCAGAACGCAGGGCCGGCGCCAGCACCCGGCGCACCCAGGCAAGTGCCGGGGAAGGGCCCACTGGGCCTCTGAGCGCCTAATACTTGGCCCCTAACAGAGGCCCCTGAGCATTGCCCCCACCTCACCCTCCAGGGGCCCCTGAGCGCTGCCCCCCACCTCACCCCACTGGGGGCCCCTTAGCGCTGCCTCCCCCTCTCTCCCTTCTAACCTCAGCAGCAGCCGCTGATCTTAGCCTGTAGTGTGAGCTGCAGCGGCTCTATTTCCTGCATTGCCGCACAATCAGTAAATAGAGCGGCTGCAGCTCACACTATATTACAGGCTGAGATCAGCGGCTGCTGCTGAGGTTAGAAGGGGAGAGGGGGAGGCAACACCAAGGGGGCCCCCGTAGGTGAGGTGGAGGGTAGCACTCAGGGGGCCCCTGGGGGTGAGGTAGAGAGCAGCGCTTACAGCCCTCCAGGGTTGAGGTGGTTAGCAGCGCTCAGGGGGACCTTTGGGGTGAGGTGGAGGGCAGAGCTCAGGGGCCCCCAGAGATGAGGTGGGGGAAGCGCTCAGGGGGCCCTTGGGGGTGAGGTGGGGGGCAGCACTCAGGGGGCCTCTGGGGGTGAGGTGAGGTGGGGAGGCAGTGCTCAAGGGGCCCTCGGGATGGATGGGGTGGGGGACAGAGCTCAGGAGGCCCTGTAAGGGGCAAATTACACAGTGCCCGGGGGAAGACAGGTACTGGGAGGAGACAGGTGCAGTGGTGAGACAGGTGTTGGGGGAAGTCAGGCGCAGGGGGAGACAGGTACTGGGGGAAAACAGTGTGCAGGGGGACACAGCGTGCAGGGGCAAGACAGGTACTGGGGGAGACATAGCATGCAGGGCGGAGACAGATGCACAGAAAGGACACTGGCACAGGGGGAGACACAGCGTACGGGTGCAGGGGAAAGATAGCATGCAGGTGGAGACAGGTGCAGTGGAGAGACACAGTGTGGAGAGGGAGACAGGCGCACAGGAAGGAAACAGGCATGCAGGGGGGAGACAGTCGCACAGGGGGGAGATAGGCACAGGTGGAGACAGGTGCACAGGGGGATATAGGTGCACAAGGGGGACACAGCACACAGGAAGGAGACAAGCACATGGGGAGACAGGTGTAGGGGGGAGACACAGCACACAGGGAGGGGAACAAACAATGGGAAGAGACCGGCTCAAGGGAGAGACAGCGCAGAGAGAGGAGAGACAGGCACAGAGAGGGGAGAGACTGTGCACAGGAGAGAGAGACAGTGCACAGAGAGGGGAGATACAGCACAGAGGGTGGGATAAGCAGCATTTGGGGGGGAGATATAGCATGTTGGGAATTGAATTTGCAAGGGATATATAGATTTATATATTATAGTCCGCAACCTTTATATATATATATATTATATATATATATATATATATACACACAGCAGTGTGTGCTAAAGGGGGCCCACTGAGACTCTTTTGCCCGGGCCCGCAAAAACCTGGAGCCACCCTATCACAATGCACTGTATGCAGAATAAGCTGGGTGTCTCCTTCATGGGATTACACAAATTTATGTCTTTTGTTGTTTCCATCAGCCCCAATGACAATTATGTACCCTTATTTGGATAAACAAAATGTGGGTTCCAGAAGGATCAACTATTTTCAATTATTGATTTTCAAGGAAAGTAGTACTTAAAATGAACCTGTCACCTCCTAAAAGCCACCTAACTTATCAATACATGTCCCTGCACCTTCCTATTACCATTATAAGCATCCCTCTCTCTGCTAAATGCTTGCTTTCAATGTGCTATAAAAATTTTTTACTTACTAATTAGGATGATAATGAAGCGGGGGCTATATGCAATAGTCCCCCTGGGCGTGTTGGTTTGCATCCTAAATGATCGTTTATCACGCCCCCATGGGTGTGATCAGGGGCGGACTGGCCCAGGTGGCAATAGGTTGGTGTATAGCCCTCATCTAGGGCTGCCCCCACAGAAATGGGCCGCCCGGCGGAGCTTTTTGGCTGGCGTTGTGAAAGCACAGCAGACACGGTGCCTTGCGCCGGCGCTGTGATACAGCAGCAGACACGGCGGGTGACACAGTGAGTGACCGGTGATAGCACCATGATGGCTCCATCCAACCAAAAAGTCTGATAGCAACCCCCACCCACCCACGTACACCACAGAAGTCTGACAGCACCCAAAACCCCGGTTCTCACTTAAGGGCTGGCAGAATAAAACTGCCGACCACAGTTAGAGTCGCTAGCCAGCCCTGGGTGTGATCTTGGAATTTAATTTTGCGTCCGCCTTCCCGGCTCCTCCGCTCTGCAGCCTAGCTTCCTGTGGTATGACGCTGAATGCATCATTTCCGGAAGTGCGGGCCCTTAGCAACCGTTATTTACCTTAGCAGCGGTGTGCACTGAAAAGCGGGGTTCTATGGAGCCGTTTAGCAGCTCTTTGTGCTACTATGGTAAATATCGGGTTGGTATGGGGCCCGCACTTCCGGAAATGATGCATTCAGCGTCATTACCACAGGAAAGCTGCAGAGCGGAGGTAGCCAGGCTGGGGGCGCAAAATTAAATTTCAAGATCACACCCATGGGGGCGTGATAAGCGATCATTCAGGCTGCAAACCAACACGCCCAGGGGGACTATTGTATATAGCCCCCGCTTCATTATCATCCTATTTAGTAAGTATAAAAACGTTTTTTAGCAGTTTGAAAGCAAGCATTTAGCAGAGAGAGGGATAGTTATAATGGTAATAGGAAGGTGCAGGGACATGTATTGATAGGTTAGGTGGCTTTTAGGAGACAGGTTGACTTTAATTCTCTAGTAAATTAGAAGTAAAAAGCATTTTAATAGAGCAGTGTTCTCTAACTCCAGTCAGGAGCCACCAACAGTGCAGGTTGTCAGGATTTCCTTAGCATTACACAGGTGATAATTTATTTATGTGCACAGATGATGATCTATCACCTGTTCAATGCTAAGGAAATCCTGAAAACCTGCACTGTTGGAAGGTCCTTACTGGAGTTGGAGAAAGCTGGTATATAGCATAGAAAATATTTGTCCTTCCTTGCCCCAAAAACTGTAATTGACATACATTTCTTACTACCTATTAACTAGCATAAAGGTTTATAGCCAAAAAAGTTACTTTTAGGTTATTTCTGTCTTATAATGACATTATTGGGAAGAACCACGTCCACTCGCCCATGATTTCCATAGGTTGGGAAGGAGGGTTTGGCTTAGAGCCAACAGGGGAGTAATAAAAATAAACCCAACCGCACAGTGACGCTATGCTGCACACTTGGTTTGTCGCCTCTCCTCTTTGCCATAACTTATTAAACTATTTCTCTGCAATCAAACCTTGAATGATTGAAGTTAAGGCCGCTTCAAACGCTAGGATCTCGTTAATGATATTGTTGAAACGTCACTGATTTGTGATCCCTCAAACGATATCGTTTGTGCGTCGTTGCATGTAAACCAACGATGTAGGAAGGATAAATGGTTGGATTGTTCATCCAAAAAATGAGATCCGGACCTCGAATCTATCGTTCGTTGTCCAATTAACGTCATGGGTAGAAGCAACATCGTTCAGTGTGACACCTTTTTGAACGATGTCGTTCATATTTCTCCTATTCCTGCCGCATTGTAAAATCGTTCAAACGTTCTTCTGCAAATAGCTGGAGCGATGCCAAATTTAAGATCGTTAACGATATCCTTGTGTCTGACAATGCACTAATGATGTCGGAGGATCGTAGTCACGTGATGTAGCTAACGATATGGTTCACCTATATCCTAGCGTGTGAAGCAGCCTTAAAGGTATGATTGCACTCAGTATCCCAGAGCTTGTAAGGCACTGGCTTTACTTTATAGCCCTAAATCCCTGGTTGGTTCCTTTAGTGAGCTCAAGAACTATCATACAGCTTGCACCAAAGTCTAATTGCTATGACCAGAGCTGCTCCAATTGCAAAATTTTAATGGTGGGTTTACACGTCCCGATATCGGGACCGATATCGGGACCAACGGACGCGGGAGCGCGCTTTTGAGCGCGCTTTTCCCGCTATCGCATCGCCGTTCTACACAGCACGATATCGGGATACAACGTCCCGACGATGTGTACGCCCCCCAACCCAGGAACGACCTTTAAAATGGGAGTGTGAATGGGTGATCGTGGGCGTACACATCGTAGTTGGGCTGTTCACACGTGATCGATGCGGCTACAACGGCCATCCGATATCGGGCGGTTGAATAGCACGCTCATTCAACCCCGATATCGTTTTGGCATCGTTCCAGCATCGCATTGTACGTTCAAAAACGTACAACGCCTGTGCGAACGATATCGGGTCCAACTCCACGTGACTTTTTGGTCGGAGTTGGACGCCGATATCGCGACGTGAATAACCACCATCAACCACTTTCTACAATGTAGATGGAAACAGTTGTGAGCTTTCACATCTGATCTCTTTGGCACCTAATAGCATTGTTGTGGCAGATGGGAACCTTCAGTGTCTGCCATGATTGTAGACCTGTGAAGCCTAGCCACAAGCAGGGCATCCTTCAAAATTGGTCATTTTGCCAAATATTGAAATATTACAGCATTACAGTGTATTGTATGAGTGATCAAGTCACCTACAGGGACCCCAAAAATTGTAAACAGCAATTGTTTTTGTAAAGACAAAATTCTATACGTTTTTATTATTACTTTTTTTTCCTGAAATGTAGATAAAATCTAAAAAAAAAGTTAGATCATTGATATTGTCACTAGTGTATCTCACTAAACTAATGAGCAGAATTTTCTTATACACTGAGTGCCAATGCAGAAAAATCATTAATTGCACAATGAATATATTTTTGTGAGTCTGCTTCTCAAAAATGGTAATTTAAAGAGAGCAGAAAGTCATGTAAGGCGGCCGTCACACGCACAGATATCGCGCAAGATATCGCTTGAACGCGGCAGATTAAACATCGCGTGAGCGATGTCTGTGCGTGTGACGGCAAGATACGATGAGCGAGATCTGGTCAAATCGCAAAATCGAGATCTGAGCTCCGGACCTCACATCTTGCGATTTACGATTTAGCGATCTGCTTCAACGTGGTGTATGACACCACAATGAACGATCTCCCAGCGGCAGAGCCTATGCTGGGAGATGGTAACTATGGTACACGTCGGGTAACTAAGCGACGCGCGGCGCCTAGTTACCCGATGTGTACCATAGTTACCAGCGAGATCGCGGATCCACATCGCTGGTGAGTCTGTCTGTGTGACATCTCACCAGCGATGTGAGCGATATTGTAAGCGATCGCGCGTGCACGTGATCGCTTACAATATCGCAAGAGATATCTGTGCGTGTGACGGCCGCCTAAATCGTATAATGGTCATTATTAGTGATGAGTAGTGAAGAGCAAGTTTGATATTCGATTGAGTATGATGGTGTTTGGGTACACTCCTTACTCAATGGAGTATCGCGGGTGTTTACATGTATCATTTGTGAAAGATCCAACACTTAAGACCACTTCACACGCTAGGATCTCGTTAACGATATCCTTGAAATGTCACAGATTTGTGATCGATCAAACTATATCGTTTGTGCGTCGCTGCGTGTAAATGAACAATGTAGGAAGGAAAAATCGTTAGAACGGTCAACAAAAATTTGAGATCCGGACCTCAAATCTATCGTTCGTCGTCCAATTAACGTCATGGGAAGAAGCAACATCGTTCAGTGTGACACCTTTTTGAACGATGTCGTTCATATTTCTCCTATTCCTGCCGCTTTATAACATCGTTCAATTGTTCTTCTCCAAGTAGCTGGAGCGTTGCCAAATTTAAGATCGTCAATGACATCCTTGTGTGTGACAACGCACTAACGATGTCGGAAGGATCGCAGTCACGTGACATAGCTAACGGTCTCGTTCACCTATATCCTAGCGTGTGAAGCGGCCATAAGATTCGGTTCCTTCCCTCCAATGAACGATGGGAGCCAGCACCCCAGTGAGAGCCAGTTACAGTGTCTGAATGGCTCGGATGGGGAGACAATCGTTTTTGGACACAGCATATAAAAAAAAAAGTCCAGCTCACCCTTCCCCTGGAAGAGCTCTGTTCTTAGCTTGCAGAGAGACTGCCCAATAATTGACTTCCATCATACATGTTACTCGATTTGAGCCTGTAAAAACATCTGACCTGCTCGACTAGAGTAAAAAACCCTTGAGCATGGCAGTGCTCGCTCATCACTAGTCGTTATCCAATTTTATTGACCAAAATATTAACAAGTCAAGCTCTTGGAAGGCGATGAGGAAAAGAAGCAATGAGCAGCCCACTGGACTCTGTTACCCTAGGCCAAAAATAAACTTTGACTACTTTTACTAAGGACTTGCCATACATTACAATTGATGGGTTTGACTTTTGGCACTTGGAGTATAAAGGGGTTAAGGTCTTGTTGGTATTTCCCAAACACAGTGGTGCCATGTGCACCATACAAGTAAATTGGGTGTGTATTTCTCTGCCCAACAGAGGCTGGGTGTATTTAATTCAGGAAAAATCACACTTCTAGCCGTGCGAGACAATTAGGAGAAAACTGTGGTTCCCCTGCACTGACTCGGAAGAGGAAACTTCAAAAAGTCTTTGATGAGTATGGCTTCTTCATGACTATGAATTTGTCCTGAAGAAGAGTCTAGATAGTCTTGAAATGTGTAGACCAATAAGCCATACTTCTATCAGAGATTTGTCAAAGCTGTTTTCTTCTATCCAAGGCAGCGCAGAGGAACCTCAATGTTCTCCTAAATGTCTCCCTACTCGGTGTGCATCACCCATGGATCTACAGCAGCCTATTATACACACATTGGTGGTTGTGTCTCACACAACCATCCCACGGAGATAAGATTCTCGCACTTGCCTCAATTTTACCAGTTAAGACCCAATGCGGCTGTTTTCTGCCTTACTTTCTCTTCTAGCATTGTGGCACCCAAGATGTCCGTCAGTCTGAGCCCACACTTCTCATGTCCCATTACGCCACAAAGTGTCCCAAGATTAACCAAAAAGGATTTCCAAAGTTTTGCTCCATTTTAATATTGAGCTATTCTCACTGATGGGGCCAAACTACTGCAAGGAGCATTTGGCAGGAATATTCTGAACGCTGCACAGATATTAATCACTGGCACATTAGTCAGGAAGCCTGAGGACAGCACTAACGAGATCCAGTGCTGGCAGTGTATTGTCCCTGAGCTATGCTAATATGCCGCTCTTCGGAGGCCTAAGTCAGCGACTTCCCACACTAAGAGAACCTTTCATATACCATCATCTTGGCTGATGCAGCTCCCAGCTGACCCATCCTGTATATATAAGGTCCGTCAGCACCTATCTACTACATCAAAAATATAAATCAACAGATAAACCTAGGACTCCGAGAAATCCTCGCTGCTACCAGAATCTAATCACAGCCTGTCATAGATTTTCCCATTATACCTCTGATCAGAATTATTGATCCGTTTGGAGGACAGTCTATTAATTACCAGCCAGATGGATTTGTTTCCATACTCTTAATTTTACCACTGATCAACTCATGTGTCCAACAAACGAGAAGAAATTGCACTTGTTGGATCTAAGGAGGAAGAAACAAATTGGATATTAAGAGGAAAGATCGGATATGACAGTGATAGGCAAAATGTTTTCAAAATGTTGAATTCCAAAATGAGGAATCAGCACCTAAGATTGTTTTTTCTTTTTAAAATGCCTTATCAAAATGAAGAATAGCCTGAGAATAAGATGATTAATGGTTTTCTGTCACTTAGGAGTGCACATCCCTAGCATGCGGTCCAACACAAGGGTGATATCAGGGATAGGCCCTGTTAATAAAGAGAGCGTTCACCTCCTGACACTCAGCTGAGGCTGAATTCTGTGCTCCCTAACGTCCCTATACAGGTCCTTCGCCCCGTCGCTGTCACTTCCCTAGGCCCTTGCTTGCTCTGGACTCACTCTGTATTGTGTGCAGGTGTGGCGCCTCACTGGTCAGGTGTCACAGTTTGGGTACTGCACCCATAAAAGAGTGTGTGGTTATCCCTGTCACAGTGGGAATGCAAGATTTGTAGGAGGCTCCCACCCCGGTACTCCCACACTCAAGCCTAGGCATATAGTTGGAGCCCAGGCACTGGGGGGAGAGTTAGGGGAGGAGGGAGGTAGAAAAAAAGTGGAGTTCTAGATTGCCCTGAGGAGAAGAAGAAAAGGGAGCCCTGAGAGAGGAAAGGGGTCTCCGAGCGAGGGGGCCTGAGAGAAGAAAAGGCAGCCCAGGAAGAGAGAGAGGGAACCCCCATACCGGAGAGCCCATACTCCGGGGGGAACTCTGGTCCACCACAGGGAGCTGGCTCCGAGGACGTGGTCCAGGGAGTCTAGCACCTGAGCTGTCAATACTGGCCGTCGCAGGTCAGTCTACCGGCTCCGACACCCTTTCCATACAGCACCGCCACACTAGGATTGCCCACCTAAAGGTCGAAACCCCCCTTCTTAAGAGCTGGGAAGCATGGGAACTCATCAGCACTCCAACGGGCCTGGTAGTAAAGGGGTAGTGCAGGGGCAGGAATCAGCAGCAGGACCTGGGATAGTCAAGAGAAGGCATACCACTGGAGACTCCGAGAGATCTTGCGGCCAGCTACCTCATGCAAAAGACTGTTTTCCACTGTGAACTGCATTGTCATCAGAATTGTTCCAGTAAAGTACCCGGGTAGAGTGACAGAGTCTCCGTGTTTATTCTATTACTGCATTGCTGATAATCTGTACCGGCCCAGGGTATGGGAACTTGTATGTCTGGGCCCTCAGCTTTGGTAGGGGGATCTCACTGGTGGCCTGCCCAGACCCGTGGCCCCGAGTGGGAGACAGTCGCCAATTAAGGGGTTGAAGTATTTATCATGTGACGCCACCTGTAGTGCCTGGTGACTAGACACCAGCACCGCCACAGTCCTCCGGAGGGTGGTGGTATTGCGGCTAAGATGGAGCAGCTCCCTACAGGTAGAGCTAATCCTCCGGGGCAGTGTTGATTGTGAGGGATGGAGCTGGGGTTTGGCCAGGTCGTGGGTTAATGGGATAGTCTCTGCAGGTAGCGGGGACAGGGGGTGAAGAACGCACACACACGCTGTTGAATGTCTCTTTACCTTTTACCGGTGGAATATGAGGTAAAAGGTTGGAACACTGTCGGGTGACCAGGAAACACAGTTGAATCTCCACATCAAGTGGGTGTAAGGCCTTCGTGTTCTCTTTTCCCTCAGTTGAAGCCCCTGCCCCGTGTAGAACTTGGCTGGCCTCCACTACTCTCTCTCTCCACCTGCACTGTTGACTGGCAACCTCTGATAACTACCGCTGCTTGTCTTTCCACGGTATCTGGCTCCCTGAACGATGAGTTGCAGGTGACCGGGTGACTGAAGTTCGCGGTTTGCCGGGTTTGCCGGGTTTGCCGGGTTATCTGCTGGTCAAGTAGCTCCCCTGCAGACGCAGACCCCGATGTCCGGTGTGCTGGTTGGGAGAACCTATCCTGGCATCTCAGTCCCCACTTTTCTTCCTCTTTGCTCTCCTTTGCCTTCCGTACCCACTCTTGGCTTGGCAGGACTCCTCACAAGCTGTTCAGGGTCACCGGTTCAGACCTGACGCGGCACCGATCACCAAGACGTATCCGCAGCTCTCCTAGCGTCTGCACACTCTAACTAACTCCTCCCCAGCAACAGTATTTATAGCGGATCTTGCGGTAAGGGAAGCAAGTTGGGCTCCCCCTACTGTGCTGGGGTGGAAGGTGTTGGATGTACTGGTGTACCTGCTGTGGATTTCCATCTGTGTTCTAGGAAGTTCTGTGGGTACCTGTGGATGCAGGGCGCCACAAATCTACCTTTACAGACTGCATCTACATCATCGGTGCACTCCTGCCCTGGAGGCGCAGCTCCACCTGAAGGGAGCTGTTCCTTCAAAGCTGCAGTACCATCGCCCTCCCGAAGTCTGAAGCGGCACTGGTGTCTCATCACCAGAATCAGCAGGTGGCGTCACAACAAACTATTCCCATTTCAATTTCCTTTTTTAAAGCTGACCACCAGGGTCACGGGTCTGCGCAGGCCACCAGTGACAAGGTTAGGAACACAGAGGAAAAAATAGACACAAAATGGTATAACACCAAACTCCTCAATTGCAGCAAAGCATCGGAGCTGCAATTGTCATGACACCACACCTTCTTCCAGAGACTGGCTCCTTCTAAAGTGGTTAGCATAGAAAGAGATTCTATAGCCAGTGCCAGATGGTAAGATATGTGACTACTTATAGAGGACGGGAGTGGTCACAAAGGAACTGCACCTGAGATTCAAAGCCTCAATAAACAGCCAGCAAAGAAAGAGTCATTAAGCCCTGCAGCCCTAAAAGAAAGCAGATATATTTAAACATAAGTTGAAGATTTTCTGGTCCCAGCCTCGCTAGAGGTCTCCCTATGGTGGGAAACACTTGTAACATTTTCCTGCTGCGGGGACCAAAGTAATTCTTGTAGTAAGTCTTCAATTTCTCTACAGCTCCTCCACAGGAGAAATAAAGCATTACACAGATCACATTGAAATGAATGGTCTGTCTCTGTTATGCATGGACATCTCAAGTCCTCCAGAATAGGCAATAGGCGACCTCTAGTAATTCAATATCCTCATTATTCAGTATCTATATAGGGACCTTTCCTAATTGCCAAAACTTTGAAAACTAACTGTAGATGGATTTCTAAAATTTAAAATTAAATTCAACGGGAGGTATATACATTTATCTGCAATGAGCTCAACATATTGGTGACTGCAGGAAGCCACTAATTAATAGCAACACTCCAGCATTTTTAATATTTCATCACTGCAAAGCTGCTTTAAACCTAAGTCCCCTGTCTTATACTCACCCACTGGCAGCTTCACTTTTTCCAGTGGCGCTCTGGTTGGTCTGCATGAATTTGTGACCTGCCGGCATCTACAAAGTTTCAAGTGCCCGCCCCGGAGGTCACGGATAATTACATCTCTATGAGAACCTCATATCAGACCTCAATCTGGCGCTCATAGAAATGCATTGAGCTATTGGGAAGTAGCTTCAGGCTGATGCCGTGGGACCGGAGAGGTGTTCCTAAAAGGTGAAGATGCTGAAAGGTGAGTATAAGACAGTATAAGACACTCCAAGGCTGAAAACCCCCCAGCTGGAATGGTGCTTTAATGGCACTGGTTTAGGGCTTCCACCATGGGCCCCTCTTGGAGATGTGTCTTTCATCTATGGTACTAAAGGATATTTAAAAATGTTTCTTCTCAGCCAACATGAAATACATTTGCAGTTGTCTGCTTTTCTATAATATAGATTATTGGCCAGGTAGGGGCCCATTCTGACCTTGCTTTGGGCCCCATGGTTTTAGTAATGTCTCTAGTAGTAATACACCAACAACCTGCATTACAGAACATTTTGCCGTGACTCAGAGAGTTTAGCTGTCATGTTATTACTCATATGAGCCCAAGTCCTCATGTGCCCTCCCTTCTTCGTTCCTTACAACAGAATTTGGGAGGCAGCCAAGATTACTGCTTCTGATTCTATGTAGAAATCTATACTTTTATATATTGTTTTTATCTTGAAAGGCAATCAAAAATGAATCTGAGTCTTCAAAGGAGTTTGCATAATAAAGAGGTATAGCAAAAGCTTCAGTGTATAGACATGTGGCATCTACTAGGGGAATTGCATTATCAGCTAATTCTTAATATAATGCTTGATATATCCTACACTGGAAAATCTACATCACTTTGCAAAAGTAGTTTTCTGGAACTGGATAGTAATGATGGTGGCAGGACCTCCCATCTACCCTCTTTCCAATATGGGATTTAAGCCTTTCTTAAAGAGGACATGTCACATGCCATATATTTGTAATTTGTTTAGCCTGATGTAGATGCCGGTGTTCTCCAGAATCCGACGCTGTTTTCCTTTTGTTCCTGCGCCTCTCCATTCTGGAGATATGGCCCCCTGCCTCCCATATGTAACTGTAGTATTTTAGAGAATTGGGTGTGGTCATCAAAAAGACACACCCAGAAAAAAAGTGTTGACCACTCCCACTCCCAAAGGCTAGATTTACATACAAAGAAGAGGAGGCCATATCTCTGGAACAGAAAGGCGCAGGAACAAAAGGAAAACAGCGATGGACTCAGGAGCACAGCGGCATTTACACTAGGTAAAAATAATTACATATTTATGGTAACGGATGAGCCCCTTTAAGTTCAAGAGAAGTGACTTATATGTGGACTATATGGAATTTGCTGTGAATGAAGACTCATTCAGAGGCCAGGAAGTTGCAAGTCTTCTCCTGGAGGTACCCCACTACTTTCCGGGAAGTTATCCTCTCCTCACATCTTCTACCACAAGGTGGAATAACGCCCCTTCTCATTATTCAGTAGGGTGTTTACCACACTCATTTCAACGTTCAACTCCCTCTTGACCAAGTGATTTTTTTTACATTTCTGAGCTTTTTTTCCTACCCAAAAAGAGCTATAACTCATTTACATTTTTGTCTACACAATATATTAGGGCTTGTTTTCACGGCACAAGTTGTAGTTTTGAATGACACCATTAATGTTGTCATATAAGTGCTGAGAATCACAACAAAAAATCCAAGTGAAGTATAAGGGTATAAAAAAGTTTATTTTTTTTTATTTTCTCTATTTTTATCTATTGGGACAACATAATACACCCACACCAGATGTATCCAGTATGTAGACGGTGAATGTCAGGAAGGGTTTCACAAGTGATATGGAATAAACCCTTGGCATCTCTATGAATAGTAATCACACAGTACACGGCCCCATCCCCCACTCTGAACTGGCCCCCATTAATCCAATGGGCCCGATTTATTATTAAATTTGCAACCTTTTAATCTAGTTTTTGTTGGTTTTCAATGTTTTTTTTTGCATCATATGTTTCATTTGCATCTTTTTACATGTCCGGTTCATATGTGTTTGCCAGTGTATATTCATCATTGTAGGAGGAGTTTGGGGTTTCTAGATGTTTCTGGCTAATTCATTAATTCATCAATTGTGACTTTTTAAAAAATTGCCATATTTTACGTCTGAAATTTTTGCTTATGTTTTCTGCCAATTCAGCAGAAGTCATCAAAAGTCATCAAAAATACAAAAGGCAAAAATAAAGAATGTTTTTGATTTAGAGAAAAATTCATTTTGAACGTCATAGAATGCCACAGGGCAAAAGAAAAAAGAAAAGGGACTTAAAAAAACAAATAAACAAAGCAAATAGGGAATAGTACCCAAAAGGTCACCTCCTGAGACTCACCTGTCTCTGTACTCCAAGCTCCCCTAACATCACTATACCGATCCTTTCCCCCATCGTCGTCACATAGGGCTCCCCTAATGTCCCTATACCGATCCTTCCCCTCGTCACCGTCACGTGCCTAATCCCTAGATATCCCTCCACTCACCCTGTAGGGTGCAAAGTCCAGTGAGAGCACTAGTCTTGACCACTACTGTAAAAATACACAGGGGAAAGAGGTCAGACAGAGACAAGAACAAAAAAGGATACAACTCCAACACGATTGCAGCCAAGATCCAGCACTGCAAACGACACCGCATCTGACTCCTCCCTCCAGCTACATGCTGTTGTACAGCTACAGTACATCCAAGGTTGGCAGCATAGAAATTATTCTATAACCGATATCATGTGATTGAACATGTGACTCTATTTAAGGCAGAGGGGAGTGGTCACAAACTGGCGAAACCTGACACTGGAGTAACAATGAGCAACCAGAAAGGAAAGAGTTCTTATCCCTTACTGCACCAATAGCAAATACATTTAAAAACACAGAGTTTCACAAAGCAATGCGAAACTCAGATGCCAGACCTGACAAAGGTCTCCCAAGGACCGGAGACACTCGTGACAGGCATAGTCCGTTTTCTGAAATCTTTCTTAATAAGTGGGTTCACCCAAAACAACAAAGCTATTTTTCCTCTGTGGGACCTACAGTGATCAGATACAATCTATAGGTGAACCGGGTTCCAAGGAGTTAATTTACCTACAGTTCCACCACAGGGGAAAGTAAGATCTTATAATGGACTATAAATGTGATGCATGGACATGGTGGGTCCTCAAGAGCAAAAGACCCTGATCTCTGTTCTAGCAAATAGATGAGATGTCCCTTTAAGGAAAAAATACTGAAATATTCATGACTATTGAAATACTTGTTTAAATAGAAGCTGCCTCTGAAGGACATTATTGTAGACGGCTCACTCATACTGAATTGATCTAGCGACGTGTCCCGCAGTGCTGTTCAGAGTCGGGATTACGCGGGGTAATTATTATAATTACATCATTAATGAAATCATTTAAACAAACAAGATACAATGGGCACAAGAGCCCTGCTAAAAATGAGTTTATAATCTACAGGAATAAGAATGTGGAATCAAGTAGTGACGGGACCCAGAAGGTGACAGGACGTGCATTCTAAGTCAGCTCGGAGACGTGATCCAATCTGTTAGGTTATAGACCATATCTCTTCTTAAAGGGGTAACCCGGCTCTGCTCACACACTATCGGGAGCTTCACATCTATGCATATGTGGAGCCCACTGGGACAGGGTACTCGGTGCCGGACCGGGATACTGCTGGGGGATGTCACGGCGGTCCTGGTCCGGACCGTGTCCCGGGCCCGCACAATAAAGTGGGGGGTTATTTACAGGGGATTTGTCACTCGTGACGCCACCACACTATATGCGGCCAGTAATGGGGCCACCGCTGCTGCAGAACCTCCGGAGATGATGGGATAGCAGCTTGGATAGAATAGTTCCTGTGGGCAGAACTGGGTTCCCCGGGGCAGTGGTAGTAGTAGTTAAAGTCTGTGAGGATAGTTATTGATGCTGCAGGAGAGTAGGGGTAGCAGTAGAGAAGATGAGAGTAGAGGTAATCGCAGTATATGAGGGCAAGTGGGGCTTCAGTATAAGGATCACACACACTCATGGTTTCTGTTGTTTTCCAAGTCTTTAGTTGCAGATGGTATATCACAATATTGTCCACGGAGTCTGTACCGGGTTGCTCCCACCCTGACCGGGTCCTTGGCTTCCTACTTAAGCGCTGTGTGTGGCCCTGCTGCTGCTTGTAGCTGTACTGCTGGCCCTGTCTCTGCTCACGGGTACCAATCTGCTGGGCAACTTGAGTCCTCTGTGTCACTGACCCCTCCGTTTTGCTTTGCTATGGTGTTGTGAAGATGGTGGACCTTCACTATGCCGGTGTTTACTGTCCTGTCTGTCTCAGGCACAGCCTCGGATCCGGTATCCGTCTTAAGCGCCTCCCCGGGGTAAAGTTTTTGGGGTAACTCTTTATCCCGGGTATGTTCCTCTGTCTCCTCTCCTCAGACCTCTCAGGACCTCCACTTCTACTTGGCTCTGCTCCTGCTCCAGGCTCAAACTCCAACTAACTAACTGTCACTCCTGCTCTGTGGTAAACAACTTAGCTCCTCCCACTAGTGCAGGTGCCACCTAAGCTCCTCCCACTTTCTAGTGTAGTGTTGTGTGGGGATTAAACCTGTGTTGATGTTTCTGTGGCACATTAACCCTTGGGGTGCCACACATAGCTGCCTTATCGGAAGGTATTGTGCTCCTGTTCTAAACATTATAAAACAGGTGTATGATACATGTGGGCTGAAAGATATCTATACACATGACGTCATTGGCCCCGCTCACCTCCTGATATGGAAGTGAACAGAGACAGATTACTCCTTAAAGGAGTCCTGTCACCATAAACATAGACTAAGAAGGGGTCTCTTGTTTAACATTCTCCTCATCAGCCCATTAGATACATGAAGTTCCAAATTTATAGCAGCTGGAGAGCCACAAAATGGAGACAGTTGGACTACAAAGTCTTCTAGGGTGGCCCCAGAGCTCTATATTAAGGCATTCATGTTATGAGAGCGCCATGTCCTGTTGTCATCTCTGGGGAACCTGAGGTAAGGAGGTCTCTGAGTTTGATTAATCACAAGTTTTCTGCAAAGCTCAGGTAATAGTTTTACCTATGTGTTTGTTCTAGTATGCTGAAGGGGTGAAGGACCATTTCACTGCTCTGCTATGATGAAGGGGCGAAGGACCTTTTAACTTCTGGATGAAAATTTCCCTTTGCTCTAAGCTGTAGCTTGAAATTACCTTACCCTTCTGCTATATCTACCCTCCCCTGACCTGACTTTATGATGGTGATAGAACTGTCTAGATCCCTGTTGTTCAGCTGTATTGTCTACTCTGGCATCTTCTATTTAGATATCTGCTGGAATCCTGCTATAGCAATTGCCTTGCCTGGGTTCTCAGTGTGCTTCTCCACTGTCCATCCTTTGCACTCACTTAGGGGTGGAGAGGGGTGGACATCTAATTAATATAAAGTTTTAACTCTGGCACACATCAGATGAAAAAAGCAAAAAGGCCAGTTTCGGAGCCTAGTAAGTTTTGAGAGCCAAGCATCCCCACCATCAGGGGTAATTTTGGGGACAGGGATATTAGTCTAGGATTTCCTAGCTAGAGGGATAGCTCAGGTGTACACTATCCCTTGCTTCCACTCTGTTACGTTGATATTACCTGCCTCGGTATTCGTGCCCTGTTGCGGCTGTTGCATTTTGCAACCTTATCCCTGGTTCCTTTGGAGGTACGGGAACTCTTAAAGGCCCCATCAGGGAGTGAGGCCCAAGCAGTCATCATCTAGTCCTGTGGTCAGAGTGACTCCTTTATGTGCTAATGATATGTAGTGTACATGCTCAATGTACAGTATGAGCCACCTCTCTTCTCAGCAGGAGCTTTCATAGACATATTGCAGTGCCAAGTGGGCAGACATGTCACGCATCCCTTTCATGAATCAGATATATTTCTGCTTCTTCTGACTATGTGAACTAAAATAATCTGATGTCTTCTTTTTGGACCTTCAATAGTCCCCTAAAGGTTCATGAAACAGTAACTGACATTCTCCATTGGTCAAAGGGAAAATTAACAGAACTATGTTCCATATCATGGCATCTCCAGTACTGGTATAATCCTGGTCTCCTAGGCACAGAGTTCTTTCTAGGGATACTTCATCACTCCTGTAGCAGTTTGAGGCATTGCCGCATCGGGAAATATGACTTCCAGCGTGTGGAGTAACACAAAGGGTAACAGGGATGTAAAGGAGAGGAAGGCCCTAATGGTAAGGCGTGGAGAGAAGGGCCACATCCTGACATTCACCTATAACTACACCCTGAGCTCCCCTAATGTCCCTATACAGATCCTTCCCCGTCGCCGTCATGTGCCTAATCCCTGACTATCCCTTCACTCACCCTGGATAGTGGAAAGGTTGGTGAGAGAACTATTCTTCAGCAGTGCTGTAATAAGACACAGGGGAAGGAGGACAGGCAGAAGAAAAAGACAATATAGGATATAACTCCAACACCATAATTGCCACCAGTGGCGTAACTTCATGCTCAGGGGCCCCGATGCGAAAGCTCCAACGGGGCCCCCAATTATTGGAAATCTTTAATAGTATTAGTCTTTTTCTATGGCCAAAGGGACTTTTGGGGCCCCTAAGCTGCAGAGCCCGGGTGCGATCGCAACCCTGCACCTACTGTAGTTACGCCCTGATTGCCACTGCATTACAGTGTCAAAGGTAATTTTGTAGAGAGAGAATTTAGATAGGAAGATACAACTGCAGGGTTTTTGGCAGGGTGGACTTGTCCAGTTCCCTTAAGCACTTTTCTTTGCTGTGAATTGCAAAAGTCCTTCTTTTTACAATCTCTGGCAATATTCATCTATGAAGATAGGAATAACCCTTTAACATCTCTCCTTCCGGCTAGTCCTGTGGCTTGAGTAAAGGAGCAGAATTAGGATTTAATGCATTTTAGAAAGTTGAAACATGACCCAAGTCTTGCTTCTCGTCACCATCTACATTACACCTGTATGATTAGGTCTGCGGTGCCACTTAAGAGCTCCTGAATTCAACAGTAACATCAAGGAACATTCAACAAAAAAGACATAAAATGATTCAAAAAAACTCCCAGAAATTCTCAAATCTTCTTTATTCTTTTCTCACTATTTTGTCTCATGTTACAATTAAATTTATAAATATATAAATTTATAAAGATTTTTTTTCTGTGTGTCCCAGGAGATCAGCCATATTTCTTCTACTCTACTGTGTTTGTAAGACAACTGGCTGCAGAAGGAGCCTCCCCCTTTTGCTGTCTGTGGGTAAAAAAATACTAAACCTTACCACCCTGGCTATGGGGTGTCCTTCAGTCAGTCAGTGCCCATACACATTAGATGGCTATAGGCTGAACAAGCAAACACCCCCTTAGACTCCCTCATAAAGCAGCGCTTGCTCGGCTGAGCGTCCCTGTGTTCTCTATGGGAAAGCCACCTACTGACATGGTGGGTGACGGCTTGTCCATGGGAGAGCAATGAGATCGGAAGTCCAAAATCGGACATGTGTGATTGACATCTTTCCCGACCATCAGTCGGCCGGCACACCCATACACATTAGACAACTGGATGAACCTGTTGGAGTCAGCGGGCTCAGTATTCATTGGTCTAATATGTATGGGGACCTTTAGAATTGAACCAATCAGGAGGAAGTCAATCCTTTGGAACTCAGCTGGATTTCATATGACTGTATTAGAAAATCCAGTAAGGGCAGCTGTATTTCTTGTGTGATGTTTTCATTCATTTCTAGGTTTATGTTCCTTTAACTAAAACAATTAAATAGATTTGGGGGTAGCAAAAGAAGCAAGGCAGTGGGTAAAACAGTGTATCTTTGGTTCACCATGAGTTTAGCTCCGTATAGCGAAGTACAATTGATGAAGACCAAATCCCAATCCTTCCTATTCCCCTCAGTTCTCCCTTCAACCCCTCCTACCCCTCACCCCCTTCTTCCCTAACCCATTTTCGTAGTTCTTTAGTATCTACTTATAGAAATGAACGCAATGTTGTTTGTTCCTTAATCCCTTAATGTCCCTTTATGAGGTTATAACTCTGGCACGCTTCAACAGATCCCAATGATTCTGGGACTGTTTTTTCGTGACATATTGGGCTTCATGATAGTGGTAAATTTAGGTCAATATTTTTTGCATTATTTTGTGAAAAAATCGCACATTTGACAAAAATTTGAAAATGTTGCAATTTTCAAACCTTGAATTTTTATTCTGTTAAACCAGAGAGTTATGTGACACAAAATAGTTACCGTATATACTCGCGTATAAGCAGAGTTTTTCAGCCCAAAAATTGGGCTGAAAAGTCCCCCCCTCGGCTTATACGCGAGTCACTGTATACTGTATACAATGTATACAGTATACAGCAGCCCCCCCATATCAGTATACAGGCCCCACCTTGGGTAGTAATCCTGTAAAGGAAGAGATTAGTATACTTATCCCTCCGCTGGCCCGCTGCCGCTGTCCCGCCGCCATCGCGCTTTTCCGTCTTCATCCAGCGTCTTCCGTCTTCTTCCGGCTTCCTCCGGTGGGCGCAGGCAATGACGTCATTGCCTGCGCACCAGAGGAGGAAGCCGGAAGAAGTCGGAAGACGCTGGATGAAGATGGAGGAGCGTGACGGCGGCGGCGGGACAGCGGCAGCGGAGGGATAAGTATACTAATCTCTTCCTTTACAGGATTACTACCCAAGGGGGGCCTGTATACTGATATGGGGGGGCTGCTGTATATACCTCTGGGGCTGTATATACCTCTGGGGCTGCATATACCTCTTGGGCTGTATATACCTCTGGGGCTGTATATACCTCTGGGGCTGCTGTATACTACCTAAGGGCTGCTGTATACTACCACTGGGGCTGCTGTATATACCCCTGGGGCTGCTGCTGTATACTACCACTGGGGCTGCTGCTGTATACTACCACTGGGGCTGCTGTATATACCTCTGGGGCTGCTGTATATACCTCTGGGGCTGCTGTATACTACCACTGGGGCTGCTGTATATACCTCTGGGGCTGCTGTATACTACCACTGGGGCTGCTGCTGTATACTACCACTGGGGCTGCTGCTGTATATACCACTGGGGCTGCTGCTGTATATACCACTGGGGCTGCTTCTGTATACTACCACTGGGGCTGCTGTATACACCTCTGGGGCTGCTGTATACTACCACTGGGGCTGCTGTATACTACCTCTGGGGCTGCTGTATACTACCACTGGGGCTGCTGTATATACCTCTGGGGCTGCTGTATACTACCAATGGGGCTGCTGTACATACCTCTGGGGCTGCTGTATACTACCATTGGGGCTGCTGCTGTATATACCACTGGGGCTGCTGCTGTATACTACCACTGGGGAGGCTGCTGTATACCACACTGCTGGGGGCTGTATACTTGCGCTGGGGTCCAGCCTCGGCTTATACACGAGTCAATAGGTTTTCCAGGCTTTGGGGGCAAAAGTAGGGGGGTCGGCTTATACACGGGTCGGCTTATACACGAGTATATACGGTAATAAATAACATTTCCCACATGTCTACTTTACATCAGAATAATATTGGAAGCAATTTTTTTTTGTTAGGAAGTTATAAGGGTTCAAAGTTCAACAGCAATTTCTCATTTTTACAACAAAATTTACAAAACCATTTTTTTTGTGACCTCATCGCATTTGAAGTCCCTTTGAGGGTGTACATGACAGAAAACACCCAAAAGTGACACCATTCCAAATACTGCTCCCCTCAAGCTACTCAAAACTACATTCAAGACGCCCATAGACTCCCTTGTTATGGGGCATCGGATCGTGCCAGATCTGGGAGGATCTGGTCTTGTCCAATTTTTGCATCGGACAGAAAAAATGATGCAGACTACGGTTTTGTATCCGATGCAAAAATTAGACAAAACCGGATCCTTCCGGAAAACTAGCAAGCCGGATGCCAAATAGGCACAATCCAGCACCATAGGGATACATGAGGGGGAAAATCGGACCCGGGGCTGTCTGGTTCACACCGGACAGCCCCGGATCCAAATAACCACGGTGTGAAGCCAGCCTAAGGGGTTTCCTACAGTGATCAAAACTGGCTCCTATTGCACTAGTTACTGTTGGGTGTGTGCTCTGTAAATCAGCAAGCACACACAAGGTACGGTACAAATCATCCACATATTGGCTGTACATACCGGTATATGACAGACGTAGAGAGAACTGGATGGAAGTCAAGAAACACACAGGGGTGCTTGACACCAAGTCCCCCAGTCCTTCACCTGCTTCTATTGGCCCAAAGGTCATGAAATCAGGACAGTTATACATACCTTAACCCATCTAAATAGGGTCAAAAAGCTCATTAAGTGCATTGGACCTCAAGCTGGTGCAGATCTGTACAAATATGGGTTTCAGTGGCAAATGTCTAAGGCGATTTCCAGTTTAAGGCCACGTTCACACATTACGTATTTTGTTGCGCTTTTTGCCGCGCTTTTCGGCCGCGCAAAAAAGCGCAACAAAATACGCTGGTATTTACTCAGGAAAGCGCAGTGATGTCACAGAGGGGAGGAAGAATCCTGCTTCCTCCTCCCTCTATGACATGTGTGACCGCCCATTAGCTTTTGCAGTGTATTAATATACAATGCGAAATCTAAATTAAATAAAGCCAAATGTATGAAAAATAACAAAGAATCAAATACTTACCTCTCCGACGCCTTTTTCCCAGTGTCCGGTGGAGAAGCCAGGCGATGTGTGTTCTGCCAGGACCTGGCGTGATGTCAGGGGGAGTTCCCGGCGCTGATTGGCCGCTCACGGTTCTGTGATATGTATCACATGACCACGAACGGCCAATCAGCGCCGGGAACGCCCCTGACATCACGTCAGGTCCTGGCAGAACACACATCGCCTGGCTTCTCCACCGGACACTGGGAAAAAGGCGTCGGAGAGGTAAGTATTTGATTCTTTGTTATTTTTCATACATTTGACTTTAATTGAGATTTCGCAGTGTATATTAATACACTGCAAAAGCTAATGGGCGGTCACAGCTGTCACAGAGGGGAGGAGGAAGCAGGATTCTTCCTCCCCTCTGTGACGTCAGATGCAGCAGCGCCTGCCCTTATAGGAAAAAGCGCGGGTGCTGCTGTGTAAAGTATTGACAAGTCAATTCTTTTTACACAGACGCTTTCTCCCAGAAAGGCGTGGCGCGAAAATACATTCACATTTTACATTCACTTTGCTGTCAGACAATACGCACCTGCGCATTTTTGAAAAGTGCTCGTAAAAAAGCGCTCAAAAATGCGCAGTGTGTGAACGTAGCCTTAAAATTAAATGGAATCAGTCAGTAGGTTTTTGCTACCTCATTTGAGAACAGCATTATGTAGGCAAGGGGACCCTGAATCAAACGATGTATCACTTAGATTACTGAGTGCAGCAGATCTGACATAGTTTTTAGATTTAGCCATGCAGTAGAGCTGAGAAAGCTGCCCTCGCCAACAGCAGGTACAAGATATATAGAAAGGGAGCTGCTAATCACAGCACAGAGCATGACAGACTAGCTTATCTTTAGCTGACCCAGTCAATGATAATCTCCTGAAGCTAAAACAAATATTGCAGGTAAACAACAACACACAGTGTAATGAGAGACTCACTGCTGAAATCTGTGGGTTAACCCTTAGAGCATGCTGTCTTCAGATTACAGAGGAAAAACCTGCTGACAGATTCCCTTTAAGCCAAGAGCATAGAATGTGTTAACAATGTGTTAACAAAAACACCTTTATACATAAAGGTACCGTTACACACAGAGATATCTGTGCAGATATTGTGCGCACATCTCTGGTTGCAGTGGAATCATGGACACATTGTTACATTTGTACACGGCAACAAAATGGAACAATGTGTCCATGATTCCACTGCAACCAGTGAGTTGCAAGCAATATATTTCTGTGTGTAACGGTACCTTAACACTTTAATCTACTGTTTGTAAATTCTAGCTATTTCCTTCCTGTGATCACATTATGTTGACATGTGATTGGCTGCAATGATCATGTGATATTAATTATGTAAGACATTTAATTGCGTCAGGTAGTAGGTAGGGTTCTTGTAGACGAGGATGGAAAACATTAAAATATATATTTTTTACCTATTTATTGATGATAGACAAATTTTGATGTTGGGGAAAACCCCTTTAATTAACTGGAATGTTGGATGTGGGCCATGACAGGGTCCATAAAAAAAAAAATCAAAACTCTAATGGGATTATTATTAGCATTATTATTAGTCCTGATTGAATTACGTCCACTGTGAAAGTCAGTGGTGTAACTTCAGGCCCAGGGGCCCCGATGCGAAAGCTCCAATGAGGCCCCAATTATTGCAAATCTTTAATAGTATTAGTCTTTTTCTATAGGCCAAAAGGACTTTTGGGGCTTCCATAGGCAGCAGGGCCCGGGTGCGATCGAAACCCCTGCATCTATAGTAGCTATGCCCCTCGTGAAAGGGTTGATTGGGTTTAGAAAAACAAGCCTGCTTCTTTTTACAAACAGTGCCACCCTTAGGTTTTCTGTGGTATTGCAGCTTAATGCCTATGAAATACTGTAATACCAGACACAATCTGCAGACAGGAGTTGCACTATTTGGGGGTAGGAAGAAGACTTTTTTGTGTAATCCCAAATAGTGATGGATGAACCACCCGGACTTTTTTTTAAAGTTTGCGTTTTGGCACCGAATGTGACTTGAACTTGAGTCCAAACCCCAAACTCAGATTTTAAAGTAATGAGATGGGGGCTTGGGGCTGTAAAAAGAAAGAAGATGGTGATTAAACAAAAGCATTATACTTACAGGTATCCGCCCGCTTGTACTTCCGAGGCCACTCATTAACTTGCTGGGTATTCACTACTGAGAACGGAAAAGCCAATCACAGATGCTGTGACACAGTTTGGGCGCCTGTGATTGGCTGTTGGAGTAACCTGAAAACAGCCTATATATTCTAACATGGTAGATGCTAGAATGTATGGGCTTTTTTCAGGTTACGCCAACAGCCAATCACATACTCCTTGTCTCTGTGACAGTGTCTGTGATTGGCTGTTGGGCTACTCACCCATTGACTGCTATCATATCGCTGTAAAAATAAATAAATAATAAAAAAAAAACTGAAATAGAGATTCACTGTATGTTTGTTGTCAGCACAGATACAGCGGACAGGTACGGGCTGCCACCCCCAGCTGCCTAGCTTTACCTTGGCTAGCAATCAAAATGCAGGGAAGCACATTATTTTTTTTAATTATTTAAATAAATAATTAAAAAAAATATGCATGAGCTTTGCACTATTTTTTATTGCCAGCCAAGATAAAACACAGGCAGTTAGGGGCTGGGATTCTCAGCGTGGTAGGGCCCAAGCATTCTGGACCCCCCAACGCTGAAAATCGCAGTCTGCATTCTTTTGTAGCGCCGTTTTCAGGTGCTTTACCCTGCTCTCCCAGTGGCCCTGGTGGCAGTGACATGCTGGGTACTAATGGGGTTGATGTCAGCTATTTAATGTCAGGTGGCTCCAAGCCAGAAATTTAAAATGTCAGGCCAATGTTAGATTATTATTATGAATTATGAATCTCTGGTAAACATTAAAAAAACACAACACAGAGAAAAAAACTTTTATTGGAATAAAATACAAAAACATCCCTGGTGGCCATCTTTATTAACCAAAAAACTAAACCCTTCGACTATAATTCGCACGTCTGGCCCTCGGCAAATATGCTCAGCTCTGCTACATTGCTGTGAGCAGACACATGTCTGTTCACAGCAAGTAGCAGGCTCACATTGACACCTGAGTGTGATCCGGGTGCTGTGAGAAACTTCATCCCAGTTCACAGCAGAGCCACGTCAGCTATGAACTTGGATAAATCCGACTCTGATGTCAAGTTCATCTGAGTTCATAGCTGACGTGGCTCTGCTGTGAACTGGAATGAACTTTCTCACAGCACCCAGATTACACTCAGGTGTCAATGTGAGCCTGCTACTCGCTGTGAACAGACATGTGTCTGCCCACAGCATCGTAGCAGAGCTAAGTATGTGTCGCCGAGGGATAGTTGTGGATTATCATCAGAGGGTTTGCTTTTTGGTTAATAATGATGACAACCAGTGATGTCTTTGTTCTTTAAGCCAATTAAAAGTTTTTTTCTCTGTGTTGAGTTTTTTTTAAGGTTTACTATAGATTCATAATGGGTGGGTTTAACATTGTCCTGGCATTATGAATTTCAGGCTAGGTGCCATCTGGCATTAAATAGCTGGCATCAACCCCATTATTACTCAGCGTGCCACCACCACTATGCTGCTAAAAGATCTAGGTAAATAGCCTCAAAATGGTGCTATAAAAGGATGCACCACTTTCAGGGGCAGCTACGGCCTGCAATTTTCAGCGTGGGGGGACCAGAATGCTTCGGCCTTACTATTCTAAGAATCCAAGCCCCCAGGTGCCTGGGTTTTACCTTGACTGACAATCAAAAATAGGGCAAAGCCAACACATTTTTGTTTTAAATTGTTTATTTAAATAGTTTATAAAAAAAAGGGCTTTCCTGTATTTTAACTGCCAGCAAAGGTAAACCAAGGCAGCTGGAGGTGGCAGCCCATAGTTGTCCGCTTTATCTGTGCTGACAATCAAAAATACTATGAAGCTCTATGTAATTTTTTAAAATTATTTATTTTTACAGTACTATGATGTCAGTGAATGGGTGAGATGCTGTCACGAGAATGGGTATCTGTGATTGGCTGTTAAGAGTAACAAAAAACAGCCCATACATTCTAGCACCTGCAATGCTAGAATGGTTGGGCTGTTTCCAGTTATTTCAATCACAGACACTCAAACTCTGTGACAGGTTCTATGATTGGCTGTTACGCCCTCAGCAGTGAATACCCAGGAGGTTAATGAGCGGTCCTGGAAGTACAAGCGGGTGGACCCTCAAACTCCGGTAGGTATAATGCTGCTGTTTAATACCTATTTTATATCTTTTTACAGCCCCCTCAAACCAAACCTGAACTGTAGCACAGACTTCCCAGGAAAGTCCGCTTTTAAGGTTTGTGCCCGATCACTAGGTGTTTGGTTCGGGTTTACCCATCTCTAATCCCAAACAGTCCATAGAAATAAGTCCCTTCCCGTCCAGTAACGATTGTATTATCATCAAAAAAATGATGCAAGACATGAGCTTTTCTAAGAAGTAGGTGAGTTCTCCATGGTGCTATCATGAATAGTAACCGGAATATAAATGATTCCACTTTTCCACTTGAGTTGTCTTCTACAGCATCTGCGTCTACATGATGAATATTACCACTGGCGATGTCCGCGTCCCTCTCCTACATTCTAACCTCTTTCTCTCTCTTTTGCTGCTGCTGAAGGGAAGTTTTTCCAAGAGAATGAATCCTCGTTGTACGTGATTTAACCCATTATTAGGAGGTTGTGATCGCTGTCAACTCATGAGAGATCATGGAGTATCTCAGGCTCTAAGATTTATGGAAATGTCCACACAAGGATTTTCATAGGTTGTCCACTTCAGACAATCCCTTTTGTCAGAAAGATCGCTACTCGTAAGATGATCAAAGAGTATGGTGGAGCTTGTCAGCATGTGATTAATCTCCCTGCAGCGCCTTCTTAGGGTAAATGAAGCATTACATCATTATCATGAATGCACAGACACGCTGGGATCTCTAGAAGAATGATAGACATCCTGTTTAGATGATCATAGAATGATAGCGTTGGAAGGGACCTCTTGGGTCATCTGGTCCAACCCCTGCTCAAAGGATTCACTAAATAATCCCAGACAGATGTCAGTCCAGCCTCTGCTTGAAGACTTCCATTGAAGGGGAACTCACCCCCTCTCGTAGCCGCCTGTTCCACTTGTTGATCACTTTCACTGTCAAAAAGTTTTCAATAATATCCAATCAGTGTCTCCTCCCATTCAGTTTCATCCTATTGCTTCTAGTCTTTTCTTGTGCTAATGAGAATAAAGCTGATCCCTCTACAGTGTGACAGTCCCTTACAAAAATTTGCAGACAGCATTTAATTCTCCTCTCAGTCTTCTTTTTTCCAAGCAAAACATTCCCAAATCCTGTAACCCTTCCTCATAGGACATGGTTTGCAGACCGGTCACCATTCAGGTCGCTCTTCTCTGAACTTGCTCCATTTTGTTGATGACTTTTTTAAAATGTTGTGCCCAGAACTGGACACAGTATTCCAGATGAGGTCTGACCAAACAGGAGCAAAGGGGAATAATGACTTCATGTGATCTAGACCAGGGGTCCCCAACCTTTTTTGCATCGGGGACCGGCTTGATGCAAGACCGTCCTTCGGGGCCTGGTGGGGCTTTGAACTTATGGGGCAGGGCTATGGAGAAGGGGTGGAGTTTACTGCCCTGTTTCCTCAAAAGATGCGCTAGATCTTATTTTCATATATGGTAGTATAATGCAGCGTCACAGCTCCACATAATAATCAGCTCACAGCCTGCATATAGTCAATGCAAGTCACACTCTAAAGTATAATGCAACTCATATCCTTCCATATATATAATGCAGCGTCGCACCTCATATACATAAATTCTCCCCCACACACACACACATTGCCCCCATATAACCTTCCGCACACACACATTGCCCCCGTATAACCCCCGCACACACACATTGCCCCTGTATAGCCCCCGCACACACACACATTGCCCCGTTTCCCCGCACAACACACATGCCCATATAACCTCGCACACACACATTGCCCGTATAACCCGCACACACACATTGCCCCTGTATAACCCCCGCACAACACACATTGCCCCTGTATAACCCCCATACACAGACATTGCCCCTTGTATAACCCCCGCACACACACACACACATTGCCCTTTGTGTAACCCCCCACCACACACACACACACTGCCCCTTGTATAAATTCCCTCACACCCACACACATTGCCCCTTTGTAACCTCCACCCACACACACACAACACACACATCACACTGCCCCTTGTATAATCCTCACACACACACCACATACACACATTGCCCCTTGTGTAACCCCCCCACACACACACATTGCCCCTTGTGTAACCCACACACATTGCCCCTTGTATATACCCTCATACACACATTGCTCCCTTGTATATACCCCTCACACACACATTCCCTTGTATATACCCCTCACACACACATTGCCCCTTGTATAACCCCTCACACACACTGACCCCTGAATGCCCCACACCAGACATGCGCCCCCAGTACAATCCACCCCCCACACACAGGCATTGCCCCGAAACACACACACAGATACTCACCGCTCCTGCCGGCTTCTCTCGTACAGCAGCAGCTGAGGCAGAAACGTGGCTGAAGTTTTTTTCATATCTCGCGCTATTTCCAAGCGCATCACGTGAAGCACACATCACTGCTGCGCTTGGAAATAGCGCGAGATATGAAAAAAACTTCAGCCACGTTCTCTGCCTCAGCTGCTGCTGTACGAGAGAAGCCGTCGGCCAATAACAGTGTGGCAGAGCATGGCTGCTGCACTGATTGGCGACAGCTCCCCTCATACATATGCACGCAGCTGAGGCAGAGGCCTCAGCTCAGAGCGGCATAGTTCAGGAGGTGAGGGTGCGGTGGGCGGGGACACACAGGGGGCGGGAAGCCGGCAGCTCGCCGCGGACCGGCACAAAGACCCCGACGGCCCGGTCCCGGTCCGCGGACTGGTGGTTGGGGTCCCCTGATCTAGACTGTATGCTTCTGTTATTACATCCTAGAATTGTGTTTGCCTTTTTTGCTGCTGCATCACACTATTGACTCAGGTTCAGTCTGTGATCTATTAGTTACCCAGGTCTTTTTCATACATGCTGATGCTTAGCCTTACTCTTCCCATTCTGTGTATGTTTTTTTCATTTTTCTTTCCCGGATGTAGGACTTTTTAAATTCTCCATGTTATAAACATCTCTGTTAGTTGCTGCCCACTGATCCGTTTGTGTCAGACCTTTTTGAATCCCCTCTCTCTCTTCTTTAGTATTAGCAATCCCTCCTAGCTTTGTGTCATCAGCAAATTTTATCAGTTTACCCTCAATTCTTTCACCTAAATCATTGATAAAGATGTTAAACAACAACACAGGGCCCTTTGGTCATCACTTGAAACATTCTTTCATGTGGATGTGCACCATTTATCACTATTCTTTTGGGTCCAATCAATAAGCCAGTTCTGAATTTACCTAATATTCCTTGGTCATTTTTTTTTAATAAGGATGGTATGAGATACTTTTTTGAAATTGGTTTGCTGAAGTCAGGATATACTATATCTTCTGCATATCCCTGATCCACCCAGTCACTCTGTCATAGAAGGAAATTAAGTTAGTCTGACATGACTTATTAGTTACAAGCCCATGGTGACTCTGGTTAATCACTTTATTCTCATTCAGGTACTTGCATACACGTTGTTTAATAAATTGTTTAAAGATTTTCCAGGTATAGAAGTCAGGTTCACAGGTCTATTGTTTTCTGGATCCACCTTCCTCCCTTTTTTGAAGATATGGACAACATTTGCTCCTCTCCAATCCTCTTGAATGTCTCCTGTTCTCCAAGAATATCTTGGTAATAGATGAGGAGCCTTAAAAATGACCCATCACGAGATCAAAAGTTGTCAATGTTTGCATTTATATTATTCCTGCCACATCCCTGAGTACGGTATTCAGGTTTTTTTTTTTTTTAATCCACCATACAGTAGCAGAAATATGGAACTTTTTATTTAGTGCTAGTTTTTTTTCCAGGCAGGCATTGCTTACAGAGTAATTATGCAGGGTGGCATATAGACATGTCCCCTGGAGAATTCTTGGGGACACACCCCAAGACCATAAAGTTAGCACTAAATAAAAAGTTCCATGTATTTAGGACCAAATGGCAGATTAGAAAAAATAAATGAATGCTCATGGTTGCAGTGGGTATAAAATAGGATTGAAACATATACTGATGCTTTTTAATAAAAAATAGTGCCACAACTGTTGAAAGGTTATGTATGGTTTTGCAGAGTAGCTCTACATAAATGAAATGATCTATCTAAATATCTATATCCTCTTGAACAATATTCAGTTGTTCCAAATACATAAATATTAAAAAACAGAGGCAGCTTGTAGCCGAAATGTTGCGACACCTGATTGGCTAATAAATAAGACCACTTTTTGCATCTTGAGTGCTGCCTTTTCTATATTTATCCATCTGTCTAATAATTTCATTTATAAATCACCAACATATTCCACAGCACTTTCCAATTAAGCAGGGACATGGACAGGCAATAAACACAGAAAAGTAACCTATATATAATTCATCGGTTATAGGAGGGTGAGGGTCCTGCTTGCAAACTTACCATCTATGGGGAAAAATAGCTAAAAGTGGCTGTCATGTATGGTCCATAATAATAATTATAATCAATAGGGGTTTCAAATAAAGCAGCATGTACCGATCACCATTCAATATCTATCTAAGTGCAGTTATGAAGTGCCATTGAGTGCTTGGATGATGTGGAGACAGATGAATAGAAGGGAGCAGATTTTGAGGAAAATTTAGGGAAAAGGATCAGGAAAGAGATTAGTAGTGAGGTGATAAGCCTGTCTAAAGAAATGTCTATTTAGAGCACACTTAAAATGTAGGGGGCTAGATATTAATCGGATCTTCTGGGGTAGTGCATTCCAGAGAACTGACGGAGCACGAGAGAAGTCTTGAAGACAAAAGTGGGAGGATCATGTTATGGAGGATCTTAGTCTTAGATTAGTTGCTGAATGGATAGCACAGATAGGGTGATAGACAAAGATGAGGGAGATGTAAGGTGCTACACAAGTGTGGAGGGCTTTCTGGGTGAGAGTAATCTTGTACTCTGTAGTGGATGGGTAACCAGCGTAATGACTGGCAAAGGGTGGAGGCATCAGTGTAGCAGCTGGACAGAATGTGACCCTGGCTGATACATTCAGAATGGATCAGAGAGGGGAGAGTTTAATAGGACAGAGAATGATCAGTACATAGTTGCTGTACTCCAGACTAGAATAAATAAAGTGACAGTAAGTGTATTTGCAGTTTCAATGATGAGAGAAGGTCAGACTCAAGAGTTGCTATTTATGTAGTAATAATAATAATAATAATAGAATTTATTCAATTATATAGTGCTATTAATTCCATAGTATTTTACATACATCAGTGCAGGTGACATGAGGAAGTGATCGATTGGGTAAAAGGAATAAAGAAAAATTATATATCAAACTTTCCTTTGCTATCTATCTATCTATCTATCTATCTATCTATCTATCTATCTATCTATCTATCTATCTATCTCTTTATTAAAAAGAAAAAGTCAAGAGCAGCACTGGGCAATCACATTAGTCCAGGTGCAGTGTCCCAGCAGTGTTCAGTTGCTTATATATTTACCAAAAAACAGACAACACTCTCCAATGGCATATACCTCACAGTTTCATTGGCCCATACCGACCGAACGTTTTGGTTCACATAGAACCTTCCTCCGGCAGTCTGCTGCTGGAGGAATCTTCTATGTGGACCAAAACTATCGGTCGGTATGGGCCAATGAAACTGTGAGGTATATGCCATTGGAGAGGGTTGTCTGTTTTTTGGTAAATATCTATCTCTTTACCCATGTAATATACATTTATCTATTTAAAATAAAAAAGCACCTCCATTGAAAAAAAGGTGAAAAAAGAATTTATTCCAAGCCCATGTACATCATGCTTGGATTATTGCCACTTGTTTTAATGTCACCTCTTTTGAGTTGTTACACTGTAGTACACTGTAGTACAGTGATCCAGACTTTGTGGTTTGAACCCTCGCTGTATTTGACTGGTGATGCTTTATGCTTTTGAAATGTCACTATCATATATCATCTATATATCCAACTAAGGCGGCCGCCACACACTACCATGTCTGTAAAGATATTGCTGAAACGTCACAGATTTTCAGTCGCTGCACTGACGTCGTTGCGTGTGACAGGTCAATCTGACTAGCGATAAGTGGTCAGATCGTTATATACAGATATGGGAACCGGACCCCATATCACACGATGTTGATCATCCAATCTGCTGCATCGTTCTGTGTGACACCGCCATAACCGATCTCCTTAACGATTTCGCCTATTCACAACATTGACAAGAATCGGTTGCTGGTTGTGTGAACGACACCTGCACGCAACGTCGTTGCTGCATCCTGAACAATATCTATACATGTGACACCTCACCAACGATGTGTCCACGAGCGCACACCCCTGAGATCATTATTGAGTTCCCACACAAAATTGTAGTGTGTGACAGCCCCCTATCTACTATCTATCCATCCATCCATTTAATATCTATCCATCTATCTACCTAATCTATCTATCTATCTATCTATCTATCTATCTATCTAGACCAGTAAATGGACCGCAGCACTCATGTTACAATGTTATTGCCTTTATTGGCCTTCAGGTAATGTACGGACATTTCGGTCCTCAGACCTTCTTCCAGCCAGGCTGGACTGAAACGTCCGTACATTACCTGAAGGCCAATAAAGGCAATAACATTGTAACCTGAGTGCTGCGGTCCATTTACTGGTCTGTATACTAATACAGTGCCTGAACTCACTCTGGACTGAATTGCACCATCCATATCTGGAAAAAAGTGCTGCTTCTCCCTCTTTGTATCTATCTATCTATCTATCTATCTATCTATCTATCTATCTATCTATCTAATAACTATTCATCTAATATTTATCTGTCTATCGATCTATCCATCCAATATCTATCTATCTATCTTATCTATCTATCTATCTATCTATCTATCTATCTATCTAATAACTATTCATCTAATATTTATCTGTCTATCGATCTATCCATCCAATATCTATCTATCTATCTATCTATCTATCTATCTATCTATCTATCTATCTATCTATCTATCTATCTATCTATCTATCCGTTAATCTAACCCTCTTATAGCTATGTAAAATCTTAGCCCAGTATTCTGCACCTCTGTACATTTCTCCTGACATCCCAGCAGTATATTCTAGCTGCACTATGTTTAGAGTCAGGAAACTATTGCCAAAACCCATAAACCCTCACCATAATCTGACTGACGCATATCATAAAAATGAAGTCAATGGTCTACAGATGACTGACTGACAAGCAAGGCTTATGACAGCAATGGGCAATTACTACTTGGCAAATCCAAGGAAGGGAGAGGGTTAATGCGCTGCTGTGGAGCAGGGAAGGCAGGGTAATTAATGTTGGTATGGTCACTTCAGTGTTGGAACAAATCTGTACCCCCCTGGGATCACACTGAGTGTCTCTAAATTTTCCTTCCACACTGATTTAATTATCTCAGAAATTGCTTCCCAACGTGTCCAAGAGGCAGACCTGAAGTGCCCCCAGCTCCTTGGCCAGGCGGGGTGCTGGGATACTCCAATGTGATGGAATTTTGGGGTGAAGCCTCTGCAGGGATGCTCTCCAGGGAACATTGTACAGTAGTGGAAGCCATCTGTCATGGTCACCTTGCTGGCACTCTTTGTGCAGTCCTTGCAATGCTTCTAGGTAGCTGCGCTCAATCATTCTCTATGACTCCAGCTGGAGATGGAAGTTACAAGAATTAGAAATGATTTGACTCCTAAAATGGTGAAAATGGCAACACAATCCCCATGTGCCACCAGACACAGAACCAGGGCGAACTTCATCTGTGCTATTGAAAGTGAGTTAAAGGGGAAGAACACCTTCTCTATGGGGAGTCAATAATCTAATATTTCCTATAGAACCAAAAACAGCCCATCAGACCTCTGGTTGGTTTATAGTTTAAAAATCAAAGCATTTTTATTAGATTTATCCTTGGAAAAGGGTAGCTGATTAATTATTTGGATAGGTGGAGGGTGAATAGGTAGGGGGTGAATAGGTAGGGGGGTTGACAGGTAGTGGTTATTGGCTGCTGTCACCCCCTATTGGAGTTTGATAATCACCCTTTCTAATTAATTATTTGGGTAGGTATAGGGGTGACAGGTAGTAGTTACTGACAGCTGACACCCCCTACTGGAGTTTGACAATCACCCTCTCTAGTTAGTCATTTGGGTAGGTAGAGGGGTGACAGGTAGAGGTTATTTGCTGCTGTCACCCCTTATTGGAGTTTGATAATCACCCTCTCTAATTATTTGGATAGGTAGGGGGATGACAAGTAGTGGTTACTGGCAGCTGATATCCCCTATTGGAGTTTGATAATCACCCTAATTAATTATTTGGATATGTAGGGGGGTGACAGGCAGTGGTTACGGGCAGCTGACACCCCCTATTGGAATTTGATAATCACCCTCTCTAATTAGTTATTTGGGTAGGTATAGGTGTGACGGGTAGTGGTTATTGGCAGCTGACACCCCTTATTGGAGTTTGATAATCACCCGCTCTAATTAATTATTTGGATAGGTAGGGGGTGACAGGTAGTGGTTACTGGCAGCTGTCACCCCCTATTGGAGTTTGATAATCACCCTCTCTAATTATTTGGATAGGTAGGGGTGACAGGTAGTGGTTACTGGCTGCTGTCACCCCCTATTGGAGTTTGATAATCACCCTCTCTAATTATTTGGATAGGTATGGGGTGACAGGTAGTGGTTACTGGCTGCTGTCACCCCTATTGGAGTTTGATAATCATCCTCTCTAATTAATTATTTGGATATGTAGGGGTGACAAGTAGTGCTTACTGGCTGCTGTCACCCCCTATTGGAGTTTGATAATCACCCTCTCTAATTAATTATTTGGGTAGGTGGGGGGGGGGGACAGGTAGTGGTTACTGGCTGCAGTCACCCCCTATTGGAGTTTGATAATCACCCTCTCTAATTAATTATTTGGGTAGGTGGGGGGGGACAGGTAGTGGTTACGGGCTGCTGTCACCCCCTATTGGAGTTTGATAATCACCCTCTCCAATTATTTGGGTAGGTGGGGTGGGGTGGGGGGGTTTGACAGGTAGTGGTTACTGGCTGCTGTCACCCCCTATAGGAGTTTGATACCTCAGCATCTCTAATTAATTATTTGGGTAGGTAGGGGGGGGGGGGACAGGTAGTGGTTACTGGCTGCTGTCACCCCCTATTGGAGTTTGATACCTCAGCATCTCCAATTAATTGCAAAATAATTAGTAAAATGATGAAAGACATCTCACAATTTAGGCATTGGATGATCACTAGACATGGAATGTTTACACTAAACCCATAAATATTTGCCTTTCTATTACACACAGTCTCAGCCCTCTCGTTAGTGCCGGTCGTTGATCCCTTGCACTTACCTGTACCAGTCCAGCCCCCTCTCATAGTTCCTGTCAAAGAAGTGGGGTTCAGTGCCCATGGCTCTGACTTCAGGGTGCACCCTAATAAACTCCAGGACTGCTCTGGTGCCCCCCTTCTTCACCCCCACAATGATGGCTTGGGGGAGCCTCTTGTGCCCATATCTGAATGTAGCAGCCGTGCTATTCCCGGTGGGGGGCCCCTGGTGCTCGGTGGGCTTCTCAGGGGCCCCCACTATCTCAGGGGGCTCAGTTTGGTTTTTCCATTCGCTGTAGGCAGCCAGGTCCGTGTTGGAGTAGGTGAGTGCGGCTCCGGAGTGGGGGCACAGCAGCACCTTCTGCAGGAGTTTCTTGCCCCCCAGTGGGGGGCAGCTGAGGTGCTGGTACCCCCGGATGTGCATGTTGGGGTGCCCCCCGCGCAGGGTGAGGTTGTAGCAGAGCAGGGTGCAGGACAAGCACAGGGTGCACAGGAAGAAATATCTGCGGGCATTGCGGGGGCTCAGTCTGGGTGCCATGGCTCCATGCACAGGGGCCACATTGTGGCCCCCTGGGCTCCTGCATGTGTGACTGTCCCGGTAAAACTGCACACAGCTGTCGGCACCGGTGGCTGGCACACCCCCCTGCCTGAGATCAGCTGGTGAAGGAGGGCTCACACGATCCCCCACCCTCTGCTTAACCCACCCTGTGCTAAAACAGGGCACAGGAGCATTACACAACGCTAACCCCTGCTATACCACTGCTGTACAACACAGGCAGCGAAATGACTGGAGGTGGGAGTCTGCCATCACGGTTAAGTCAGGGTTAACTCATCCCAGACTCCACAGTATTCCTCTATGTATCGATGGCAATACTTCTATACCCAAATATGACAGAAGGATTCTAGGGGTGATACCAATATTGGCTAAACAGAAACAAAGTGTCACCCCTACAATACAGTGAAGAAAAGGGTATGACCCAGGCCAGCAAATATAAAGGTGTATGGTCCAATTGTAAGTAGCTGGAGCTCTCCTACAGAAGGGGCAAGAAGCAAGTGTGAGCCAGGAAAATCATATTCTAGTGTAAATACATAGAAACATATTGAAGATTGATCATATTTAAAAGGCACATTTTATGTGAAATAGTGGGGAGGGATTTCAGTCATACAGTGTTTAGGCTGTGTCCATACCATCTCCTTTATATAGGCTGTGTTCATAGCATCTCCTGTATATAGGCTGTGTTCATAGCATCTCCTGTATATAGGCTGTGTTCATAGCATCTCCTGTATATAGGCTGTGTTCATAGCATCTCCTGTATATAGGCTGTGTTCATAGCATCTCCTGTATATAGGCTGTGTTCATAGCATCTCCTTTATATAGGCTGTGTTCATAGCATCTCCTGTATATAGGCTGTGTTCATAGCATCTCCTGTATATAGGCTGTGTTCATAGCATCTCCTTTATATAGGCTGTGTTCATAGAATCTCCTGTATATAGGCTGTGTTCATAGCATCTCCTGTATATAGGCTGTGTTCATAGCATCTCCTTTATATAGGCTGTGTTCATAGCATCTCCTGTATATAGGCTGTGTTCATAGCATCTCCTGTATATAGGCTGTGTTCATAGCATCTCCTGTATATAGGCTGTGTTCATAGCATCTCCTGTATATAGGCTGTGTTCATAGCATCTCCTGTATATAGGCTGTGTTCATAGCATCTCCTGTATATAGGCTGAGTTCATAGCCTCTCCTTTATATAGGCTGAGTTCATAGCATCTCCTTTATATAGGCTGAGTTCATAGCATCTCCTGTATATAAGCTGAGTTCATAGCATCTCCTTTATATAGGCTGAGTTCATAGCATCTCCTGTATATAGGCTGTGTTCATAGCATCTCCTGTATATAGGCTGTGTTCATAGCATCTCCTGTATATAGGCTGTGTTCATAGCATCTCCTTTATATAGGCTGTGTTCATAGCATCTCCTTTATATAGGCTGTGTTCATAGCATCTCCTTTATATAGGCTGTGTTCATAGCATCTCCTTTATATAGGCTGTGTTCATAGCATCTCCTGTATATAGGCTGAGTTCATAGCATCTCCTGTATATAAGCTGTGTTCATAGCATCTCCTGTATATAGGCTGAGTTCATAGCATCTCCTGTATATAGGCTGTGTTCATAGCATCTCCTGTATATAGGCTGTGTTCATAGCATCTCCTGTATATAGGCTGTGTTCATAGCATCTCCTGTATATAGGCTGAGTTCATAGCATCTCCTGTATATAGGCTGTGTTCATAGCATCTCCTGTATATAGGCTGTGTTCATAGCATCTCCTGTATATAGGCTGTGTTCATAGCATCTCCTGTATATAGGCTGTGTTCATAGCATCTCCTGTATATAGGCTGTGTTTATAGCATCTCCTTTATATAGGCTGTGTTCATAGCATCTTCTGTATATAGGCTGTGTTCATAGCATCTCCTTTATATAGGCTGTGTTCATAGCATCTCCTTTATATAGGCTGTGTTCATAGCATCTCCTTTATATAGGCTGTGTTCATAGCATCTCCTGTATATAGGCTGTGTTCATAGCATCTCCTTTATATAGGCTGTGTTCATAGCATCTCCTTTATATAGGCTGTGTTCATAGCATCTCCTGTATAAAGGCTGTGTTCATAGCATCTCCTGTATATAGGCTGTGTTCATAGCATCTCCTTTATATAGGCTGTGTTCATAGCATCTCCTTTATATAGGCTGTGTTCATAGCATCTCCTGTATATAGGCTGTGTTCATAGCATCTCCTGTATATAGGCTGTGTTCATAGCATCTCCTGTATATAAGCTGTGTTCATAGCATCTCCTGTATATAGGCTGTGTTCATAGCATCTCCTTTATATAGGCTGTGTTCATAGAATCTCCTGTATATAGGCTGTGTTCATAGCATCTCCTGTATATAGGCTGTGTTCATAGCATCTCCTGTATATAAGCTGTGTTCATAGCATCTCCTGTATATAGGCTGTGTTCATAGCATCTCCTTTATATAGGCTGTGTTCATAGCATCTCCTGTATATAGGCTGAGTTCATAGCATCTCCTGTATATAGGCTGTGTTCATAGCATCTCCTTTATATAGGCTGTGTTCATAGCATCTCCTTTATATAGGCTGTGTTCATAGCATCTCCTGTATATAGGCTGTGTTCATAGCATCTCCTGTATATAGGCTGTGTTCATAGCATCTCCTTTATATAGGCTGTTCATAGCATTCCTTATATAGGCTGTGTTCATAGCATCTCCTGTATATAGGCTGTGTTCATAGCATCTCTTTATATAGGCTGTGTTATGCATCTCCTTTATATAGGCTGTGTTCATGCTTCCTTATATAGCTGTGTTCATAGCATCTCCTGTATATAGGTGTGTTCATAGCATCTCCTTATATAGTGTGTTCATAGCATCTCCTTATATAGGCTGTGTTCATAGCATCTCCTTTATATAGGCTGTTCATAGCATCTCCTTATTAGGCTGTGTTCATAGCATCTCCTGTATATAGCGTGTTCATAGTTCTTATATAGCTGTGTTCATAGCATTCTTATATAGGCTGTGTCATAGATCTCTTATATAGGCTGTTCATAGCATCTCCTTATATAGGCTGTGTTCATAGCATCTCCTTATATAGGCTGTGTTCATAGCATTTCTGTATATAGGCTGTGTCATGCATCTCCTTTATATAGGCTGTGTTCATAGCATCTCTGTATATAGGCTGTGTTCATACATCTCCTGTAATAGGTGTGTTCATGATCTCCTTATATAGGCTGTGTTCATACATTCCTTATAAGGCTGTGTTCATAGCATCTCCTGTATATAGGCTGTGTCATAGCATCTCCTGTATATAGGCTGTGTTCTAATCTCTTTATAGGCTGTTTCATAGCATCTCTGTATATAGCTGTGTTCATAGCATCTCCTTATATAGGCTGTGTTCATAGCATCTCCTTATATAGGCTGTTTCATAATCTCCTTATATAGGCTGTGTTCATGCATCTCCTTATATGGCTGTGTTCATGCATCTCCTTATATAGGCTGGTTCATAGCATTCCTTATATAGTGTGTTCATAGCATCTCTTATATGTGTGTTCATAGATCCCTTTATTAGGCTGGTTCATAGCATCTCCTATATCTGTGTTCATAGCATCTCCTTATATAGCTGTGTCATAGCTCCTTATATAGCTGTGTTCATACATCTCCTTATATAGGCTGTGTTCATAGCATCTCTTTAATAGGCTTGTTCATACATCCTTTATATAGCTGAGTTCATAGCATCTCTTTATATAGGCTGTGTCATAGCATCTCCTTTTATAGGCTGTGTTCATAGCTCCCTTTATATAGGCTGTGTTCTAGCATCTCCTTATATAGGCTGTGTTCATAGCATCTCCTTATATAGGCTGTGTTCATAGCTTCCTTTATATAGGTGTGTTCTACATTCTTATATAGGCTGTGTTATAGTCCCTTAATAGGCTTTTCATAGCTCTCTTATTAGGCTGGTTTAGCATCCTTCCTGTATTATAGGCTGTGTTCAGCATCTCTTATATAGCTGTGTTCATACATCTTTATATAGGCTGTGTTCATAGCATCTCTTATATAGCTGTGTTCATACATTCCTTTATATGCTGTTCATAGCATTCCTTTATAGGCTGGTTATAGCATTCTTTAATAGCTGTTATAGCATCCTTAATAGCTTTATGCATTCTTAAAGCTCTTATATAGGTATAGTTCTAATACTGTTAGTTCTTATAGCTGTGTTATGCTTCCTTATAGCTGTGTCATACTCTCCTATGCGTTAGATCTTATAGCTGTGTTAGACTCCTAAGGTGTGTTCATAGATCTTAAGGTGTATAGCATCCTTATATGGTTCTGCATCTCCTATATAGCTGTTCAGATCCTTAGGGTGTCAATCTATAGCTGGTCAAGATCTCTATATAGCGTTATGATTCTTATATGCGTGTTCATAGCATCCTTATATAGCGTGTATAGCTCTTTATAGCGTCATAGATTCTTACTGGTTCATGTCTCTTTGCGGTCATAGCATTCTTATAGTGGTTTCTTATAAGGTGTTTGACCTTATAGCTGGTCATGATCCTTTATAGTGTCTCATTCTTAGGCTTGTCTGATCCCTTATAGGCTGGTTCTATCTATAAGACCTGTAATAGGCTGTTTCATGCATCTTTTATTAGGCTGTGTTCATAGCATCTCCTTTATATAGGCTGTGTTCATGCATCTCTTATATAGGCTGAGTTCATAGCATCTCCTTTATATAGCTGGTTCATAGCATCTCTTTAATAGGCTGTGTTCATAGCATCTCCTTTATATAGCTGGTTCATAGCATCTCCTGTATATAGGCTGTGTTCATAGCATCTCCTTTATATAGGCTGTGTTCATAGCATCTCCTTTATATAGGCTGTGTTCATAGCATCCCTGTATATAGGCTGTGTTCATAGCATCTCCTTTATATAGGCTGTGTTCATAGCATCTCCTGTATATAGGCTGTGTTCATAGCATCTCCTTATATAGGCTGTGTTCATAGCATCTCCTGTATATAGGCTGTGTTCATAGCATCTCCTTATATAGGCTGGTTCATAGCATCTCTTTATATAGGCTGTGTTCATAGCATCTCCTTTATATAGGCTGTGTTCATAGCATCTCCTGTATATAGCTTGTTCATAGCATCTTTTATATAGGCTGTGTTCATAGCATCTCCTTTATATAGCTGTGTTCATAGCATCTCCTGTATATAGCTGGTTCATAGCATCTCCTTATATAGGCTGTGTTCATAGCATCTCCTTATATAGGCTGTATTCATAGATCTCCTTATATAGGCTGTGTTCATAGCATCTCCTGTTATAGGCTGTGTTCATAAATCCCTGTATATAGGCTGTGTTCATAGCATCTCCTTTATATAGGCTGTGTTCATAGCATCTCCTGTATATAGGCTGTGTTCATAGCATCTCCTTATATAGGCTGTGTTCATAGCATCTCCTTATATAGGCTGTGTTCATAGCATCTCTTATATAGGCTGTGTTCATAGCATCTCCTGTATATAGGCTGTGTTCATAGCATCTCCTTATATAGGCTGTGTTTCATAGCATCTCCTTTATATAGGCTGTGTTCATAGCATCTCCTGTATATAGGCTGTGTTCATAGCATCTCCTTTATATAGGCTGTGTTCATAGCATCTCCTGTATATAGGCTGTGTTCATAGCATCTCCTTATATAGGCTGTGTTCATAGCATCTCCTGTATATAGGCTGTGTTCATAGCATCTCCTGTATATAGGCTGTGTTCATAGCATCTCCTTTATATAGGCTGTGTTCATAGCATCTCCTGTTATATAGGCTGTGTTCATAGCATCTCCTGTATATAGGCTGTGTTCATAGCATCTCCTTTATATAGGCTGTGTTCATAGCATCTCCTTTATATAGGCTGTGTTCATAGCATCTCCTTATATAGGCTGTGTTCATAGCATCTCCTGTATATAGGCTGTGTTCATAGCATCTCCTTTATATAGGCTGTGTTCATAGCATCTCCTGTATATAGGCTGTGTTCATAGCATCTCCTTTATATAGGCTGTGTTCATAGCATCTCCTTATATAGGCTGTGTTCATAGCATCTCCTTTATATAGGCTGTGTTCATAGCATCTCCTGTATATAGGCTGTGTTCATAGCATCTCCTTATATAGGCTGTGTTCATAGCATCTCCTTTAATATAGGCTGTGTTCATAGCATCTCCTTTATATAGGCTGGTTCATAGCATCTCCTTATATATAGGCTGTGTTCATAGCATCTCCTGTATATAGGCTGTGTTCATAGCATCTCCTTTATATAGGCTGTGTTCATAGCATCTCCTTATATAGGCTGTGTTCATAGCATCTCCTTATATAGGCTGTGTTCATAGCATCTCCTTTATATAGGCTGTGTTCATAGCATCTCCTTTATATAGGCTGTGTTCATAGCATCTCCTTTATATAGGCTGTGTTCATAGCATCTCCTTTATATAGGCTGTGTTCATAGCATCTCCTTTATATAGGCTGTGTTCATAGCATCTCCTGTATATAGGCTGTGTTCATAGCATCTCCTGTATATAGGATGTGTTTATAGCATCTCCTGTATATAGGCTGTGTTCATAGCATCTCCTGTATATAGGCTGTGTTCATAGCATCTCCTGTATATAGGCTGTGTTCATAGCATCTCCTGTATATAGGCTGAGTTCATAGCATCTCCTGTATATAGGCTGTGTTCATAGCATCTCCTGTATATAGGCTGTGTTCATAGCATCTCCTGTATATAGGCTGTGTTCATAGCATCTCCTTTATATAGGCTGTGTTCATAGCATCTCCATTATATAGGTTGTATCACATTCCTCATCTCTTTAGGCTGTATCCACATTCCTCATCTCTTTAGGTTGTATCCACATTCCCCATCTCTTTAGGCTGTATCCACATTCCTCATCTCTTTAGGTTGTATCCACATTCCTCATCTCTTTAGGTTGTATCCACATTCCTCATCTCTTTAGGTTGTATCCACATTCCTCATCTCTTTAGGCTGTGTTCACATTCCTCATTTCTTTAGGTTGTATCCACATTCCTCATCTCTTTAGGTTGTATCCACATTCCTCATCTCTTTAGGCTGTGTTCACATTCCTCATCTCTTTAGGTTGTATCCACATTCCTTGTCTCTTTAGGTTGTATCCACATTCCTCATCTCTTTAGGCTGTGTTCACATTCCTCATTTCTTTAGGTTGTATCCACATTCCTTGTCTCTTTAGGTTGTATCCACATTCCTCATGTCTTTAGCTATGTTCACATTCCTCGTCTCTTTAGGCTGTGTTCACATTCCTCATCTCTTTAGGTTGTATCCACATTCCTCATCTCTTTAGGTTGTATCCACATTCCTCATCTCTTTAGGCTGTGTTCACATTCCTCATTTCTTTAGGTTGTATCCACATTCCTTGTCTCTTTAGGTTGTATCCACATTCCTCATGTCTTTAGCTATGTTCACATTCCTCGTCTCTTTAGGCTGTGTTCACATTCCTCATCTCTTTAGGTTGTATCCACATTCCTCATCTCTTTAGGCTATGTTCATATTCCTCATGTCTTTAGGCTGTGTTCACATTCCTCATTTCTTTAGACTTTGTTCACATTCCTCATCTCTTTAGGCTGTGTTCACATTCCTCATCTCTTTAGGTTGTATCCACATTCCTCATCTCTTTAGGTTGTACACACATTCCTCATCTCTTTAGGCTGTGTTCACATTCCTCATCTCTTTAGACTGTATCCATATTCCTCGTCTTTTTAGGTTGTATCCACATTCCTCATCTCTTTAGGCTATGGGTAGGGTCACATTGCAAACATGAATTGCATTCACCGCATCCGGATCCGGATGCGGTGAACGCAATGCCGGTCGCACACAGTTTTTTTCAAAACTGTGTGCTGAATACCGCACTGCGGTCACCGGATGGCTCAGGATGTGTAATCCTGAGCCATCCGGTAACCGCATAGCTTGCGGGTCCCGATATGGCAAGTTAATAAAGAGTTAAAATAGCTGCCCTAAATGACTTTTTGAGGTCTGTAGGGGGGCTTAGACCCCCCTACAGACCGGCCGGCGACTTCTATAGTGTTCTTCTACAATTTCTCAATGGTCACAGGCTCTTCGGAGCCCGTGCATGTAAACCAAAGGGGCCCCCCCGTATCACTATACTGGGGTGCATAGACCCCTGTATTACAAATAAGCTGTATTGATGTCTAGTAACGGTTACATGTGTACATTTGCATTGTAAGTATATACTTACAACATTCTTTCGTACGCAGAGTGAAGGAAATCCATGGGCGGGGCTGTGTGCAGCAGCCTCCGCCCGCTCCTTCTTGATGCCCGCCCCCTCTGGCCGTAATCCAGTGTTTTGAGGGCGGGCACGTCGTTAAAGGGGCGTGGCTAACTATGTGCCGCGGTTAGCCACGCCCCTTTAACGACGTGCCCGCCCTCAAAACACTGGATTACGGCCAGAGGGGGCGGGCATCAAGAAGGAGCGGGCGGAGGCTGCTGCACACAGCCCCGCCCATGGATTTCCTTCACTCTGCGTACGAAAGAATGTTGTAAGTATATACTTACAATGCAAATGTACACATGTAACCGTTACTAGACATCAATACAGCTTATTTGTAATACAGGGGTCTATGCACCCCAGTATAGTGATACGGGGGGGCCCCTTTGGTTTACATGCACGGGCTCCGAAGAGCCTGTGACCATTGAGAAATTGTAGAAGAACACTATAGAAGTCGCCGGCCGGTCTGTAGGGGGGTCTAAGCCCCCCTACAGACCTCAAAAAGTCATTTAGGGCAGCTATTTTAACTCTTTATTAACTTGCCAGATCGGGACCCGCAAGCTATGCGGTTACCGGATGGCTCAGGATTACACATCCTGAGCCATCCGGTGACCGCAGTGCGGTCCCGGTAAACGCTGCGAAAACTGCTGCCTGCATGATTTTAAACGCAGGCAGCAGTGCCGGATCCGGCCACCGGATGGCTTGTGAAGCCATCCGGTGTTTTGCATAGGCTTCTATCAGGAGCCTTTCCTGGTCCGGTTTTGAGCTTTTTTAAAGCTCAAAACCGGATCAGGATTTTAAACAAAAAACGCCGATGTGACCCTAGCCTATGTTCATATTCCTCATCTCTTTAGTCTGTGTTCACATTACTCATTTCTTTAGACTGTTTTCACATGCCTCATCTCTTTAGGTTGTATCCACATTCCTCATCATCATTCATATGCTGCCCTATATGGACAACATGTCTCTAGGGAGGGTGGACACTCCCTGGAGACATGGTACCCACATATTATATTAACATTAACCCTTTGTTCATCCACGCAGCAGCAACAGGGATGAACAAAGAATCTGGCAACCGGATTACACATTATAAGCAATCCGGTTACCAGATGGGTTCCCATAGGCGCCCATTTTAGCAGCCCCGCTTCGGTTTTGAAACCGCTCCAAAAAACGTTGCCTGCATGATTTTTCTTGCAGGCAGCGAAACCGGAATGCGGGAACCGGATTGCATTAAGTGCAATCCGGTTTCATATTGGGTGCCTATGGGCTGCAGATCCAGATCAGGTTTTGAATATTTTTAATGCCCAAAACCAGATTCGGATGGAAAAAAAACCCGCTAATGTGACCCTAGTCATATTTAGGTAGTGTTTCCATGTCAGCCTCAATTTAGGCTAGGGTCACACTTAAATCTAGAATTGCGTTCACTGCATCCAGATCCGGATGTGGTGAACGCAATTGTCTTCTGACATCCAGCAATCCGGGAACGGGATTGCTGAAGCTGCAATCCGGTGACCGGATTGCTCAGGATGTGTAATCCTGAGCAATCCGGTTACTGGATAGTTTGCTCATTCCTGCTGCCGCAGGGATGAGCAAAGTGTTCTGTGCAGTGTTGAAACTATTTATTTTATTAATAAATGTTCCTATAGTATCTCTAGGGGTGCCCACTCCCCCTAGAGACCTTCCACCCTCTCAGGTGGGCATATAATGGTGGAATCACTTATGTACAGCAGCTGTCTCATGACAGCTGCTGCACAGTTTTATGAATGAAAGCGCCGGGCTCTCTCTGAGAGCGGCGCGCATACTATGGCTATTGCTATAGTATGTGCGCTGCTGTCTGAGGTCCTGAAGCCTTATACAGTAGATCTATGGGCAGTGTATGAATGTGCTTGTGTGTGTATGTGCGCATCTATGTGTGTGTATGCATGGCGTGTATGTGCTTACGTGTGTATGTGCTTATGTTTGTGCTTGCGTATGTGCGTGATTGCGTGTGTATATGTGTGTCCTTGTGCATGTGTGTATGAGTATATGTGTGGGGACTTTATAGTGTGTTTGTATGCGTATTTGTGTGTATGTGCGTGGTTGCATGTGTGTATGTGCGTGCATGTGTTTGTGCGTGTGGGAACATTATATTGTGTGTTCATGCATGTTTCTATGTGCATGTGTGTATGTGTGTATCTACATGTGAATATCTGCGTGTGTGTATGCACAGGCGTGTGTGTGGGGCCATTATACTATGTGAGTATGCATGTGCGTTTGTGTGTATGTGCGTGCATGCATGTGTGTATGTGCATGCACATAAATGTGTGTGTGGGGACATTACATTGTGTGTGTATGCATGTTTGTGTGGGTGTATGTGTATATCTGCATGTACATATATGAATGTATGTCTGCACGTGTGTGTATGTGCATGCTTGTGTGTGTATGTGGGGACATTATACTCTGAATATGTACAGTTAGGGCCAGAAATATTTGGACAGTGACACAAGTTTTCTTATTTTAGCTGTTTACAAAAACATGTTCAGAAATACAATTATATATATAATATGGGCTGAAAGTGCACACTCCCAGCTGCAATATGAGAGTTTCCACATCCAAATCGGAGAAAGGGTTTAGGAATCATAGCTCTGTAATGCATAGCCTCCTATTTTTCAAGGGACCAAAAGTAATTGGACAATGGACTCTAAGGGCTGCAATTAACTCTGAAGGCATCTCCCTCGTTAACCTGTAATCAATGAAGTAGTTAAAAGGTCAGGGGTGGATTCCAGGTGTGTGGTTTTGCATTTGGAAGCTGTTGCTGTGACCAGACAACATGCGGTCAAAGGAACTCTCAATTGAGGTGAAGCAGAACATCCTGAGGCTGACAAAAAAAAAAAATCCATCAGAGAGATAGCAGACATGCTTGGAGTAGCAAAATCAACAGTTGGGTACATTCTGAGAAAAAAGAAATTGACTGGTGAGCTTGGGAACTCAAAAAGGCCTGGGCGTCCACGGATGACAACAGTGGTGGATGATCGCCACATACTTTATTTGGTGAAGAAGAACCCATTCACAACATCAACTGAAGTCCAGAACACTCTCAGTGAAGTAGGTGTATCTGTCTCTAAGTCAACAGTAAAGAGAAGACTCCATGACAGTAAATACAAAGGGTTCACATCTAGATGCAAACCATTCATCAATTCCAAAAATAGACAGGCCAGAGTTAAATTTGCTGAAAAACACCTCAAGAAGCCAGCTCAGTTCTGGAAAAGTATTCTATGGACAGATGAGACAAAGATCAACCTGTACCAGAATGATGGGAAGAAAAAAGTTTGGAGAATAAAGGGAACGGCACATGATCCAAGGCACACCACATCCTCTGTAAAACATGGTGGAGGCAACGTGATGGCATGGGCATGCATGGCTTTCAATGGCACTGGGTCACTTGTGTTTATTGATGACATAACAGCAGACAAGAGTAGCCGGATGAATTCTGAAGTGTACCGGGATATACTTTCAGCCCAGATTCAGCCAAATGCTGCAAAGTTGATTGGACGGCGCTTCATAGTACAGATGGACAATGACCCCAAGCATACAGCCAAAGCTACCCAGGAGTTCATGAGTGCAAAAAAGTGGAACATTCTGCAATGGCCAAGTCAATCACCAGATCTAAACTCAATTGAGCATGCATTTCACTTGCTCAAATCCAGACTTAAGACGGAAAGACGCACAAACAAGCAAGACCTGAAGGCTGCGGCTGTAAAGGCCTGGCAAAGCATTAAAAAGGAGGAAACCCAGCGTTTGGTGATGTCCATGGGTTCCAGACTTAAGGCAGTGATTGCCTCCAAAGGATTCGCAACAAAATATTGAAAATAAAAATATTTTGTTTGGGTTATGTTTATTTGTCCAATTACTTTTGACCTCCTAAAATGTGGAGTGTTTGTAAAGAAATGTGTACAATTCCTACATTTTCTATCAGATATTTTTGTTCAACCCTTCAAATTAAACGTTACAATCTGCACTTGAATTCTGTTGTAGAGGTTTCATTTCAAATCCAATGTGGTGGCATGCAGAGCCCAACTCGCGAAAATTGTGTCACTGTCCAAATATTTCTGGCCCTAACTGTATGTGTCTGTGTATGCAAGTGTTTGTGTGTAAGTGTGTGTGGGGACATTATACTGTGTGTATATGTATGCATGTCTCTGTGTGTATATATGTGAGTACATATATGTATGTGTGTGTGGTGTGTGTCCTGCTGGTGCCTTGCCAGCCACCTCCGTGCAATCATAACCAGCAGGAAAGACGCTGATTTGCGGCATGTGCTGGAGATGGGGTGAGGAACCACCAGAGGGCATTCTCACCCCATTTCCAGCACAGGCTGCAAGCCGCAGTCTTTCCAGGTGGCTGTGACTGCACGGAGGCTGGTGGGCAGGCACCGGCGGGATCCGGCGCCTGTAGTGAGGTGGGTGGTGGTGGCGGGACCTAGCAGGGGTCCAGCAGCGGGACCTAGCGGTGATCTAGAAGCGGGTCCTGGCAGAGGTCCGGCGGCGGGTCCGGCGGCGGATCCGGGCGGGGGTCCAGTGGCAGCGGCTGGGGGGTACGGCGGGTGTCCCGGCGTGGGTGTTCTGGCAGTGTCCTGCTGGTGGTACTGTACAAGGGTCTGGTACCACCAGTGGGTGCCATATTGGAATACCCATCACTTGGGTGTTCCAATATGGTGGTTGGCGTATTTCTGGTGCGGCACAGTGGATTGTGGGATTTGAGGACATCCGGATGGAAGTGGATGATGGACAAGTACAGTAAGTATATATTAGATATTCTGACAGCACTGTTTGGCAGTGTTATGTGTGCACTGTATGGAAGTATTCTGAAAGTGCTATGTGTGCACTATATATAGCAGTATTATTTAATTATTGAATTAAAGTATCATGGAGACGTTACATGACAGTGTTATGGAATTTACATAAGCACTATCTTGAGGGTCATTAAGTGGAAAGTATCTCCATCCCTGGCATTTTATCTACAGTCTTTACCATACATAAACCCTAGGTGATCTCGGAGGCTTGGTTCGATGAGTGTTTAATTTACAAGGTGTCCTAACAGCTTGAACATTTGGTTTTGTTACAAAATGCAGCAGTTCTGGTGTTAGGGCTGAGGGCCCCGGGGGCCACACCTCAGCTCCTCTGGTCTGCACATGTCTTCTTCATGACAGCTGAATAACATGTAACCTGACACATTTTGATGCCCTCATTGATCCAGTGCTGTTGCGTTTGAAAGAGTTATGGAGAAGGTTCTCTCCCAGACAGACGTTCTGTGCACAGTCCATCTTCAGCCTGCAATGCTAATGAGTGCCCCCACCAGCGCCAGGGCAGAGAGCAAGTCTTCATCCATTGTCGTATCCTCCTATTGGGGTCTTCCTGCATTATAGTGGTCATAAAGGGGACTGTTCCCGCGACCACAATGTCTCCCAGCTCTTAAAATACATTATGGATGAAGATAATAGCCGTCTGCCATGGTCTCGGGTGAACTGAGAGCAAATGACTGCGGCGGGATCGCACTTAATGCCTCTCTCCCATCACTATATGCAAATGTATAGATGGAGAAAAGAACAGAAGAACAATGTGCTGCTACCCAGGATAAGTTCAAAATGAACCACACATCTTCATTATCTGTTGAAAATTTGATTTAAAACTAAAAAAAGTCGTTTTATTTCAGATGTGACAGTTTTTTTTGTACAAAAATCTCAAATTTAAAGGGATTGTGCCACGAAAAATTGTACATTTTAATGAATAGATCATAGAATATAACAAGTTCCACAATTGGATGTGTTTAAGAATAATGTTCCTGTCCTTAGATATTCTTATAAATGTGTTTGACTCCCACCAGGGCCGTGGGGTACTCCGGACCGGGCCAGTCAGTTCTTTGAGAGATCACAGTGGCGGTGACCCTGCTCCGTAACTCTGGAGTAAAGGGGATATTTACAGGGGATATTCATGATGCCATCTGTGGTGTTCAGCCTAGGGATGGCCGACGCTGCAGGTTGGGACCACTGGGGCAGATGTTGATGAAGCAGGGATGGTATCGCTCCCCACAGGTAGAGCGGGGCCCCAGGTATAAGTGAAACAGTTATTAAGATGCAGGTGATGGTAGTTGGGGTGCAGGACTGAGGGTGCAGAAAATAAGTAGAGGACACAGAAGTGTGCACATGCACAACAAAGGACTCTGGTGTCCTTTTCCTAGCGCTCAGCTCTGGGGTGAGCTCTTCTCAGCTCCACTCCCCAGAGTTCTTCTCCACGTCCTCTCTCTTAAGTGTCCTCACACGTTCTGCCTAACCACTCCTTCTGGCCAGAACCATGGCAGCTCCCTTGAAGTTGGATCCTAGAGCTCCCCCTTCTGACCTGGAGTCAGGAAAAGTGTTGCATGCTGGTGACTCACCGTTGCCGGGTTCTCAGGTCTCAGGCGCTGGCTGCGGTCAGGTTTCGGTGCCTGAGGCTGTAAGGGCCCAGTGATCAATGCACGGTTAAATAAGGAATAAAGTTTGTTTTGTGACGCCACCTGTAGGTGTCCGGTGCGGGCACCGGTGCTGCTCAGACCTCCGGAGTGATGTGCGGCAGCTAGATGGAACGCTCCCTACAGGGCGAGCGGGGGTTCCCCGGGGCAGTATATGGAGTGGAGGGGAATAGGGTAGCGCGGTCGGTGTAGTGCGACTGGAAGGACTGATGATTGACGGGTACACTCGACCGGAGATGAGGTAAAACACTTCAGGATTTTCCACAGCAAGCAGTGTTGTAGGCTTCCTTGTGTCTGATACTTCTGCTGGGGGCTGGCAGGCATGAAACCTGACCAAACCGTTACTGCACTTTCTTGTGTGACTCTGCACACCCTGATTTGCTGCACTGAGGGCACTTCTATGGGACTCCTGCCGGCCTTGACTCCAGGCTCTCATTTGGGGTGCTTCGGGTGAGCTAACCCCCTATTTTAGTGCTGGTTTCTCTGCAAGGTCTATACTGTGTCCTTGTAGCTCGGACCCAGTGACCGGAACTCTGTTAGGGTGAGTCGGTATGACTCCTTTGCCCTACTCGGTACTTACTTCTCTCCTGTTCCTGTTCTCCTGACCCCTATTCTAAGGGTCTACCACTGTTCTCAGGTGCCTCTGGTATGGTCTAGCGTGGCTCCAGTACCAGGTCAGCTCACTCAACTGCTTACAGTTCTGTAGTGACTGCACACTCTGGTGTTTCTCCCTCCAGGACCTGTATTTATAGGGGGAACTGGCTTAAGGCAACCAGTGAGCTCCCCCTAGAGGTCTGGGGTGACAGGTGTTGTTTGTTAGTGGGGTCTGCTTGCTGTGTACTTTCCATCCATGTCCCAAAAGATCCTGTGGTAACCTGCACAGGGTGCCACACTGGTGTTAACTAGCTTGGGGACCTCCTCCTGCTTCCAGGCATGACCGGGCCACTGGTGTGCCACATGTGCCCCTGTGTAACCAACCATGCAGGAACAGGTCAGATATACAGGTGCATCTCAATGAATTAAAATATCATGAAAAAGCTATTTTTTTCAGTAATTCAATACATAAAGTGAAACACATATATTCAAATTCAAAATAGAAGGTATAGGGCACCAACGAGACACAAAAAGGGCTGGTGCAATATCCTTCCGTACCGCCTGGAAGGCGTCTGTTATACAGTGTTGCACGTGTGGCACCCCACATGGTCAGGCATCACAGTGGGGTATTGCACTCGTAAAAGTAGTGTAATTTTCCCCAGCTGCAGGTGGATACTAGGCTGGTGGGTGGGACCCATTCCTGCACTCCCACATTAGAGTAGTGGTGGAAGGTTACTTCGGGGAGGGAGATATATTCACCTCTAGGGGGAGTAGAAGTTAGTTAGTGGAGGAGAAGGGCGTTGGAGAGGAGTCGAGGAGGAGTGTGGAGCGAGGTGGAAGGTTAACCGGACAGCTCTACGCTGATCCGGAGGGAAGATGAGAGAGGATCCTGAGGGGATCCTGAGAGAGGTTGCCTGACACAGGAGTCTGAGCCCTAGAGAGAAAGGGGGAACCCCAGCGTGTAGCGACCATACTCCAGGGAATTCCCCGGTCCACCACGGAACGCCGGACCCGAGGAAACGGCCAGAGTCTACCTCTGAAGTCGTCAACCGGCTGCTGCTGTCTGTTCACTGGCTGTGGCACCCTGCCAGAGAAACAGTCTGCCTACTTCCTCACCACGAGGGAGGGGAACCCCAAGACTACCTACAAGGAGCCATTGGGTATAGACTCATACTAGGTGGGGAAGAAAGACACGGGTTCGTCAACTAAGGCATACCACGGGTACCACCATACCACCTGGCATTCCACTTGCACCACCCATAGAAGCTACCTGTTTCTTTAACAACTGTTGCTGAACTGTGGACTTGTTTGCTGATGACTGTTTACAGTAAAGTACCCGGGAGAGTGACTTTGCCTTCGTGTCTTTGTGCTACAGAATTCAACCTGTTTGCTTACAGGAACGCTACCCCGGAGGATCAGCTTCACCTGTAGGGAGCTTTGCCATTCCTGCTGCGATACCATCGCCCTCCGGAGGACTGTGGCGGCACTGGTGATCCATCACCAGGTACTACAGGTGGCATGACGTGACAACAACAAACTCTTATCCCCAGTACATAACCCTTTATTGAAGTGTCACCCAGGCCACGGGCTCAGGCGCTGCCACCCGTGACATCCCCTTGAAAACCCCCTCCGAGCCTGATACCCGAGTACCCCAGGGCCTGGGGCTCGACACAGGCCACGATTTAGTCACAACTGTTTCAGTCCATAAATGTAAAGAAAGAATGGCGGCACTCATTGTGGTGTGGATCTTGCTTTTATTTTGACAACCCAGCAAACATTATTGCGGTCTGGTGCAGCGGGGAGAGGGAATGGGAAGTCGGTGGATGACGGCTGCCGTTTCAAGGAGATCTGGACCCGTGGAAGCAGTATTGACCCGAAACGGCAGCCATCATCTGTCGACTCCCCACTCCCTCTCCCCGCTGCACCACACCACAATAATGTTGGCTGTAATGTCAAAATAAAAGCAAGATCCACACCACGGTGAGTGCCACCATTCTTTCTTTACATATATGGAATGAAACACATATATTATATAGAGTCATTACAGAGTGATCGATTTCAAGTGTTTATTTCTGATAATGTTGATGATTATGGCTTACAGCCAATGAAAACCAAAAGGTCATTATCTAAGAAAATTAAAGGAGGGACAATGAAGGGTAAAAAACTGCGCTGCCATATTCCTCGAGAAATCAAAAGGTGAATCACAGAATATAAGAGTATAAGACATTACAGTCAGGGATCACAGAATATAATAGTATACAGACATTACACCCGGGGATCACAGAATATAAGAGTATACAGACATTACAGCCAGGGATCACAGATTATAAGAGTATACAGACATTTCAGCCGGGGATCACAGAATATAAGAGTATACATACATTACAGCCGAGGATCACAGCATATAAGAGTATACAGACATTACAGCCGGGGATCACAGACTATAAGAGTATACAGACATTAAAGCTGGAGAACACAGAATATAAGAGTATACAGACATTACAGCTGGGGATCACAGAATATAAGAGTATACAGACAATACAGCTGGAGATCACAGAATATTAGAGTATACAGACATTACAGCCGGGGATCACAGAATATAAGAGAATACAGACATTACAACCGGAGATCACAGAATATAAGAGTATACAGACATTACAGCCAGGGATCACAGAATATAAGAGTATACAGACATTACAGCCCGAGATCACAGAATATAACAGTATACAGACATTACAACCGGAGATCACAGAATATAAGAGTATACAGACATTACAGCCAGGGATCACAGAATATAAGAGTATACAGACATTACAGCTGGGGATCACAGAATATAAGAGTATACAGACATTACAGCCGGGGATCACAGAATATAAGAGTATACAGACATTACAGCCGGGTATCACAGAATAATAATACAAAATTACAGAGAAGGTGCTGCAGATCTGTTTTTTATATTGTACAACTAGAAAACAAACTGAATTAATCACCACTGAACTTTCCACAAAATTACTCCACTTTATTTTCCAGAATATTAAGAAAAACTATTCTCAAGCATATATTAGCTCACTCAGGGGCTCACGACCTCCTGAAGAAGCCATCGATCAAGAAATGTGCATCTGGGAATCCAACTGCAAGGCTTTTTTGTAGTGTAAGATATCTGCTTTATGGATTCGTTTTTAGATACCGCAGGCTGAATGAACGGGAACTTTCCCAATCTATTATATAATCACGAATGGGTTTTTTGCCCCTTTTGAGTCCGCTCACGCTGCGAGTCAATGTCGTCATGTGGATACGCCCGAAGCATTGGCCGCGCAGCGGCCATTGCGAGCAGTTCTAAGGCGACTCGCTATGCCCGCGAAGCGGCCATTGCGAGTCAGAGACTTGCTCTGCTAGAATCCCGATGCATGTGCATCGGGCACCCAGCTAATATATGATATTACACCTGATCATTTCTAAGGAGTGCATTGATTGATTTATTACTATTGATATTTCTAATACTTGAGAACATTGAACAGGCATTGTAGAATATCTTGTGGAGACCCAATATGTACTTTAGTTTGTTTTTTAGTATTCTTAAAATGAGGATTGTTTGTATATAAAGTTCAGTGTTGATTGACTCTGGTTTTGCTAGTTTTATGAAACTTCTAGTGAGTAGCCATTATCTAATATTGTACAATTACAGATGGTCTGTAGGAAAGTGAAATTTGTACCTATCTCAACGCTTTAAAGGATGTCAACTACTTGGACAACTCCTTCTCATTTCCCCATAAAAATAAAAAGCCCTATACTCACCTCCGGTGTCGGAACAGTTTCAGCAATTTGGGAACTTGCATAACCCGGGCCAATGTCACATTGTTATGTTATTTTAAGAGCCCCATGATTAATCTGCGCCGGCTTCCTTCTCCCCACCTTCGGACACACGAAGAATTAACAGGAAGTGGAAGGCAGCCAGCGCACATGGGGAATGAGAAGGGGTTGTCCCAGTAGTGGACAATCCCTTTAATATGTAGTGTGTGAGATATTTTCTGTTTATAGAATTATTATATCATGAGGAATAGAAGTATTTAGTAAAACTGATCCTCCTTAAATTGGATTTATGTGTTTGTCCAATATTTATCAGTCCAGCAAAATTTGATATTTATTGCTACTGTTGGAGAAGTATGGAGGCCAGAGATATTTGGGTAATTGCCCCATTTGCCACATCTGTAATCCAGCTCTGCTTTGGTCTTTGCAGTGTAGTGAAAGACACACAACTGCAGAATTAGATTGTGGCTCGCCCAGATGACAGTAGTTTTGGTCTGAGTGCTGTAGGTAAATAACACTACTACAAATGATCTCTAGTGTATCATAGGGAGACTGTTGACGAGTCTGGGACCTGAAGGTTATAACGCCATTTGAATCACAGATCTATAACTTGTATTTAAATGTATATACAGTACTGTCTTTTGGTGCTATAGCGGTTAAGGACTCTTTCCTATCTGGTTGTTCTTTGTAGTCTTAATCTCAGGTGCAGCTTTTGGTGACCACTCCTCCCCAATATAAAGAGTCACATTTCTTATCAGCTGACACTGGTGATAGAATCTCATTCTATATGCTGAGCACTTTGGAAGGAGCTTGTCTCTGGAAGAAACTGAGAAGTGGTGACAATTGCACATGCGGTGCTTTGTTGCATTTGATGAGTTTGGTGTTTTGTCCTTTTGTATCTATTTTCCCTCTGTTTGCGTATCATATTTTATATTGTGTTATTGTAGAGGTGAGACTAGTGTCCTTGCTGGCCTGAACACTAACCAGGGTGAGTCCAGGGCAAGTGAGGACCTAGACATGTGACGGTGATGGGAGGAAGGACCCATATAGGGACGTTAGAGAATTTAGGGTACAGAGAATAAGGTCAGTGTCAGGAGGTGGCCCCTCTTCCCTCTTCCTATCACCAGTGCCTTCCTTCTATACCATGCCTGTTGACTTCTCTGTGTTGCGCCGCACGCTGGGCATCTGTACTCTCTGGTGTGACACTAATGCTATACAATGGGGCAGTAAAAATCTATGTTTTTTTCACCGATCAAATCTATGTGTCAAAAAACAATTGCATCATACAATGGTTTCTTCAGTGTTTCTCACCCATTCAAGACTAAGGGTGCACCGGAAAAAATCAGAATCATATGAAGCCACGGTATAAGCTCTGTTTTTTACAGACACATCGCAATTCTTTAACATAAGAAACTGTAAATGCTCTCGTAAATTATTAATATCAGCTGCTGTAGAAAAAAATAATTGCTCAAGAATTACAGTCAGAAGAAAGTAATCCGAGGTTTCTCGATGAAACATTGAGGATTTTTTACACACTTGTGTGTACATATCTGAAGGGGGTATTCACACGATTGTGTGACTTGTCCATGAGGCGTCCTTTTCTTTCCTTATACAGCACAATGAGCCATACGTGAGTTTCATTGAGCCATTCACTAATCCATTTTAAAAACTGTAATTAAGGCTGTGTGAACGAGCCCTCACTGAGGCATTGCTCCAACGACAACGGATAAAATTCTTCAGACTCCACCTGCTCCACTGAAAAAAAATGGATGAGAACAAAAACGGAAGCAACAAGGATGACAAGGATGATGTTCCACATCTAATACAAGTCTATGGGGAAAATCTGCACAGAAAACTCAGCATACCTGCAAAGGAAATTGATGGATCAACATGTTAGGCTATGGGTTGAACTAGATGGACTAAGTCTTCTTTACTTAAACTATGTTACTATGTTATATGTATTTGAAAACATTTTGCAGGTCAATTTATGCAGCATAAATAATCACAGTGGGCAGAAGATTTGTATAAATCCCATACACCTTGGTGGAACTGTAAGACACTGCGAGTTTGAGTAATGGAAAACACGCAGCGTAAAAAACTCACCAAATACTGATCGTAGGAGTGTAGCCTAAAGCCACGTGTTCATGGGGCACTCTGCGGACCGGTCGCCACTAGATGGCGCAGCAGCCGGTGATTGGTAAAGTCAGTTTCCCCACACACACCCAACACACTCCCGATCCTGAGACTAGGGACTCAATGCCCAGCAACAGGATAGCGGGAGGAGCCAGGTGGTGGATGGAAAATTAAAAAGGGAACCCGGGTAGGGAAGTTAATAAAAGGACACAGACGGACGAACACAAGATCCAAGTTCAGAAAGACAAGACCTTATTTCAGAGAAAATAGACAACTCCCAGTTCACGAGAGACCCCAGACCAGTCAAGTTCATTTGGAAGGAGAGGCGAAACCATATACAGGACTGAGACGACACACACACCCGCAGCCTGTGCCACTATGGGGCCTGCCCGGGTCCAAGACTGTGGACCTGGTGAAAGACAGAAGGAGTCTAGGTGTGCCCGGATTAGCGGGGACAATGAGGACTGGGCTGGAACCAGAGTGCCGGCTCTGCTGAAGTGGCGAGGATGCTGTATGCGCCAACCACGAACCCTGACGGGGTGCAGGGTCTTTATGTCCCAAGACCCAACCTCCGGTGCAGTGAAGAGAAGGCCGTCGTACTAGGTCTAGGGGACCCGAAAGTCACCCACTGAAATCCTGTGACCGCTGGATCGTAGCTAGCATGCAGCATAGACCAAAAGGCCCGAATGAGACATGAAAGGGGGTGACGCAGATAAACCATCCTGGCTGCTTAGACTACACCGGAGCCGCTGCTGACCTGTTGTAAGCTGTACCATCTGTTGAGAAAAGAGAGTGAAACCCGATTAAAGCTCTTTGCTGTCTGAGACTGAAATTCTTGTACGCCTGAGTTGAGATAGACTGATTTGGGAATCCAGCATCAGAAGGTTGCCCGTGATTGTGAGCTCCGCACCCTGATGAACCTGCACCACACTAGACTTTACAGTTGTACTTGGGACCCGCCCTACCCGTTGTGGGCTCAACATCCTCACTGAAACTCCCCATCATCCCCAGAGGTCCCGACTACAGTGGCGGCTACCCATAGCCGCACACCACGGGTAGCGTCACGTTAATTCCCAGTTATTATTAACCCCTGAACTTTTATTGACTGCCCAGGGCCATGGAGCTGGGTCTCAACCCCGTGACAACCTCAGAAGGAACTGCCGCCTGGTTATGAGTACCCCAGGTCCTGGTAGGCGTGTCATCCACATTGGGTATTTGTAAAATAAAAATTTGTTTGCGCCACACTGTTTGCTAAAGGCAAATTAGATTCTCCGTTATATTAATTCCTCACTCACCTTGTCTGGTTGTGCCAACTCTGCACAACCAGATAGTAGGCTCAGTGGTAAGGAGGGATCCGAGACCTTTGCTCGCCGGTTCCTGGTTCCAGAGTTATTGTCCAGCTCCAGCTCGCTTCTCTGGGTCCCGTGATCAATCACGTGTCTATTGTGTCAGCCAGGACCTTGTGTGCAAAGCTGCTCTCTTCCACCACACTCCCCATAGGGAGGATAAGATAAGGAACAATATAGAAATGGTGGTATTTAGAATATGAGCGCTACACAAGGACACTGCACTGATTAATATTATTTAATATTAATCAGTGCAGTGTCCTTGTTTAGCGCTCATAATCTAAATACCACCATTTCTATATTGTTCCTTACATTGGGTATTTGGTGACTATTTTACCTCTGAACGTGTGTACGAGGCCTAATAGTCAGTAGTGAACCCTTTAAGGCCACGTGCACACGGTGAGTATTTGGTGAGCTTTTGACCTCAGTATTTGTACCAAAACCAGGAGGGGGTGATAAATGAAGTGGTGACATGTTTCTATTATACTTTTCCTCTGATTGTTCCACTCCTAGGTATGTCTTACAAATACTGCGGTAAAAAACTTGAAAAGTGATCCTAAACCCACAAACTGACCCCCCCTTATCTTTAGACCTGTCCCTGCACCCCCTCTTATCATTTCTAGCCATCCCTTTTGCAGAAAAAAATCGCTTTTGTAAAGTAGAGAAAAAGTTATATTACTTTGTCCTGTGTGAGTTCTCTCTTTCTGAGGAAGCCGCGATGGGCGGGCCTTTCTGCTGCTGTCTTGTAATTATGCACGCCCCTCTCTGCTTCTAAGAGCCTGGCCGCGTCATGAAATGGGTGGGGCTACAATCGCGTCATGCCGGACGTACAATGCTGAGCGTCTGGTGGAGTGGACGTATTCTGTGCAGTGTAATTATGAATATACCGTGGCTTCAGAGCGCTGGACACATGGACACTGTAGGGGGTACTGTATATACTCAAATTTATTAAGCAGATCACAGCGCGTTTTGCCGGCGGATTTTTTCGACGGCAGTGTTTTTCCCCCACCTGAGGAAGACGGCAATCCGCTGTCGAAACGCAGATGAGGGACAACTCCCCAGCACCTAAATTAATAGAGCGCCTGTCTGCTCTTTTCTTTTGTATTCTGTGCAGTGACAGATTACACTTCTTTATTTGGTGAATGATGGACGATTCTGGGTTTGGTGATACCAGGAGAATATTACCCTCGAGACTGCGTTGTGTCCACTATTCAGTTAGTGGTGGAGGGATAATGCTCTGAGCCTATTTTTTAGTGGGCCGGTTTTGGCCCTTAGTTCCAGTGAAGTAAAATCTTAAGTCTTTAGCACAAAATATTGAGAACTATTGTAGCTTCCAGCTTTGTTGGAGCAGTTTGGAGAAGACCCTATTCTACTCCCCATGACTGTCCCCAGTGCACAAAGTCCATAAATCTATGGCTGTGGAACTGTGGAAGAACATGACTGGAACTTAGGCGGCCGTCACACGTATCTATATCGTGAGCGATATTGTTAGCGATCACGTGCACGCGCGATCACTAACAATATCGCTCACATTGCTGGTGAGATGTCACACAGACAGACTCACCAGCGATGTGGAGCAGCGAGATTGCTGGTTACTATGGTACACATCGGGTTACTAGGCGCCGCACGGCGCTTAGTAACCCGATGTTTACCATAGATACCATCTCCCAGCATAGGCTCTGCCGCTGGGAGATCGTTCATCGTGGTGTCACACACCACGATGATGCAGATTGATCCAGCGTTTATCGCTTGATATGAGCTCCGGCTCACCAATCTGCGATCTAGCGATCAAGCGATTTTACATTGTAAAATCGCTTGATTGCATGCAGCGATGCACAAACGATATCGCTTAATCGATCAAAAAGCAGATCGCTTGAACGATATCGTTTGCAATATTGAACCGTGTGAGGGCCGCCTTAGTCGTATCTAACATCTTTGGGATGAACTAAAATGGAGATTATTAGCTCTCTCCTTAAAGGGACCCAACCAGTAGGATTTAGGACTATAAAATGAAGCAAGTGAGCCAGTGACTTACATGCACTGGGATACTTAATGCAGTCATACCTTTACTTCAATGATTCCATGTTTGATTGAAGGGAAGTGTTTTAAAATGCCTGGAAAACAGGGAAGCAGATGATTGATGTGTGCTGCACTGTGGTTGTTTTTTTTCCCTCCTCTGTCGGCATGCCTTTTGGCCAAACCCTACCCCTCTCTTTCATCTCTACTTTCAGTTTTGTCAGGCATGCAGTGGCTGGAGTATACATAAGAGGAGGAAAAAAAACAACAACCCCAGTGCTGCACACAACAATCATCCGCTGCCCTGTTTTCCAGGCATTTTATAACACTTTTCCCTGCAATCAAATATGGAATCATTCAACAGGGCTGTATCTAGGGGGACTGGCAGGGCATCTGCCCCAGCGCAGCAGACATGTTGCGCCCTCAGTGTCCTCATGCAGCTCTTCCCCCGAAGTGTGAGCTGGCTCTCTTCTCTACCTGCAGAGCTGCACACTGCGCTGAGTGCTCTGTGCTTACAATACCTGTGATGATGTCAATGGAGAGGAGGAGTCAGGGGTCACATGATCAGCTCCTCAGTGTATGCAGGACTCTGCTGTGCTAGTCTTCATGATGCTGAATGAGGTAAAGTTTATGTGTGGGGTCAGGAGGGATTTATAGTGTGGATGTAGCAGAGCCGAGAGTGTACTGGGTGTATGGAGCAGAGCCACGTGTGTATGAGGCATGCGGATCAGAGCCAATTCTGTACGAGTTGTACGGAGCGGAGCCGCAGGTGTATGAGGTGTATGGAGCAGAGCCACGTGTGTACGGGGCATACAATAAAGAGCTGTGTGTATATGAGTTGTACGAAACGGAGCCGTGTGTACAAAGTGTATGGAGCGGAGCTGTGTGTGTATGAGGTGTACAGAGCAGATCCACATGTGTACAAGGTGTATGGATCGGAGCCGCGTGTGTAAGAGGTGTACAGAGTGGAGCCGCATGTGTATGAGGTGTATGGGCAGAGCCAAGTGTGTACGAGATGTACAGAGCGGTGCCTGGTGTGTATGAGGTGCGCGGGCAGAGCTAAGTGTGTACAAGGTTTACAGAGCGGAGCTGAGTGTGTACAAGGTGTACGAAGCAGAGCTGAGTGTGTACAAAGTGTACGGAGTGGAGCTGAGTGTGTACGAGGTGTACGGAGCTGCATGTGTATGAGGTGTACGGAGCGGAGCTGCATGTGTACGGGGTGTACGGAACAGAGCTGAGTGTGTATGAGGTGTAGGGAGCGGAGCCCTGTGTGTATGAGGTGTACAGAGCAGAGCTGAAAGTGTACTAGGTGTATGGAGCAGAGATGCGTGTGTACGAGGTGTACAGAACGGAGCAGAGTGTGTTTTAGGTGTGCGGAGCGAAGCCGTGTGTTTCCGAGGCGTACGGAGCGGAGCTGAGTGTGTACGAGGTTTACAGACTGGAACTGCATGTGTATGAAGTGTGCGGACCGGAGCCGTATGTGTACGGCATACGGTGCAGAGCTGAGTGTGTACGAGGTGTACGGACTGGAGCCGTGTGTGCATGAGGTATGTGGAGCGGAGCCGCATGTATATGGGGCATATGGAGCAGAGCCAAGCGTGTACGAGGTGTATGGTGCAGAGCCGAGAGTGTACGCAGTGTACGGAGCTGAGCTGCATGGTATGAGGTGTACAGCGCAAGAGCTCAGAGTATAAGAGGTGTATGGAGTGGAGCCGCATGTGTATGGGGCAGAACTGAGAGTGTACTAGGTGTATGGAGCAGAGTTGCATGTGTACGGGGCATACAGAGCAGAGCCGCATGTGTACGAGGTGTACGGAGCAGAGCTTTGTGTGTATGAGGTGTATGGAGTGGAGCCATGTGTACGAGGTGTATGAAGCAGAGCCGAGAGTGTACTGGGTGTATGGAGCAGAGCCAAGAGTGTATCAGGTGTATGGTGCAGAGCCACGTGTGTACGTGGCATACAGAACAGAGCCACATGTGTACGGGTCGTGTGGAGCAGAGCCGCGTGTGTACTTGGTGGAGGGCTCTGTGGGAGGCATGATAATACTTGGATGGGTGTGAGGAGCCTTTATACCTTTATGCAGGGTTGTTCGAGGGTTGTGTTGGGGGCCATTATAAAGCGTGAAGAGGTATAGAGGCCATTATACTGTATGTTGGTCAATTACACTGCAAGGAGGGCTGTATGGAGGTCATAGTTGGAGATCATACTGTGCCAGTGTAGTTCAGGGGCTTACAGTAGGCTCATCATACTGTGCCTATGGAAGAATTCACTTTGGGGCATCACATAGTGTTTCGGGGGCACTTTTGTTGGCATCACACTTTATGGCTGTAAAGAAAGGGGAATCCAGGATTTTCAATAGGAGGAAAAGCTATAAAGTTGTAAGTTATGTTATTATGTGACCCAGGCAAATATTTTTGGGTGGAACAATAAGAACTTCTACTAAGGGGCCCCATGATTTCTATGTAGGCCCCTGGTGCAGGATGCATTGTCCCTCTGCTGTAGGACTGATTGGCCATAACTTACATAGCATGTCCAGTGCCGCCCCTCGTTACATACAGGCATCCAGCCATGTCTCTCCCGAGCGGCAGTTGGTCGGTGGCGCTCGTCCCCCTTCCCACTCCCACATCCTTTACTCAACCTAATTGGACAGCCCTGTGTGGTGCTTGTGATTGGCTAAGTGTTTCAGGGGAAGGCGTGGTCTGTTGGAGGAAGACGTGCCATTTTCCCAGCTTTGTGTAGTGGTGGCTTGTTGATGCTCAGACTGCAGGTCATTGCATGTGGTGTGTGGAACGATGCTGAATGGTGGACATGTCTGACTACTCAGTGCCAGGCAGCCACCACATTGGAGCTACCCAGTATGGACACAGTATGAGGAGTAGGGGGATGAATGTGGCACAGTATATGTAGTGAGGGGGGATCAGCATGAACACAGTATGAGGAGTAAGGGGGATGGATGTGGCACAGTATATGTAGTGAGGGGGGATCAGTATGTGTGGAGCCCCCACGGGACGGGGGTACTCGGTGCCGGACCGGTCGGTGCTGGGGAAGTCACGGGTGGCTTGGTCCGGACCGTGTCCCTGGGCCCGCACAATAAGATGGGGAAATATTTACAAGGGGATTTGTCACGGGTGACGCCACCCACTTGGTGCGGCCAGTGATGGGGCCGCCGCTGCCGCAGAACCTCCGGGGGTGATGTGATGGCAGCGGAGATGGTGTAGTTCCAGTGGGAAGAACTGTATCCCCCGGGGCAGTAAGGGTTAAAGTCTATTGGGGTTATAGATGGTGGAGACGGGGTTAAAGGACACACACTCACGTTTGGTAGACACTGGTGCACTTCTCCTTCTCTCCTGAGGTTGCAGAGCTGACAGGCTTGTAGCAGGGGGAAGCTCTCTGTGCTGGATCTGGAGCAAAGGTCGCAATCAACACACAGACTCACAGTTTTGCTGTTTTCCAAAGCTTTACTACTGATGTTACTGCAGATTATAGTCCACGGAGTCTGTAATGGGGCTGAGCTCTCTTCCCACCCTGTCCGGGGTCGTCAGCGTCCTTATGCTGCACTGTGTGTGTGTCCTGGCTGCTGCTATTAGCTGAGCTGCTGGGATTCCTCACGTCTCTCTCTCTCTGTATTCTGCTGGTACCACTTGGCTAGGCAACTTGAGTCCTCTGCGCTGTGCTGACCCCTCCGTGTTGCTTTGCTCTGGTACTAGGGGCATCTAGAGATCCCACTGTTCCGGGATTCACTGTGCTGTGGGTGCCAGACACAGTACCGGATCCGATGTCCGTTTCTGTGCGTTCTTCTGGGGCAAGTGAAGGTATCACTCCAGCTCCCAGACGTGTTCCTCAGTCTCAGTCAGTTCTCCTGTTCCTCTGACCCTCACTAGGTCTGCACTGAGCTAACTCTGCTCTCTGTGTGCTCTTCACAGCCCTGCTCCGAGCTGAACTGAGCTCTCCCTCATGGGCAAGAGTATATAAGGAAGCAGGTTGTGCTCCCCCTCTTGGCCCAGAGGTGCTAGTGTTTGTCAGTGTGTAGTGGGGAGAGAACCCATGTGGTGTTATTGTGGCACATTAACCCATGGGGTGCCACATATGGACACAGTATGAGGAGTGACAGGGGGATGGCTACAGCACAGTACGTGGAGTGAGGGGGATTGATGTGGACTCAGTATGGGGAGGGAAAGGGATGGCTGCTGACACAGTATGAGGAGTGAGAGGGGGATGGGTGTGAACACAGTATGTGGATTAAGGGGAATGGCTGCTGACACAGCATGAGGAGTGAGAGGGGGATGGGTGTGAACACAGTATGTGGCGTGGGGGAGGATGGCTACTGACACAGTATGAGGAGTGAGAGAGGGATAGGTGTAGATACAGTATGTAGAATGAGAAAGGGATGAAGTAATGAAGAAACAGTAGGGGATGAGAAAAATATAAAGGGGCACAGAATAGAGACTGAGCGTGTGTGGAGCTGTATGGAGAGGAGGCAGCATGCGGGGGGGAGGGGGGGGAAGACAGTATGTCGAGTTTGGGGGGTTTGATGAGGGAGAACAGTATAGGAGGATACAGTGTAGAGGATAGTGTGACCATGGAGTCCAGTATGGAAAGGAGTGGGCAGTGTGATCAGGGGGCAGTGTGGAGGGCATGTGCCAGAAGAGGGACAGTGTAAAAATCATATTTTGGGTAGGGAACAGTGAGGAGGAGCAACTATTTATTCCGGGGCACAGAGTGGGGCAGATATTTTTACTCAGGAAAATGTTGATCATTCTGCTATTTTTAAGGGTATCTTGTCGGGATGTGCTGAAGAAGATCAGAGAAGATGGAAAGCAAGCTGTGGATATGAAAAGTCATCATGATGTCTGGACAAGAGGAAGAGAAGAAAAAGACGACCCCTATCAGAGACAACATTATCTATAAGGTACCTGGATGTAAATCATTATTTGTGATAATGACTAATTCTTATCAATGCTGTGGTTCCTGTATGCTTTTATTGATGGCTGGTAACAACAACTCCCAGTATGTCCTAACCATTGCTAATGATTAAATAGTAGTGGTAGGTTCATACAGTACAAATGTGTATTTGTCAGACCTGACATTACAATTGTTTTACCATGTTCTGATGGTGGTTCTGATGTTGAATATTGGTACTGATGAGGGTTGTGATTTCTGTAATGATGGGAGTTCTATTTATGTATTTCTGTACTTCTGGTGGGTCTGGTTATGTACTTCTGTACTGATGATGGTTTTGACATAGTGTTTCTGTACCTCTGGTGGGTCTGGTGATATATTTCTGTACTGATGAGGGTTTTGACTTTGTATTTCTGTACTGATGGGGGTTATATAGATGTATTTCTGTACCTCTGTTGGGTCTGGTGATGTATTTTTGTACTGATAGGGGTTATATGGATGTATTTCAGTCCCTTTAGTGTGTCTCGTGATGTATTTTTGTGTCAATTGTTCTGATCCTGTACACATCTAACAATCCATAACTTGTAAGCTTTCTTGATACATGGCTATGTTAACAAAGTTTTGTGGATTCTGACAAGTTAAGGGTTCTATGTATGTATTTGTTAGAAGCATTAAATGGGTTTTCCCAAGTTTGTGATGAGTCTGCAGTTACTCTATGTGTCTCTATGTGACTGCAGACTTCTGATTTCTCACAGAGCGCACACTGCCTGCTGTCAGGATTGTCTGGTGCTGACGGTGAGAGTGGAAGGTCACGTAATTATAAGTATGCAATTTACATACATGCAGTCACGTGCTGACTAGACATGCGAAGCTTCGATCAATTAAATGAATTGAGCGAGGCCTGACATGTCTAGTCAGAATGTGGACCGACTCCATATTAATGTCTATGGATGTAGAATGGGTGGTTAGAAAAGCTGATGAAGTGAATGTGGAGGGTGGACAAACTTTATCCATTCAGAGTTTTTGATGAAAAATGATACATTGACTATCATGAAATTTTCCTTTAATCATAGACGCTTGGATTGTTGCTCCCATAGTCATTAAAGGGAACCAACCACCCCAAATGACCCCCCCGGACTAATAATATCGTTCCCTACTTGCAGCACATACATGTGCTGCAAGGTTTTTTGCTAAAAAAACTGCTTTATAAAACTTAAGATAATGCTTTATAAACTTTATAACCAAGGACGGGTGGGCGTGACTTACATGTGGCAAAAGCCGAGATTCTGCTGTCACTCATTCTGATCTCTGGCTCGCAGCAGTAACGGCCAGCCCTTTTTGCAGCGTCCCAGGCTGGTGCACGGGATGTCATGCCCGTGCACACGTCATCAGCTACAGCCGGGAAGCGAGCGCGCGCTCTGACTTCCACAGCCGAGCGCAGGGAGTCAGAGCGCGTGCTCGCTACCCGGCTGTAGCTGATGACGTGTGCACGGGCATGACATCCCGTGCACCAGCCTGGACGCTGCAAAAAGGGCTGGCCGTTACTGCTGCGAGCCAGAGAGGAGAATGAGTGACAGCAGAATCTCGGCTTTTGCCACATGTAAGTCACGCCCACCCGTCCCTTGGTTATAAAGTTTATAAGCATTATCTTAAGTTTTATAAAGCAGTTTTTTTAGCAAAAAACCTTGCAGCACATGTATGTGCTGCAAGTAGGGAACGATATTATTAGTCCGGGGGGTCATTTGGGGTGGTTGGTTCCCTTTAACAGCCCGTTTATATTGGCTAGTTACTCAAGGACCACCGGCTGCAGCATCTGTGCCAGTGGAATGTTTCTTTGTCTCTTTTGTCCCTGTTTGTCCAGCTCTGCGGATGCCCAGACATGATCTTCCTGAAATATGTCACATCAGTTTAAACATTTACAGAACATGGGCGCCAGGAGGCTTCTCCGGCACATCCACAGTCTGGGGTGCAATCCATGCAGTGCTCTTCTTTCCCCAGGAATGAGATAAGGGAGCTTTTTTCGGGATGTCATCAGATTTTCTATAGCTTTACAGCAGGTTTCACGATCCCCTCTGGCGTGATATTATGTTGTTACTTTCAAAGCTCCCCTTGCCGCTCATTCTATAGTCGCCCTATGATATGATGGGGCTTTAATAAAACTGTTTTATCTGGTGCAACAATGACACGAGCTACAGCTGTACGAGCTGATAAACTCAGCATCTCACTTCGTCTTTCTTCTTCAAGGAGTTTAATCCTTTTGCTGCATTGCCATGCAGGCCTCTGGGGCAGTAACAGGATTAAGATCCCTCACCAACCAGTACAATGAGAGCATCTCATCTTTGCAAAGTGCAGTCATTTTTTATCAGTCACCCATAAGTGACTCTCACTGCACAAGCATGGTAACACACAATTTGGACTAAATTGATTGGATTGGCTGAATTAGATTAATGTTGTGAAAAGTGAAAGAAAAACGTCTTAAAGCATTCTGACCAACAATTCTGGAAAGCCAGAAAAAAGTTGAATTCCAGCCCGATTACAGGAACCATTGGCAAATTTGTGGGGTAATGCTGTACCCTTGTAAGGAGATGGACATGTAGCCAGCAGTCCTTCTTGAAAGCACCATTGTTTTATGCTGTATATGTAATGTACAAGTATAATGTGATAGGTGTTAATGATGTGCTGTGTGAAATGTGTTTTGTCCGACAGTCAGAACAGTGAGGGTTAATGTATGGGACTAGCTCAGAGTGGGATGGGCTTGAGTGCAGGGATAGTGACAATTTCCTGCCAGAACATTAGATAGGGCACAGCCTCAGACAGAGGCAGACCTAAGGTCTGTCTAGCTGCATGCCACATAACTTGGGTGTCTCTTAAGTGAGAGGAGATTGTGGATAGATTGTGATTCTGAATAAAGAGGAAGAAGACAATAGGTTGAAGTACAGAGTGATCTACTGGAACCGGGTCAGAGAACTGACTAAAGAACTAATTGACCGAGTGGAGATGGATTCTGGGACAGGATGCCTATTGCACTGGGTTTACAACTCAGAGTGTAGGGAAATGAATAGGAATGTACCACAACCATCTATGTGTTAAACCTGATTGGTTTATTATTAATGTTCTTATGGTATATTCTACTGACCTGTCATGAAATGTATAAGACTCAACTGTCAATTGTCTACTGTTATGTTGTAATGCATGTCTATGTTCTGCTGTTATGATACTGAAATTTCCCTCAGGATCAATTAAGTATAGTTTATTTTATCTTATCTTATCTTATCTTAGAAAAAAGTAATGGGCCAGGACAGAACATAGGTGTGACATCATGTGAGTACTCTTCCCCGGCAGGAAGCTAAAAGCTAAGTCCGGCTATATTGGCAAATCAGTCCTCCAGGAGACAGGTAAGATGCAGAATCTCGGGTGGAAAGAATGACTTTCATGGACTGTATTGTTATTTTAATCTGGTGGTGAAACAAGTGGAATTATCGGAGCAATAACAAATCAGGTTAAATATGTAAAAAGACTATGTGTGAAGATATTCTGTGTTAATGAAAGAACGTACGAGAAGTTGGGTACCTGCTATCTGCTGTATATAGTTACCATCAATGTTTGTGCAGTGCAATAAAGTTTTTAAAGAATTGGTGGTTTCCCTCAATGGCTTGGTTAACATCTGGTCCTAGCCATCGGCATCATACAACCTGCAAAGACGCATGGCTCTTATAAACACAAGTCCATACACCCAGCCAGGACCCCCTCCTTCATGTAGGGTGCTGAGGCAGAAGATATGTAGACCTCACCCATGACTACCTCGTGCCACGTTACACCCTCCCTGAACAACATTTCCAGAAGGTTTCTTCCGGGTGTGGAGGAAGTATAAAGGAGATGTGGCCTAAAAATAGGGGTGTCACAAAGCTCTCACTGATCTCAGGGATACCAGTTTAGGAAAACACTGCGGGCAGCTGGCTAAAGCGCTCAAACACAGTGAAATCCATGGTGCATTGCCCCCTGCCCTCCATTTGCATATAAAAATAGGGGTGTGCATACGGTAAAAAAATATTGGCTTCATGCATCAGTATAATCTCAAAGGAAATGCTCATGATATACCATACATTATATTAATTTTGGCTGGACCAATTTCACGAGCCATCGCTAACTATGAAATGCGTAATGTGGTGTCCCAATTTTCCTCTGACAATAGATGTTGGGAGAGCAAAGGTTTAGACAGTTGGATTTGACATGCCTGATCCTTTGTTTCTAAAAGGGAACCTGTCATGTCCTTTTTTGTTTTTAAACTGCCTCCAATGTATCAATGTAATGCATCAGTAACCTGGTTTAAAAAAAATCCATGAATTTATCATAACAAAAGCACTTTAGATGGTTAGGTGTTTGCATTAAGTACTTGCACAAACAGTCATTGGGGTGGATACTTCATATGGTATCAGTCATGTCAATCTACTTCATTCATGCACTTTTTTAAATGTAGTCACGCCCCCTCCATTGTAATATATTGACATCACTGAAGGTTCTGCAGAAATTCACTTATGCTGAGCTCTGCTCATTAAGGTCACATGGTCGTAACATCACCACAGGTCCTTCACTAGCAGTTCCCCAATGTGAGCCTCGCCCATTATGGTCTCATTCTCACAGGACCTGTGGTGATGTCATGACCATGCGGGGGGCATGACTGTGTTTAAAAATCTGCATGACTGAAGTAGATTGATGTGACTGATGCCTGCTGAAGTATCCTTTCCGATTAATGAATATGAAGGTAAATAATATATACACCTAAGGATCTATTATGATAAATTATGATAAATTTATGTGTTTTTTTCAACCAGGTTAGTGGTGCACAGTGCATGATCTAAATAACATTGGAAGCGGTTTTAAAGCAAAAAAGGACATGGCAGGTTCTCTTTAAGGGTACGGACACACTGACGTGAAACTCGGACGACTGCAATGCGAGTAAAAATCGCATTGCAGTCAGACCAATGTTATTCAATGTCAGAGAGCACATTTCCGAGTGTCGGACATTTTTTTCTCATCCAATTCACGGATGACGAGTCAGTCGAAACATGCTGCGATAGTATGCGAGTCACTAGCCAATGCAAGTCTATGGGTTTCTTACAGTTCGTTCACAGACATTCACTCCAGTTTTCTTCCATTTGTTCCTCATTTGTTTTGTTGTGCATTTCTTGGTTTGGAGACATATTGCTTTAAGCTTCCGGTTTTGATGCTTTGATGTCTTCATTGGTCTACCAGTATGTTTCCCTTTAACAACCTTCCCATGTTGTTTGTATTTGGACCAGATTTTAAACACAGCTGTCAACAACCAACATCTTTTGCAACATTGCGTGTTGATTTACCCTCTTTTAAGATTTTGATAATCCTCTCCTTTGTTTCAATTGACATCTCTCGTGTTGGAGCCATGATTCATGTCAGTCCACTTGGTGCAACTTCTCTCCAAGGTGTGAACACTCCTTTTTAGATGCAGACTAATGAGCAGATCTTATTTGATGCAGGTGTTAGTTTTGGAAATTAAAATTTACAGGGTGTTTCCATAATTTTTTCCTCAGAATTGAGTGAGGCTAGGATCACTTTTGCGGCAGTAAATGTCCTCAAAACCGGATCAGAAATTGCAGCCCATAGGAGCCCATTATCCATGGTCCTAAAAGCATTAACATTAGGTCTATGGTGGTGCGCTGCCCATAGACCTAATGGTAATGGTTTCAGGACCAAGGCTAGCGGCTCATACAGTACGTACATTATGTACTGTATCTACTGCACAGCGAGGAGACGCCAGGTTCATTCATAAAATTGAAAATGCCGGCAATACTATAAATGCCCACATTAACCGCTCACATGGCCACCTGAGTGGACAGCAAGTCTCTAGGGGGTGTGGCCACCCCCTAGAGACATGTTGCTTACATCTATTATTAACATTAACCCTTTGTTCATCCCTGCGTCAGCAGGGATGAACAAAGTATCCGGCACATTCAGAGCAATCCGTTTGCCGGATTCCGGCTTAGGGACACATAATGTGTCAAAATTGAGTGCGAATGCAACTGCGATTACCGCATCCAGATGTGTATGCGGTAAACGCAATTGCACTTCCAAGTGTGACCCTAGCCTGTGTCCATAATTTTTCCCCCTGCTTGGTCTACAAAAGTAACCGTTACTGTCTAGCACATTTTATTTTTCAAGATTTCTTTTAGTGTTTGTTCAAGGTAGAGAATTGACATTTGAAATGACTTTAGTTTGGTGCCATGTCTGATCTGCTTTTTTTCTACAAAATTAAACAACTGAATGGACATCCTCCGAGCCGGGTGATTCCATCATTTTTGAAAGGGGTTGTACATGGGAGACGGAAAAAGATTAGCTTTTTGTCAAGAGGGCATTAAGCTGACAACTATACAAGGAGTATAGGCTCCATATATTAATAATACAATTTTTTTTTTTGCACCAATGGTTGCATTGCCAGCACTCGACACCAAGGGTATGTGTGCCTCAGTTCTCTTGCCCAATACCCAAAACTCCAGTTAGAAATCCACCAGTAATGGTATCTGCATTCCCCTCTGGTGTCCCAGGTGTTTTTTGAGTCTACCAACACCACCAGATTCAAACTAAAATCACCCTGATGTGTCAAGGACCCTAGCAGACAGCAGTGTGAAGAAGGAGTTATGGCACATATGTTGGGTCTATTATGAAGCCAACATTTTTAAAAAGTCAATAAAAATGACAGTTAGTAGACAAACATATGCAGGTCTACTATAAATGTGTCTTGTATTGATCCTGATTTACAACCTGTATTATTGTTCACTGCTGAATTATTAATACCCCAGGCTTCAGAGCTGAAATCTTCAACCTTATCTTCCATGTTTTGGCTGCATCTACTTTAAACCAAGAGCTTCCCCACTGAAGGAGTTTGCAAACTTGCTGACTGTTATAATTAAAAATCAGCAGAATTATGAGTGTCGCTCTGGAGTATAATGCAGTAAAAAAATATAAATTCAATGAAAGGAGCTGATTCATCAAGACTTGTGCTATGCAAGCCGTTCTTGATGATGGGGGCGCTGGAGTCGGAAGCTAAGTGGAGACCACTTAATAAATTTGGCGCATGTTTTAGCTAACAAAAAATGTCCTGCATTCCAGACCTGGAGAAAAAATCACTTATAATTCACACCACTTTTATGGTTAAATTATGATGAATTTGTCATGCATGTGCTTTATCAAAAAGTTGGTGGACATGACAGCAACTGGTGCAATAATGCCCAAATCTGCAAAAATTTGAGCAGATTTACACCAGAATACTGTCATGAACATCTTGATAAATAGTTTGTAAAGGTATAAGTGGTAAACCATTGCCCAAAGACGTAAGCACCCTTTACCACTTCTGAATGGTCTGGGATCTGATTTTGCCATTGTTACTATATTCCATCCAAGATCCACGTGGAAAGGAGGCAGCAGCGTGTGATGATGACTAATTATGTGTGTATAAAACTTTTTTGTGGTGCCCATTTTTTAGCAGTCACTTGGATTGGAATAACTATAGAATTTAATCTGGGTGATTTTCTGTGTTTTATAAAGGATTCTCATTAAGTTTCCATATTAGGTGTTCTCAAGCTAAAGATTGATTAACACATAAAGTCTGTAATACGCCGTCATTGTCCCCTGTGGAATACACTTTAGACTTTTACGATTAAACATTGATTCTTGTTTTTATGTTTCGAGCTAATATACTGTGACCTACATTCATCAAATGGATATAAAAGAGAAGTAAGCTTTATATAAAGTGTAGGAGAGCTCATGACGGACACTCTCACTGCAATATCTGGGTATCAGAATACTGGCAGGAAATAGAATGCCTTTTGGATGGATTTATCAGACCATAGTACATATCCTTTAGTGGCCTGATCTGGTTCACACAGTGCTCAGAAGACATAGATATACATGAACCCATAGCACTGGCATTAGTGATGTCCCTACCTATTAATCAATTCATAGAGCTTCCCTTCTTGAACAGTGATCTAGGACTATAGGCAAAGAAAAACAAATTTCAGCTCACCATGTCCACTTGGCATAACTAGACCTGTCCCCCCCCGCACGTTGGTCAGATGTAGAGGCCCCTAAATCCTATAAGGACATACAAATTGCTCTCCCTCCTCCTTCATTATGTAGTAATTAGGGATGAGCGAGTATACTCGTTACTATTCGGTACTCGCCGAATAGTACAGTATTCAGGCTACTTGTTATTCCGCCAGTTTCCTTGTGATTACTCACTAGGAGTTACGAGTCTAATGTAAATCAATGGGAAATGCGAGTAATTCCTCAGCTTGACCCTACACAGTGGTCTGGGGGCTGAGGAAAAGGCTGAAATGGGTGCATGATTGTTTAAAAGCCGGCAGTAAAAAGCCGCCGGCTTTTGAACAATCATTCAGCCCGCTCCTCCGCCTCCGATCCCAATCCTCCACTCCCCCGACGCCTCCCACTCCGATCCTGAGTTAGGACCGGGTTGGGAGCGCAGCACAATAGAGTGGGGAGTGAAGGACTCGGCGGGGAAGCCGACGGTGAGAAGACTTCACCACTGGCTTTCCTGTTCGGTGCTGCTCTCCCCGCTCTCTGATGCCCCTTCCCTGCTCCCTGGTCATTTTTTTAATAAAGATGGAGTCTCTAAGTATTGTTTTGTTTTTTTTATAATAAAACTTTTTTTCTCTGTGTTGTGTTATTTTTTTTTATAACACATTAGTAGAAATTCATGACGGTCATGTCTAATATTGGCGTGACCCATGAATTTCGGGCTTAGGGCCAGCTGTTAATACAAAGCATGCCCTAACCCCTTTATCACCCAGTGAGCTAACACACCAGGGCCTTGGATGAGTTAGGTACAGCACCAGAAAATGGCACTTCTATGAACGCGCCATTTTTTGGGTTGGCTGTGGACTACAATTCGCGGGGGGAGCCCAGAAAGCTTGCGCCTTCCTGCACTGTGGATTCCAGCCCCCAGCTGCCTAGTTGTCGCCGTATTTTTGTATGCCAGCCAGGTACAGCAGGCAGGAACGGGCTGCCCCCAACTCCCAGCTGCCTATTTGTACCTGCCTGGAGACAGAAATAGGGAAGCCCCTTTTTTTTTTATTATTCTTTCATGAATTTCATGAAATAATATAAAAAAATATGTGTTGTTTCGCGCCATTTCTGTGTCCAGGTACAGCTAGGGGCTGGAATCTGCAGTGCAGGGAGGCCCAAGCTTTTTCTGGGCCCCACCCTGCTGCGAATTGCAGTCTGTGTGATGGATGTGTGCGTGCATGGATGTGTGCGTGCATGGATGGATGTGTGCATGCGTGGATGTGTGCATGGATAGATGTGTGCATGCATGGATATATGTGTGCGTGGTTGTGTGCGTGGATGTGTGGATGCATGCATGCATGGATGTGTAGACGTGTGTGTGCATGGATAATTGTGTGCATGGATGGATGTGTGCATGGATAGATTGTGCGCATGCGTGGATGTGTGCATGCATGGATGTGGGCATGCGTGGATGGGTACATGGATGGATGTGTGCTTGTGTGGATGTGTGCATGCATGAGGGATGTGTGCATGCAAGAATGTATGCGTGCGTGGATGTGTGTGTGCGTGGATGCATGCATGGATGTGTGGATGCGTGCATGCATGGATGGATGTGTGCATGGATAGATGTGTTTGCGTGCGTGGATGTGTGGATGCATTCGTGCATGGATGGATGTTGCATGGATGGATGTGTGCATGGATGGATGTGTGCATGCATGGATGTGTGCGTGCATGGATGGATGTGTGCGTGGATGGATGCGTGCGTGGATGTGTGCGTGCATGGATGCGTGTGTGGATGCGTGCATGGATGGATGTGTACATGGATAGATGTGTGTGTGTGTATGCGTGGATGGGTGCATGCGTGGATGATGAGTGCATGGATGGATGGGTGCAACAAGGGATCAAGTGTCCTCTTGTAGTCTCTGGGATCATAGTCATGGTGCACTGTATGACAGATCATTGCCATACAGTGTGCAATAACTCTGACTGCAGAGACTGTAGGAAGGGGACACTTGATCTCTTGCTGAAGTCTCTGGATTGAGCAGAGGCGATTGAGCGTCGTGGGACCTTCGTTGTGGACTAAGCAGAGGGGATCGAGCATCGTGGGACCTTCGTTGTGGACTATGTTGGACCTTTACAATAAAGATGGAGTCCAAATTTTGTTTGTGTTTTTTTTTTCAAATAAAAAGGTTTTTCTCTGTGTGGTGTATTTTTTTTTACTATTTACTAGAGATTCCTAATTGCCGGGTCTAACATTTGCTCGACATTATGTATCTCGGGCTTAGTGTCAGCTGCCAATAAAAAGCTGGCATTAACCCCTTTATTACCCAGTTTGCAACCGGCACCAGGGCAACTGGAAGAGCCTGGGTACAGCGCCAGAAAATGACACTTCAATAAATGCGCCATTTTCTGGGGCGGTTGTGGGCAGCAATTTGCAGCATGGGGGGCCCAGCACGCTTGGGCCTCTCCATGCTGAGGATTCCAGCCCCCAGCTGCCTAGTTGTACCTGGCTGGGCCAAAAATATGGCGGAGACCCACGTCATTTTTTCTAGAATTAGTTCTAGAAATAAAAAAAAATGGGCTTCGCTGTATTTTTGGTTGCCAGTCAGGTACAACGAGGCAGCTGGGGGTTGCTGGCAGTCCATAGCTGCCAAGTTGTATCTGGCTGGACCAAAAATATGGCGGAGCACCACGTCATTTTTTTTTTCTAAAATCAGTTCTAGAAATATAAAAAAAGGCCTTCACTGTATTTTTGGTTGCCAGCCAGGTTCAACTTGGCAGCTGTGGGGCTGGAATCCTCAGTGTGGAGAGACCCAAATGTGGGCCCCCACACTGCAAATTGCAACCCACAGCCACCCCAGAAAATAGCACATTCATTAGAGGCGCCATTTTCTGGTGCTGTACCCCAACTCTGAAGAAGAAAGTGATGGTCCAGCTCCCGATGAATAATGCTCAAATGAAGATTTATTAATCAAATAATTTTCCAGTTGTCAGTACAGCCGGTGTTAGTGCTCATAATGCATGGATATTAAATATACAGAGAGCAACGCAAGGCGACATGTTTCGGACCAAGGTCCTTTTTCAAGCCTGTTGCCCTGGTGGTGCTGGTGGCACACGGGTTCGTCATACATGACATGGTGTCCGCTAACAATTTCAATGGAAAAATTAGCTCCAATTGTTAGCGGAAACCATATCGCGCATGAAGAGCTCCTCCCTGTGTGCCAGAACATTGGAGATCCCCCACAAGTGACCCTATTTTGGAAACTAGAACCCTAAAGGAACTTATCTAGATGCATAGTGAGCACTTTGAACCTCCAGGTGCTTCACAAATCGATCCGTAATAAGGAAAAAGTGCTTTTTTTTCACACAAATTCTCTTTTTTAATTTTTACAGATCAATTTGTGAAGCAGTTGGGGGTTCAAAGTGCTCACTATGCATCTAGATAAGTTCCTTGAGGGTCTAATTTACAAAATGGGGTCACTTGTAGGGGAGATCCAATGTTTAGGCACATGGGGTCTCCCCATACGCGACATGGTGTCCACTAACAATTGGAATTGTTAGTGGATACCATGTCACATATTGAGAGCCCCTTTGTGCCTAAACATTGGAGTTCCCCCACAAGTGACCCCATTTTGGAAACTAAACCCCCCAAGGAATTTATTTAAATAGGTGGTGAGCACTTTGAACCCCCAAGTGCTTCACAAATTAATCCGTTATAATGAAAAAAATAATTTTTTGTGGAAAAAAAAAGTACTTTTTCATTTTTACGGATCAATTTGTGAATCACCTGGGGGTTCAAAGTGCTAACTATGTATCTAGATAAGTTCCTTGGGTGGTCTCGTTTCCAAAATGGGGTCACTTGTGGGGGAGCTCCAATGTTTAGGCACACAGGGGCTCTCCAAACATGACATGGTGTCCGCTAACAATTTGAATGGAAAATTAGCTCAAATTGTTAGCGGACACCATGTCACGTTTGAAGAGCCCCTGTGTGCCTAAACATTGGAGCTCCCCCACAAGTGATCCCATTTTGGAAACTAGACCCCCAGGGAACTTATGTAGATGGGTGATGAGCACTTTGAACCCCCAGATGTATCAGAAATTGATCCGTAATAATGAAAAAGTATTTTTTTTCCCACAAAAATGTTCTTTTTTTATTTTTACAGATAAATTTGTGAAGCACCTGGGGGTTCAAAATGCTCACCACCCATCTAGATACGTTCCCTGGGGGAACTAAGTTCCAAAATGGGATCACTTGTGGGGGAGCTGCAATGTTTAGGCACACAGGGGCTCTCCAAATGCGACATGGTGTCCACTAACAATTTGAATAGAAAATTAGCTCAAATTATTAGCGGACACCATGTCGCGTTTGGAGAGCCCTGTGTGCATAAACATTGGAGCTCCACCACAAGTGACCCCATTTTGGAAACTAGACACCCAGGGAACTTATATAGATGGGTGATGAGCATTTTGAACCCCCAGGTGCTTCACAAATTAATCTGTAAAAATGAAAAAATAATTTTTTTGTGGAAAAAAAAACCTTTTTCATTATTACGGATTAATTTGTGAAACATCTGGGGGTTCAAAGTGCTCACCACCCGTCTAGATAAGTTCACTGGAGGTCCATTTTCCGAAATTGGTTCCCTTGTGGGGGAACTCCAATGTTTAGGCACACAGGGGCTCTCCAAACGCGACATAGTGTCCACTAACAATTTGAGCTAATTTTCTATTCAAATTGTTTGTGGACACCATGTCGCGTATGGAGAGCCCCTGTGTGCCTAAACATTAGAGCTCCCCACAATTGACCCCATTTTGGAAACTAGACTCTCCAGGGAACTTATCTAGATGGGTGGTGAGCACTTTGAAGCCCCAGATGTTTCACAAATTAATCCATAATAATGAAAAAGTACTTTTTTTTTCACAAATATTTTTTTTTAGCCTAACGTTTTTCATTTTCACATCGGCAAAAGGATAAAATGCATCCTAAAATTTGTTGGGCAATTTCTCCTGAGTACATTGATATCTACTCATATGTGGTCATAAACCACTGTTTAGGCGCACAGCAGGGCTCAGAAGTGAAGGAGTGCCATTTCAACTTTTGAATGGAAAATTAGCTCCAAAAGTCAAATTGCGCTCCTTCCCTTCTGAGCCTTGCCCTACGCCCAAACAGTGGTTTATGACCACATATGAGGTATCGGTGTACTCAGGAGAAATTGCTCAACAAATTTTATGATTCATTTTATCCTGTTGCCCATGTGAAAATGGAAGAATTGAGACTAAAAGAACATTTTTTTTAGAAAAATTAAAATGTCCATTTTTTCCTTCCACGTTGCTTTAGTTCCTGTGAAGCACCTGAAGGGTTAATAATCTTCTTGAATGTAGTTTTGAGTAGCTTGAGGGGTATAGTTTTTGAAATCGTGTCACTTTTGGGTGTTTTCTGTCATGTACACCCCTCAAAGGGACTTCAAAAATTATTGACCTAAATTTACCACTAACATGAAGCCCAATATGTCACGAAAAAATAATCTCAGAATCGCTAGGATCCGTTGAAGCGTTCCAGAGTTATTACCTCATAAAGGGACTCTGGTCAGAATTGACAAAAATGCCAAGGTCTTTAGGGTCAAAATAGGCTGGGTCCTGAAGGGGTTAAAGAGGACCTGTTACCCCTGGTGCTATGCTAACTGAATGCAGCACTGAATGCAGTGTGTCTGCTGCATTCAGGGAAGGGGTCCCCCATGTCTCTAGCGCCCCAGTAAGTTGTACAAAAGACTTTATAAAGTTTATGGATAAGGAGTCCAGAGGGACTTACTCAGTAATGAGCCTTCGCTGTTGTATGGTGACCTCCCTGTCTCCCGCCCTCTCTTGTACAGCCTCCTGTATGTGTCATAGCTGCTCCCTGGTGTCCTCCCCACCTCCAGCCCTCTCTTGTCTACCTCCAGCCCTCTCTTGTTCAGCCTCCTGTATGTGTGTCTCCTCTCTACAGAGCGAGCAATGGGCGGGAGCGGTCCTGACAGCTGGCATGCCTCCTGCCAGTGACATCGGCGCCGGAGCCTTCCCTGCTCCAGATTTTGCATGTTCAGTAGGGCGGGCTCCGGCGCTGATGTCACCGGCAGGAGACATGCCAGCTGACGGGACCACTCCCGCCCATTGCTCGCTTTGTAGAGAGGAGACACATATAGGAGGCTGAACAAGAGAGGGCTGGAGGTGGACCAGAGAGGGCTGGAGGTGGGGAGGACACCATACAACAGTGATGACTCATTACTGAATAAGGCCCTCTGGACTCCTTATCCATAAACTTTATAAAGTCTTTTTTACAACTTACAGGGGTCTATAGACATGCGGCACCCTTCCCTGAATGCAGCAGACACGCTGCATTCAGTACTGCATTCAGTTAGCATAGCACCAGGTGGGTGACAGGTCTTCTTTAAAGCAATAAGTAGTAAAAAAACCCACAAAAATAAACATGATTTTTATTTTATTTGTTTAAAAAAAACAGCACATACAACACTACTTGGGGCTAAGTCTGGTATTGCAGCTCATCTGCTTTAAAAGGAATCTGTCAGCAGGTATTTGTTATGTGAGCTTAGAACAGCATACTGTAAGGATTAAAAATCAAAAAACAACTGTGTCTCTATTATCTGTGTGTAAGCTATTGTTTCCTTAAAACTAAAGGCTTTATCACCTGGTGATTATCATTACTGGTCTGCTTTATGACACACAGGGCAGTCTGACATGCCCCCTACTGTAATTGACACCTCATTGTCAATGTGTACAATTTCTATAGATAACCTGGTGGGGCAGGGGCGGCTCTCCCAACTCTTGTGTGTTTTCTAAACTAAATTGATTGTGTGAGAATGGCTACAGTCAATGATCTATGTGAGACCTCGTTGGGATTCCTTGCCTGCATTATTCTTGTCTCAGCTGAGGTAGAAAAACCTGCTGACAGATTCCCTTTAAATTGAATTGAGCTGAACTGCAATACTATTCATCACCTGTAAACTAGAGTGGCACTGTTTTTGCTAAAGAGTAGAATTTTGTTTTACACCACGATTAACAGTACTCAAAGCCTTTAACTGAGGCATGGCTTGAATACAGAGGGAACAGTAAGGAATAATGCAACCCCCACCTCCCAAAAAAATGTCTCTTAATAGAGTTAAGATATCCCCTCCACAGAACAGGCTACACATTGCATAACAGAGAGTGCAAGACCCGGGCTCTTAGCATTGATTCCTACAGCACGACTACCTTCATTAATCTCTCGCTGAATTATAAAGTTTCTTAATTACCCTTGATTAATTAGGGTTCTCTCTGTAATTGTGTCCCTGAGCTGAGTGTCGCTGCTGATAATTAGTGACCCAGAAATCTGTATTAAGGCAATTAGCATTGTGCAAAGAACAGGACAAACTCCGACTCTCAGTCACAAGCGCTGGAATTGTAGGTTCTATTGGGACTGGGATCCGGGAGCTAATGACTGTGAAATGAATACTTAACCCCTACTTTGCCAATGAAAAAAGACTGTGGTGTATGCAAATTGTCACTTCAGTGAGGAAGTGAGAAACTCTAATACCACCCAATAATCTTTAAAGTCATAATCGACTCTTTAACAAGCCTTTTAATATGACTTAGGATTTGTGCCAGATCAGAACCCAAAACTGCAGGCATTGTGTTTCGGGGAGATTACCCCTCATCAGTGCAGTGTGTGGGAATTCTGATCTGGCAGTGGTGTATGCTCATTCTCATCCTAAATCGCAGATTTACTACAGCAGCAACAAAATGCCAACAAGTCTGGGGGAGGAAACAGTGACAAAGCAATGACATCCAGACTGAGGACCATAGGAGGGGATAGAGGGCTTAGGATCATAGAATCACGTGACAGTTTATTAGTGATAGTACTTATAAAAGGGCAGACAAGGGCGCAAATAGGGTCGTAACCGGTTTGAAAGCACTAAATAATAGTGATATTTACTGCTCACCTTGTTGGGTTGTGCCACTCACAACCATGTATATTTGCTGCAGGACCCACACTTCCACGTGGATAATGCTGGAGATGCAAGATTCAAACAGGATGGTGTGTCACGGTCCGCGCTGCTGTACACTGTATATTTGAATATCGTGTATATTCCTGATGAAGGAGCAGGGATGGCTCCGAAATGCATAGAGATGAGCAAAAAATAAACACCTTTATATCATCCAGTGGTCCTGATCTATATATAGCAGCGCAGACTTTGACACACCATCCTGTTTGATTTTTATCAGTGATGTCTGTTGGAATATGTTTAGTGCAACAGCTCCAATCCTGTATGTGTAAGTGTTGTATTGCTAGGTTTGTGCATTGTCAGTAAAGTTAGTTTAAAAAATAAAAAAGGAGAACACTCCCAGAGGCTCACACACAGGATATATGATGTGACTGTAACCAGTTTCCTGTGTCTGTGCATGGGAAGAGAAGCACAGCAGCTTGCTGATGCTGCAAAGGAACATTTAAGATGTATATTCCTGTTTCCACAAAGCCCTTCATATATGTAGCTGTGTTTTGCTAATAATTAAAGCTAATTTCTGTTGTCAACACGCTTTAAGTGTATCCTGAATGATCTGCTGCCAACAGGTTATGGACCCAGCGTGACAAAAAACCCCAGGAGTGACACAGAAGAATAATAAGGCAACAGAAGCAAAACCAGCAGAGCAACAGAGAAGATGTCCACAAGCAGGGATCACTGCCAGTTCTCAGTGCAAAGTCTCACCAATCAGAATTATCAGTCCTGGAAATTCAAGGTGAAGATGCTGCTCATAAGAGAAGGTATGTGGAAATATACTCAGGAACAAGTGCCTCATCCATTACCAGATAATTGGGTAGAGAAGGATCAGAAAGCACAAAGCACTATCTCCCTTAGTGTAGATGATGATCAGATTGTGCATATATGCAAGTGTGCAACTGCAAAAGAGATGTGGGATGAGTTACAAAAAGTGCATGAAAGATCAAATCTCAGCAATAAGCTTTATCTCATGAGAAAACTGTACTAGTCTAAGCTAAGTGATGGCCAGAATATGCAGGACTATATAAGAAACACCCTAGAGATTGTGGAGCATCTCAGAGGTATTGGAGAAGAAACTAAAGACTTTAATGTAGCTGCACTACTATTAAGTGGTCTTCCAGAAAGCTATGACACACTTGTCACTGCATTAGATGCATGGCCAGATGATGAGCTCACACTAGAATATGTCAAAGGCAAGCTTGTAGATGAATTCAAGTAAAAGACGCACAATGTATGCAGCCGTAATGAATCTAAAGGAGAGACAGCATTAAAGACACAGGACTTTCCAAAATATAAGAACAAACTAAGGGAAACTCGGAAATGTTTTGTCTGTAAAAAGCCCTGCCACCTTAAAGCAAACTGCAGAGTTTGGAAAGCAAGAATGAGTAATCTTAAAAAAGCAGAACAGTGATCAAAAGGTGAAAACAGCTATAAAAGAAAAGTCTACATGTGTTGAAGCTACATTTAATACAATTACAAGCTCATCTGCAAAGCATATATGATGTATAGATTCTGGTGCTAGCAGCCATATGACAAATAATAAGGACTTTTTCACTAACCTTGATGAAAGCAAGTGAGAAAAGGTCATCTTAGCTAATGGTCAATATATGAGTTCAGAAGGAGTAGGAGACGGCTACCTCCACTGTCCAGTTTCCTCAGCACAAAGCAGAAAGATCTCAGTAAAGGATGTTCTGTATGTTCCCAGTCTTGAAAGCAATCTTCTGTCTGTAAAGAAGCTTACGCAAAAGGGAAATGTAGTTACTTTTAAAGACAACAGCTGCATTATATCAAAGAAGGGTCACACTCTTGCAGAAGGAAAAATCCAAAATTAACTTTATCAGCTAAAATGCAAAGAAAGAGTGTACAGTGCTAGACAAGATTTGCATAAGAACTGTATCCATGTATGGCACAGACATCTTGGGCACAGAGATCCAGAAGCAGTAAAGAAGCTAGGTCAACTAGCAAATGGTGTTGAAATCAAGCAATGTAGTCAAATAAGGAAGTGTGCTAGCTGTCTTAAAGGGAAAATGTCCAGAAAATCCTTTCCTACAGTAAGCTGCACTAGATCTGCACAGCCACTGGATTTGATACACACAGATGTTTGCAGTCCAATGAGTGTTCAAACTCCAAGCAAGAAGAGACATTTTCTCACATCTATTGATGACTACTCCAGATATAGAGTTGCCTACCTGCTTCACAGTAAGTTCCACAGAAACGTGAAGAATGTCTTGCCGTAGTGTTCAACAAATTTGGAAGAATGCCAAATACCCCGGGTGCACATAATGGGACTGAGTATACAAGTAGTAAGTTGCAAACCATTTTGAAAAGGAATGGAATCGTGTTCCAGAGTACCATTCCATACAACACAGAACAGAAAGGTATTGCAGAGAGAACTAATCGCACTCTTTGTGAAAGTAGAAGAAGTATGTTGTTTGATGTCAATCTACCTACAACGTATTGAGGAGAAGCCATCATGACAGCTTGCTATCTTCAAAAAAGACTGCCAAGTAAAGCCACAAATAAAACTCCATGTGAGCTATGGAACTGCGAGAAGCCTAACCTGAAACACCTCAGGATATTTGGAAGCAAAGCCTTTGTGTATGTTTCAAGTTCCAAGTGGGGATGACAAGCAAGGAGTCCTAGTGGGCTATAGCAAAACTCAAAAAGGATACAGAATCCTGCACCTAGAGACCAACACAGTAACAATCAGCAGAGACGTAGTGATTTCTGAGAACTCTGTTTCGCTCAAATTTCATGAAGTAACACCAGTCATTCAAGCAAAGGAACAAGAAGAAGAATCTCAGTCACATAACTCAAGACACTGAAAAAGAACACAGTGAAGTCTGGATAAGATCTGAAGAAGAACCAAGTCAACATCCAGTCAGGAGATCAGAAAGACCAAACAAAGGTATCCCAGCTAGACGCCTTATTTATAAGGTCAGAACACTTCGTGAATCAGAGCACAGTCATGGCAAGGAAAATGAGCCCTTAGAAGCCAAAGATTTGACAAAGCTCCAGTAATGAGAGTTACAGACAAGCAGTGGGGGCACTTCTGTATATAAGAACAACCAAGGATGTGTTGAACTTGCCAGCAGTGAGAAGATTAGTGCAAGGACTAAGCACATCGACATTAAGCATCACCACTTACGTGACTTAGTGGAACATGATGTACTAAAGTTTGTGTATTGCGAGTCTGACCAGATGTTAGCAGATGGTATGACAAAACCATCGCCAAGAGCCAAGTTTGAGGATTTCAGAACCGCAATGGGACTAACAGGATAAGTAGTTGTTGAGTGGGGGTGTTGGAATATGTTTAGTGCAACAACTCTAATCCTGTATGTGTAATTGTTGTATTGCTAGGTTTGTGCATTGTCAGTAAAGTTAGTTTAAAAAAAAAAAAAAAAAAAAAAGGAGAACACTCACAGAAGCTCACACACAGGAGATACCATGTGACTGTAAGCAGTTTCCTGTCTGTCTGTGCATGTGAAGAGAAGCACAGCAGCTTGCTGATGCTGCAAAGGGATTTTTAAGATGAATATTCCTGTTTCCACAAAGCCCTTCCTACCTGTACCTGTTTTTTGCTAATTAAAGGTAAGTTCTGCTGTCAACACACTTTAAGTGTATCCTGAACGATCCGCTGCCAACAATGTCCTTATGGGCAAAGCTGTTCTTTATGATGCTATCCCTTTAAATTTAATTTGATGACTTGTCCAACACATATAACTGCTATTGATGAGTGAGCATGCTAGCTACTGCTCGATACTCAATCGGGCATCAGGGTGCTTGGGCATTCTTGATAGTCATTCGAGTATTGCGGGTGCTCCAGCGCCATGCTTGAGTCCCCACCCCGGATGTTTCACAGCTGTTAAAAAGCCAATCAACATGCTGAGATTGTCTGCCATACATGGTGATGCCATAGCCATATTGGCATTACTGTGATTGGCCGTCCGCATCACGTCATTCTTATATGAGACCCAGGACTGTGATGCTCGGCACCCTGCTGTTCAGGTAGAGTTGATCTAAGAGGAAAAGCCTAGATTAGAGCAGCCATATAAGCAGAGTTGTACCCTTTAGTGCCTTTCATGTGGCACTAAAGGGTGTTTTTAGCATGGTTTAATCTAATAAATAAATAAATTAAAAATGACGTGGGATCCCCCAATTTTTCATAACCTTCCATGGTAAAGCAGATAGCTGCGGGCTGATATTATCAGGCTTGGAAGGCTCTTGGTTATTTGACCCTTTCCATCATAAATATATTAGCAGGAAGCTGCCCCAAAAGTAACGCATTACATTAGATGCACCAATTCTGTTGCTTTGCCCGGCTCTTCCCCATGGCCCTGGTGTGATGGCAATCTGGGTAATATTTTTGAGGTTGATGTTTCCAGACTGATAATATCAACCCACAGCTATCTGCTTTTGTGGCGCCCCTGAGGGTCCAGTCACCTCAGAGGTACTGCACATTAGCCAGAGGTGTGGTACCCCCAACCCCAGGTAAGGAGGAGGCACTACATGGTACTCACACACCGCATGCACCACTAGTCACTCCAGGCCAGTAAGATAGGGAAATTGATTAAACCCCCATCCCTGGTTGGAGATGGGGCTAAGATAGGGTGGTGGGTGGAACTGTAGGAAGGGGAGCTACTTAGAGGAGGTGACAGAAAGAGCAGGACCGTTTAGAGGGGAACACCAGGAAGTGGGAGTTCAGTTCAGTTCAGTTAGAGAGAAGTGACAGAGCAGTGAAAGAGTAAGGAGGAGGAGAGTTGAGTTCAAGTGAGAGAGCTGAGAATGATGAGTGCCAGGGGACTGGAGCCAGAGGAGCTCATTCCTGAAAGAGAGAGGTGGAGGGAGTCAGGCCGGAGCTTCAGAGAAGGAAGGGGTCCTAGAGGCACGGGAAGTGAGAAATTCACCCGTGGGGCTCGCATTCATTGCTGATCGCAGGCAAGTGGAGGGACCAGGGCTTCAGATGGTCACTGGGCCCATACTAGTAGAGTAGACTTGAAGCCTGAGCTAGCCAACCGGAGGCTGTTGCATCTCCAGAGCAGCAGCCAGATTCATGCCATTCGCTTTAAAAGAGGCCGGATAAGGCCAAAGGGGACGAAGAGTGCGTCGCCCAGTAGGATCTGAGGCCACTGGCGAGGGACACTGAGTGTGAATTGCAGGGTAGGAGGGAGAGAGCCAGCATGAGAGGTAGACGACTCGGAAAAGGTACACAGAAAGGGGTGCCAGCTAAGTGTTTCAAATCTACCTGGGAGTGGCTGGACCTCTGGCTCGTAGGACACAGCACCCGGCTGGACTTTACCACCTGAAAACAGTGAGTAAAAGTGTAGAACTCCATCAGCTATGTCCTCGAATTATTTCGGCGTCCCCTGCCCTGCATTGCAACTTCACCACCATCTGCACATTGACTTTTACACCTGCACTGGGGTACCGCTCCATCTACGGGGAGCGACAACATCTGGCTGCATCATCATCTGCCCCAGAGGTCTGAACTGCACCTTCTGTCATCCCTGGCCAAGCACTGTAGATCGCGTGACAACATATTTCCACAGAAGCTTAATCCCCGAACTTTTTAACTGACACCGCCAGGGTCATGGAGCCAGGACTTGACCCTCGTGACTTCCCCGCAGTAATGCAGCCTGGTTCCGAGCATCCCACGGCCCTGGTGGGTGTGTCACTTTACCTTGGCTGGTTGTCAAAAATGTCATTTTTTAAAATGATTTATTTATTCAGTTCCCAGCAGTGCCCTGGGAGACGGGGATCTGTCCAGGCTTCTTACCCATGCTGTTCCCATTCTGTTTGAGCACTGCTTCCATTCATTTCAACAATTTTTCTGCCCTTCCACAGCCCTCTTCTAGAAAAATGCTTGAGCTTCCCATTGACTTCCGTAAAACTCGTTACCCGAATCTAGCTTAGCCGAGCATCCGAAGTGCTATATTCCACTGTCGAGCACTCAAGCATTTTACTTCTCACTCATCGCTAATGACTACTGAAGGTAACACCATTGTGCTTTATAGATAGGGCACTCCTCTAATTCCTAAATATAATTCAAGATGATCCGTCATTTGCCATAAGTACTTTTTTTTTAACCTGGTGTAAATAGTGCTGTACTCATGAATTCAGAGTTGTTTTTCTGTTGTTCCTGCGACTCTTCTTTCACGGCCCTCTACTCCCATGATGTAAATTTAGCCTGTTTTATTTAAGTAGGTGTGGTTGCCAACACTTGCTGTGAGCTTCTTCTAGAGGTTCACTCTCAGTTGGATTAAAATAATTGGTTTATATACAGGAAAATTGGACCTGTTATAAATGCCGCTGCTCTCTGAATTCGATATTATTTTTTTTTTGTTCCTGTGCCTTTCCATTTCTAAGATATGACTTTGTCTTCCATGTATGTAAATCTAATCTTTCAGAGTGGGAGTGGTCAACAACTCTTCTCTGGGTGTGTCTTTTTACGACCACACCCAATTCATTAAAATACTACATTTACATATAGGAAGAAAGGGATCATATTTCAGTAACGGAGAGGTGCAGGAATAAAAGGAAAATAGCGCCAAACTCAGGAGAAAAGCAGCTTTTTCACCACATTAAATATGTATAATAATGTATTGTGCTGTGGTTCTAATTATCTGACAGTGATATATGAGCACCTTATGGCAGTTTTATTTGGAAACTATAAGAGATATCAAAAAAAGGTCCTGCACACCTGGCTGGAAACAGAAATAGAAGGATGCCCTTATTTTTTATTATTTTATGAAATTCATGAAATAATTAAAAAAAAGTGCCTGGGGCTTTGCGCAATTTCTATGTCCAGCCATGTACAACTAGGCAGCTGGGGGCTGGAATCCGCAGTGCAGTCCGCAGCCACCCGAGAAAATGGCGCGTTTAGAGAACCGCCATCTTCTGGCGCTGTATCCAACTCATCCAGGGCCCTGGTGCGTTGGCTCACTGGGTAATAAAAAGGTTCGGGCCAGCTTTGTTTTATCAGCTGGCCCTAAGCCCAAAATTCATGGGGTCATGCCAATATTAGACATGATCGCAATGAATTTCTATTAAAGTATAAAAAAAAAAAAAAACACAACACCGTGAAATTTTTTTTATTACAAATAAAGCAAAAAATACAATTTGAGACTCCATCTTTATTCCAAAAAAATCATCTTCTGTCCGCCGTAGTCCAATGCAGGGTTCTTCTTTAGCTCTGCTACATCTCTGGTAGAGAACTTCCACCAGAGATGTAGTAAAGCGTGCACCCGGGCGTGGGAAAATTCATGTGAGTTCATGCAGGGAAGCATGAACTCACATGAATCTTGCCAGCATCGCTACTTCAAATGAACAGCTGAACTGAGTCAGCTGTTCATTTGAAATACCGGCGGCAAAGCCGGCAAGAGCAGAGATCACCTTGCTCTGACAGCGGTGACTCGCTCATGACAGCAGAATCTTCCTCTCCCCCCGTCGCCTCCCCACCCGATCCTGAGTTAGGAGCGGTAGGGAGGGGCAGGAGAGAGCGGGGAGCGCAGAACAGGAGGAGAAAGACTTCACCAGCGGCTTCCCCGCCTGCGTCCTCCACTCCCTGCTGCTCGCTCCCCGCCCGCTCCTAACTCAGGATTGGGTGGGGAGGTGGTGGGGAGAGCGGAGGATCCTGCTGTCAGGCTTTGGGGAAGCGAGTAGGGGGCTACATCATTGTATAAAACCCGGCGGCTTTTTACCGTCGGGTTTTAAACAATCATGTAGGGAATGCTGCCATTTCCTCTGCCGCCAGACCTCTATATAGGGTCCGGCAGCTGAGGAATTACTCGCATTTCCCATTGACTTAAATGCTACTCGTTACTTAGTGAGTAATCGCAAGGATACTCGCAGAGTAACGAGTAGCCCAGTAACCGTACTATTCGGCGAGTACCGAATAGTAACGAGTATACTCGCTCATCTAAATGAGCACCAATTGCTTCCACCAGTTTCTCATTCAATATAAGCCTGGTCTGTAAAAAGGCTTATATCAGGTCAGAAACCAACCCAAGTAGCGTGTAATATTAAACGAGCACACGGATGTTGGAATTTCGTGATCAAGATAAAAGAACAATCCGCCACACGGGTGGCGTCACGAAAAATTCCCTTTCATAATGCAATTTCTCTATCAAGCCAGAAAACCCTGTTTTTAGCTGCACCCAGGATCATGGAAACTGGGTCTCGACTCCCGTGGCTCCCCAGGGACAGTATCGCTCGATTCCGAGTACCCCACTGCCCTGGGGTCCGACATACAGTTAAGCAGAAATATGTTACGATCCTATACCTCTCCAGATATCATCTTTATGATTGTCACATTCATTAGGTGTAGTGAAATATTAATACTTCTTTTCCTGGCTCCTGTGTCCTGTTTTTCTTGCAGAATTCTATGAAGTGCCCTTGCAAAAGGAAGTGACTTCTCACTAGAGATGAGCAAATTTCACTAGAGATGTTCAAATTTGGTTCGGTTTGCCAAATTATTCACCAAACCCACCAAACACCATTGAAATCAAGGCAAAATGAAACACATAGCAAACACCTTCAAAGATGTCCAAATGCTGCCAAACAGAGCTCAAATACCACATGTGTCGAGCCCCAGACTTTGGGGTACTTAGGTATCAGGCTCCAAGGGGTTAACACTCCTGTGTCACGGGGAGTGGTGGCCACGCCTGATCCCATGTCCTGGGGGACTTCTTTGAAAAGGGTATATTTACAGGGGATTATATACAATTTGTCATGACTCCACCTGTAGTTTCTGGTGAGGTGTCACCAGCGCCACCACAGTCCGCCGGAGGTAGATGTATTGCGGCTAGTTTGGTAAAGTCCTCTACAGGTAGGGCTGGACCTCCGGGGCAGTGTTCCTGTACAGGGAACAAGTTCATGAAAGGAAATACAGGCAAAGGCAAATTCACTTTTTCTCCACATACTTTACTGTTAGTTGCAGCAGTAGTAGTTACAATTCACAGTTCAGCACTTAGATGTTACAAGAACAGGTAGCTAACGGGTGGCTGCAAGTGGATCTCAGGTGGTATGGTGGAACCCTTGGTGTGCCTTCTTTAACTAACCCGTGTCTGTTCTTCCCTGCTTTCCAGTTTGGTGTGAAGCCTGGTGATGTAGAATCCAGCCTGGCCTACTGTCCTCACTCACCTTTGCTGCCGTCGGGTAACCCTCCACTGGCTGGCCGCTCGTTCCTTTGGCGGTGCCTGGTACCCTTCTTGCGGACTGCTCTGGTGCCCGGGAGACTTGAAGACTCCACGGGATTCCGGATTCTCTGTGGTCCTGAAGTATCCCACAGGTGCGGGTTCCGGTGCCCGGTAAGCTGTCTGGGAGAACCTATCTGGCTGGCTGCTCTTTCCCAGACCTGCTGCTCTCCTGAAAAGCTCCTTAAACCTTTTCTTCTTCTTCCATCCCTCCTCAGGCGAGCCCGTCTCAGACGCTCCTTATCTGATCCAGACTCACTGTCCGACTCTAACTACTCTCTAGTTACCCCTAGAGGTGAATTTATTCCCTCCCGGGTAACCTCCCACCGCTGTACTAATGTGGGAGTGCTGGTGAATGGGTCCCACCCACCATCCTAGGGTCCACCTGCAGCTGGAGCATCTGCACCTCTTTTACGGGTGCCGTACCCCTCTGTGACGCCTGCTTGGCGGGGCGCCACACATGCACACACACATGCACACACAGATCATTTTACCAGTCTCCGCTGATTTCTCGCTTCTGGGTCCGCTCTTCTTCTCATTTACTTCCAGTTCCTCCCATTAAGCTTCATGCATTTTCACTTCACCGACCGGTAACAACCAATCACAGCCAATCACAGATGTTCATGCTCTGTGAGAGCATCTGTGATTGGCAGACTGCATTTCCACAATCTGGATGGTGTCTGTGCTTGGTTGCAATGCAGATTAATGTGCGTCATAGTGGCATCATAGTGTGTAAAAAAAATAATGGAAAAAAAATGTGTTGGGCTCTGCTGTATTTTCCCGTCTCAGAACAAATGAAGCAGACAGCTGCGAGTTGCCACCCTTAGCTGCCTATTTTTATCTTTTCTGGCAAAAAAATGTGTAGGGCTCCACCCTATGTTTAGTTGCCAGCCAAGGTAAGACTAGGTAGCTGATGGCTGGTATTCTAAGAAGGGTGATACCCATCATTATTCGGCCTCCCACGCTATAGAATAGCAGCCTGCAGCCACCTCGTAAATTGGCACATTCACAAGAAGCACCAATTCCTGCTGCTTTACCCAGCTCTTCCAGTTGTTGTGTATGGTGGCAAACTGGGTAAAAAGGGGTAAATAGCTTTGTATTGCCAGCTGTCATTAAGCCTGAAGTTCTTAAAGGGAATCTTTCACCCCCTTTGGGCGTTCTAAACTGTGCCCACCAGCTGTAACATGATGTTATTGGGGTTCCTGTAACCCCTCTATATGCTCAGAGGTCCCCCTGCGTACCTCAGAAATACACTTTTATTCTCTCCGGTGCTGTATGGTAATGACTCCTGAAAAGGTCTGGGAGGGTCTCCTCTCTGTGGTCCTCACCTCCCCCCTGTCTGGAATACCTGCCCCGCTCTTTTGAAACTACTGTCTCTCCTGTGTATGGATGTTAACTGACAGGTACTACTCTCAAACATGCACAGTGCGCAGGTCACTATGCTCCATTGAAGATGCAGTGCCCAAATTCTTGTGAGATTCTACTGCACAGCTGCAAGACTACACAAATCTCGCGAGATTTCGGGCACTGTGCATCTTTAATGGAGCACAGGACTGCGCAGGCGCGAGAGTAGTGCCTATCAACCAACATCCATTCACAGGAACCCCAGTTAAATCATGGTACAGCTGAGGGCACATGTTAGAATGCCCAAAGGGGGCGACAGGTTCCCTTTAATGTCGGGCCAATATTAGATCCGACCATTAAGAATTTCAAGTAAATAGTAAAGAAGACAAAGCACAGATATAAAACATTGCATTGGAAATAAAAGCACAAAGACATTTAGAGACTCCATCCTTATTAACCTTCGTACCCTCCACGATCCTCTGCGATGTCTTTTTGATTGGAGGCTGTGGTGATAAACACAGTATCCAGTCACTGACGCCTCAAATCACTGAATTAACAAGCCGCCAGCTGAAGCCAGGTTTACCGTGACTCCTGACATCACCCAAGGACAGGTCAGGGAAGCATGGTACCCGCTATGCTTAGCTATCACCATGCTTCCTTAAACAGTGACCTCAATTGACCTCAGCGAGTCACCGCTTCTGGACCGGGCTGGTGGCGAGTAATGTAGACGGTCAACTGATGTGATTGCCATAGCAATCGCATCACGTGACCAGATAGTGTCTGCTGATCAGGTCACCTGACTTATTTACTATGATGACCGGATCATCTGACGCGATTGCTATGGCATCACTTGCCGCTAGCCTGGTCCAGAAACCTCTTGTGTCCAACAAGGGGGTGTTGTTCATATGATTCCCCGGGGGTGAGTCTTTAGGCTGCTTTTCATTATTGCCTCATGAGCCACACCCTCTTAGTAAAGACCATAAAAAAATAGCAGTATATAAAAAGGTTCACATCTCTGAATCCGCATAAGGAAATATGAAATCAGGAGAATAGCGGGAATAAAATAAAAGCAAAAGCTGGCCACTTTTGTCCTTGCTGCAGGTTTTATTTTACACTAATATTTTACATTTAGGATAGGTTATACATGTGGTTTCCCAGCACCTTCAACCTATGCAATGTATGATCAGAGTAGGTCTCAGTAATTTTGAGATGGGTCCTATGGCCATTGAGAATATGGAGTAGTGGAGCTCATGTTTGACAACCCTTACAATCTTTTCTGTTGAACTATAGTGACAGTAGTGTGTATACATGACCACCACACCAATAGATAGTGTAATGACAGAGCGAGGAGATGGCCAATGTGCGGTGCAAAAAAAGGAAAAAAACAGGGAAATGTTAAAAGGGGGCCCCTGAAGATAGAGAGAGGAATGACCTCTAAACACTCCCCTAGATGGGTCATTCCCTCTGTGCGCGATGACTTACCTAAAGGGGGTGTCACACGCGTCAATATCGCCTGCACGATATCGGCTGCACGTGACGTTGCAGCGATATTGACGCGTGTGACATACTGCATCAACCAGCGATAAATCGCTGGTTGATGATCGCCAGGTTTCAGAACCAGCTCAGAAACCTGGCGATTGTCGCCCGGTGGACACGCAGCATCGCTGCGTGTGACACCGGGACTAGCGATATTCCAGCTCCCAGCGCCTCTCACAAGCGCTGGGAGCTGGTATCCAAGGTACACTGCGGGTAACTAGGCAGCGCGCGCTGCCTAGATACCCGACTGTGTACCTTAGTTACCAGCCTCCTCCGCTCACCGGGTGAGCGGAGGAGGCTGGTAACTAAGGTACACGTCGGGTATCTAGGCAGCGCGCGCTGCCTAGTTACCCGCAGTTTACCTTGGAGACCAGCCTGCTCCCGCTTCCAGCAGGCTGGCAGCGGGAGCAGGACATCGTGGAAACGATATTTAAATCGTTTCCATGATGTCACTGGTCAATTGATCGCTGGTGAGTCTGTCTGTGTGACAGCTCACCAGCAATCAGCCGTCAATGTCGTCAGCGATCAGATCGCTGACGACATTGACGCGTGTGACACCCCCTTAAGCCCTAGTTATCCTTGGACTAACCCTGGCTAGTGAATAGGGCAGTAATACACTAGGCTTACTACTGAAAACAAGCGGGAATAAAACAACAGATGGAACTCCACAGCTTTGATAAGGACAACTTCTCGTGGGAGGTCAGTATAGAGGAACTATAACTGGCACATGAGAGGGTAACGAGTAAGTTTAAATAATGAAAGGGAATGGCTGCAAGGTGCAACAGCTGAGATTAGAGCTATATGGAATCTCAGCAGGCTCAAAAAATAACTCCTAATCCCTTCAACACCAAAAGAAAATGAATCCCCTTCAATCTTGTTAGTTGCTGAGTGGAATCCAAAGGGATCCTGCAATATGCTAATAGCCGAGACCTTCTAATTCCAGATACCACAAAAGTCTCAACCCACATGACACACTCATTACAGATTGTGAATGGAGTTGTTGTCTTGCATGCACACTACTGTGGAGCCCACTGGGACGGGGTACTCGGTACCAGACCGGGTCGCTGCTGGGGATGTCACGGAGGTCCTGGTCCGGACCGTGTTCTAGGTTCTCACAAGTAAAAGGGGATATATACAAAGGATACAGTTTGTCGTGATGCCACCCACGGTGTGTGGTCAATGATGGGACCACCGCTTCAGCTCTTCTTCTGCCAGGATGGATGGGCTGCAGCCAGATGGATGAGCCTGCCATGGGTCGGGCTGCTCCTGACAGGAATGAAAGGTAATAAAACAGTTCTTTAGCCCTGGAATTAAGCACGGACACACAGGCAGGGTTCACCGGGTTTACTTGTCAGTTCTCTGTAAGCAGTTCAAAGTATTCCTCAGTACAGTTCATTTCTTAACACGAGTTACAGGCATTCTACTCCGGTTTCCATTAAACTCCCTGCAACCAGGTTGTCACGCTGCGACCCCTCACTCTCTCTACGGCCTTTCCAGGCTGTGGTCTCTCTCTCTGTGTGTCTCCGGACCGTGTAGCGGTAGCTCGGACCCTTGTGGGTCCTTGTGGTTGCCACTGTGCTGTCTGTCCTTTGGGTAGGAACTCCAACTTAGAATTGGAGCTCCCCGTTGGTGAATCTGGGGATACCGGGTGAATCTTCGGTTCCACGTCAGAGCCGACACTCTGCAATCTGCCTAGCCTCCAATAGTCCTCTCCCGCAAGGCACTATCAGGCTCCCTCTGACCCGTGTGATTCTAGCTTCAGTAGGGAAGACTACTCCGCCGGTAGTTGATCAGTTCTGCTGTATTCCCAGGACCCAGTGCTGCTGGTCCGTCTCTTTCCTCACACTCCCAGGGTGCTGGCTATGGACGGGCTTTCTCTCCATGGTTTCTCTGACTCTGTGGATTCTGCGTCTCCAGCAGCCCCACTCCTCCAGAACGTGTGCTTCTGTCTTTTCTGCTTGGCACCCTCTGGCCTCCTCACTCCTTCCTCCTCCTCTTCCTCTACTTGTACCTTCTGTCACCTGACCTACATGCGCTCTCACCCACTGTCCTCTAAACCCACCACCCCTTGCCCGCCTAGAGTTCCGGGCTCCGGGTTGGGTGCTGCCTCTTAGTGGTGTGTGGGATGTCTGTGAGGGTGTTTGTTGTGCAAACTGTCTTTTCCCCCTACCTGGCTGCAGTTCCCTATGTGGCCACCCTGGTCGCAGGGGCGCCACACTACCACTGCAATTTACAACCTAGGCACTGCAAGTCGTCTTGAAACCTTGCAGTTGACTGGGATACGGGAACGTGTCTTCTTTGGATGAGCTGCAGAAAAAGTGCTATCTATAAAAAAGGGGTAGGTCTATACCTTAAAACTCTTTTTTGAGCCCAGTATGTCCCAAATGATCTTGTCAAAAAGTTTTGAGGAATGAATATAGTTCCTAATTATTCACAACTATTAGACAAACACACTCAATGAGTTCCTTAGCTACTGATCTCCTTTGTAGAGGAATTTTGAACCCTTAATTATTTTTCTGCTAAGGTTGGATAATAGCGGCAGAACATGAAGTAATTTATGAAATACTGCTGTGCTTGATGATAAGGAACGGGGAGACTCACGGCTGACTGATGCCCCTGTTTAAATGCTTTATAGGACCGCATGCCTTGCAGAAAATGTTTGGAAAGTGGAGGCCATTCCTCAGCATTATATGGCCTCCTTCTGCTGCAAGGAGCATATGTGATAGATTGGAGATAACGCCAAGGTGTGTGGGGAAGAATAACAGGGATGTCTGTTTTTAGTACCTAACCGACATTGTCCTTTGGGAATATCGCACACTCCAGGAAGAGACGCGGCCATACCCTGGTTACAAAATATATAAAAATCTGCCTTATTTTCTATTTTTTTATCATTCGTCTTTCCTCTGCAGCTCTGCTGGAAATAAAAGATGAAAAATACCTCTGATGATAGAACATTTCTAGCTTTACCTCCTAGGACAAATAAAGGAGCCTTTACTCAATAGTCTGCATATCCTCCATCTGTTAATTCTATGCTGTGCAAGCAACTGCATCATACAACAGGGCCAATGTCAGCGCATCCCCTGCTATTGTCCACAATGTGACATTATTATCTTAGCATTTGCCATCACTTTGGTCAAATATGTTTAGAAGCTCTCTTTTACTATGTGGGATCTGAGTTGTCAACCACTCGGAAATTCCAGGACAGTCCTTGAGAGTAAACCTGTCACCAGTTTGTTTTGCATATAAGCTACAGCCACCATCAGTAAGGCTTTATATAAAACATTCTACAGCTTTTATTATACTTACCTGGGGCGGTTCAGTCCGATGGGTGTTGCTGTTGCTGGTCTTGGTCCGGCGCCTCTTATCTTCTTGCAATCACTGTCCTCCTCTCTTCTTGTGGATGACACATCCTACATCACCTACTTAGTCTCCTCCACTGCAATCCTATGCACGCACGCTTCCCTCTGCTCTGCTGAGGGCAGAACAAAGTATTGTAATGCACAGGTTCAGGGAAAGGTCAAAGAATGCTCGCGCATGTGCACTACATGGGCATTCTGTGACCTTTCCCTGCACATTACAGTACTTTTCTCTGCTCTCAGCAGAACAGAGAAAAGCGAGCATGTGCAGGAGTGCAGTGGAGGAGACTGAGTAGTTGACGTAAGGTGCGTCACCCACTAAAAGCAAAAAAGTAAGACGGTCATCACAAAAAGGAAGTGCCGAACCAAGACCAGTGACGCCCTTTGGATCGGATTGCACTCAGGTGAGAATAATAAAAGCTATTTGTTTGCATTATACAGATCGGCCTGGGGACTTAGATACAGTATTCTAGAGTGCTTTATATAACTGGCGGTGGCCGCAGTTTATATAAAAAAAAAAACTGCTACCAGGTTCACTTTCAAAATAAAAAATAAAAATAAAAATGTCCCTAATTTTATTGAAGTTAAAGAAACTTAGATTATTTTGACTGTGCTTATCATCATTTTACAGGTTACCATGAATTCAGTGAAAACATTTTGGACTGTAGACATGGATCACTTATAATTATAATGATTTCTATTGTGGTTTTCAATGAGTCCATAAAAAACATTGTCTGTCCATGATTTTTTAATAAGCCATCCAAAAAAAATAAAGAGTCGAGTTAGAAACCTTGTGTGGCTTGCTTAGATGAAATGGACCAGAGAGAAGACTCTGGGAATGAGATGAGCTCCTGTTGCGGAAAGCAGCTTGTTAGTAACCTAATAGCGTCAGGGATGAGCTCTGAATCATATATGAGTGTGGACTCCCGCCTGGTGTCGGATGATGGCCTTAAGTGGTATGACAAAGTCATGATTAGATTGAGAAAAGCGAAAAGAGACTAAATGGGGGAAAATATCAGATCACTTTAATTCCAAAAAGGAAGAGTATTTGCTATTAAAGGCGTCATTATATCATAAAAGCAATCTCAATCTAAACAGGGGACCCCAGAAAGTTTCTTTTTCCCTGTGTATTGTGTAACTTATAGGTTGTCCTTCCACACTTTCTCTCCCTATATGGAATAACCATGTAAGGAAGGAAGAGAACGGGTTGTCTACTGTCACCTATTAGATTAAGTCTGTATTGAACCTTGCCACATGATTTCGGATTAGTGATGTGCCAACTGTCGAGCCCCAGGCCCTGGGGTACTCAGGTATCGGGCTCGGTGGGTGTTTCACGGGTATGTCACGGGTGGCAGCGCCTGAGCCCGTGGCCTGGGTGACACTTCAATAAGGGGTTATGTACAGGGGATAAAGTTGGTTGTTGTCACGTGACGCCAACTGTAGCACCTGGTGATGGGTCACCAGCGCCGCCACAGTCCTCCGGAGGGCGATGGTATTGCGGCAAGGGTAGTAAAGCTCCCTATGGGATGGAGTTGGAACTCCTGCGTTCCTGTAATCAAACAGGTTGAATTCTGCAGCACAAAGACACAGAGGCAAAGTCACTCTCTCCCAGGTACTTTACTGTAAACAGTCATCAGCATACAAGTCCACAGTTAAGCAACAGTTGTTAAAGAAACAGGTAGCTCTACGGTGGCTACAAGTGGATGCCAGGTGGTATGGTGCTACCCGTGGTATACCTTAGTTGACGAACCCGTGTCCTTTCTTCCCTGCCTAGGATGAGTCTATACCCAATGGCTCCTTATAGGTAAACTTGGGGCTCCCCTCCCTCGTGGTGAAGCATCAGGCAGACTGCTCGGTCTGGCAGGGTGCCGCAGCAGGTGAAACGGACTGCAGCAGCCAGTTGACGACTTCAGAGGTAGACTCTGGCCGTTTCCTCGGGTCCGGCGTTCCCGTGGTGGACTGGGGAATTCCCTGGAGTATGGTCGCTCCACGCTGGGGTTCCCCCTTTCTCTCTAGGGCTCAGACTCCCGCGTCAGGCACCCTTTCTCAGGATCCTCGATCTTCATCTTCCCTCTGGATCAGGTAGAGCTGTCCGGGTTAACCTTCCGCCTCACTCCACACTCCTCCTCGACTCCTCTCCAACTCCTTACTCCTCACTCTCCCTGTTCCAACTCTGTTCTCTCTCTCTACTCCCCTAGAGGTAATATATCTCCCTCCCAGGAGTAACCTCCCACCACTACTCTAATGTGGGAGTGAAGGAATGGGTCCCACCCACCAGCCTAGTATCCACTTGCAGCTGGGTAAAATTACACCACTTTTACGGGTGCAATATCCCACTGTGACGCCTAACCATGTGGGGCGCCACACAACCTGAACTGTAAAATTTGAGTCTGTACCGAACACCTTGTGTTCGTGACAGATCTCAAACACAGGGATTCCCTGGGTAATCCATTTACAGTTCCAGTACTGAGCTGTAAAACAAAGCACATTATTAATTAACATTATCATTATAATTATGGGGTCCCGTGGCGCTCATCCTGCCATCCTGATGTCCCGGCCACATCTACTTCCACAGCTGCCCATTAACTTCTGGGGATGTTCACTGCACTTCCAATAACCACTCCAGTTCTCGGCATGTTCGCGGTGATGTCAGGGGTCACCTAAGTTCATGGCTTAGCTATGAACTCAATTGACCTCTGTTACTGTGAGTCTCAGTCTGCTTGTCCCTCTGAACAAGCACTTAGGCTAGGACCACACTTAACAGGATACTTACGCTTCCCGGATCCAGTAACTGCATAGCCCAGTCTGCAGGAACGCACAGCGGTAACGTCGGTGCTTCTGTGAACGCTGCTCCACAGTAACCCACTGTTTACCATGGAGCAGCTACACAGGAAACCCCAGATACTGCGCTTTAGCAGAGCGCACAGGAAAACGTTGTCAGCAACATTTTCCTGTGCGTCCTGGTAAAGCGTAGTACTTGGGGCTTCCTGTGAGCTGCATCTATGGTAAACAGCGGGTTACTATGGAGCAGAGTTCACAGGAAGCACCCGACTGTTACCGCTGTGCATTCCTGCAGACTGGGCTGTGCAGTTACAGGATCCGGGAAACATAAGTATTCTGCGAAGTGTGGCCCTAGCCTTATCTGTTCAGAGCGATGAAGCAGAGCTGAATCTCTCTGCCTGTGGACTACATCAGAGGGAGTTTTTTTATGTAATTAAATATGGAGTCCCTAAATGTTTTTTCATTTTATTTCTAATAAAAAAAAATTTCTGTGTTATGTTTTTTATTTAAACTGTTTACTAGAAATTCATGGTGGCTGGGTCTAATTTGGCTTGATTGAATGATTAATTTGTTTTTACAGTACTATATGTGTGACAAACCCAACAGCCAATCGCAGATGCTGTGACAGAGAATGGGCATCTGTGATTGGCTGTTGGAGTAACCTGCAATCTGCCCATAGATTCTAGATGCTAGAATGTATAGGCTGGTTTCAGTTTACTCTAGCAGCCAATCACAGATGCCCACTCGCTGTGACAGCATCTGTCTCCATGTAAATCGTGCAGATAGAGGTATTTCTGCCTCCTAGTCTCCCTTTATATATAGTGTAAATTCAGGTTCAGGTAAGATTGCTTTTCTGTAATCTTTTATAAATATATGTATAGATAAACTGTCTCCTTGTCTCTCATTTAAATAGTACAGTTGTAAGTTGTACTACTTTTTTTGTTTTATTCTGGTCATAGAATAAGCACAGATAGTACTTTCTCCCTGTCTCTCCTCATAAATGGTGTAGATATTATTATTATTATTATCATTATTATTAACGGCCTTCAGCTTGATCTCAAGCAATAGTGATTTGATGGATGAACGCTCTGTAGGAAGATAAATCTTGTGCAGCTAGATAGGTCCACTAGGGTCTTTGCCAAGCCTAGATTGGTCTGTTAACACCTGCTCAGGGTAACCATTAGGTCTACAAAAGTGGGCATGGAACGCTTTGGCCGTTGTTTTGGCTGAGAGGTCTTTCAAAGGTACTACCACAAGAAGCGAGAGTAGTGGTCTACAATGGTGAGGGCATAGACATAGCCTGACCTACTCGAAATCAGCTTCACATGATCCAGGGCACAAGTTCAAGAGGTTGTTTGATAACAATGAGCTGGATTGGGGTTCTCTGACTGTCTCTATCTTTTCTCCTCAGGTTGCATGGACCACAGTCTCTACACCAAGTTTCAATGGTTGTTCAGAAGCCAACCCAGTAGAACCTCTCTCAGCAGAACCTCCAACTTCTTCCACCCGAAGTGCCCTGCGCCATCCTGGTATGCTTCTAGGATCATCTGAACATCTCTTTTTGGCACTACAGTTTGACAGACAAGTTTGTGGGTTTGTTCTGGAATTAGTATGACGTCTGAACAGTTTACCCGCATATATGAACAGCTTACTTTGCTCTTTCCACAGCTGTTGTGCCTCTTGTGAGGCATCTGGACCAGGGCATGAGCCTTCCTGCATCAATAGTTACTTGACTAAGCGTACAGCTGGATCAATGTCTTGTGTTTCTGCCCATCCATGGTGGGGTAACGGGTTCATCGTGGCTTCCTGACGTTTGTCTTTCACGTAGTGTTTACATTGTATCATATGAGGGCGGTGAAAAGCTGGTAACTCTATCTCTTCCAGCTCTTCCAGTTCTTTCTCCACGTCCTGCAAGTGCGGCATCCTGGACAATGCATCAGCATTGGGGTTCTCGTGACCTGCCTGGTATTTGATGGTAAAATTATAATTAGACAGTCGGGCCATCCATCGCTGTTCTAGTGTGCCTAGTTTCGCTATCTGCAGGTGATTCAACGGGTTATTATCCATGAAGATGGTGAATTTGGCTGCAGCCAGATAATGCCCAAGACATTCTGTGACTGCCCACACGACGGCCAGGAACTCTAACTTGATTGAACTGTAGTTCTCTGGGTTCCTTTCTGTAGGACGGAACTTCCTGCTTGAATAGGCTATCATTCTCTCTTTAACTTTTTGTACCTGGGACAACACTGCTCCCAATCCCACATTACTAGCATCAGTATACAAGACAAATGGCTGGCTGTAATAAGGATAGACTAGGATCTCTTCTCCTGTCAGGGCCCACTTTAGCTGGTTGAAGGACTCTTCTGTTTTAATGCCCCATTCAAATGGAGGACTCGGGATCTTGGCCTTCTTCGACTGTCCTACTAGGAGGTCTTGCAGGGGAGTTGCCATCTTTGTAAACCCCTTGATGAATCTCATGTAGTGTCCTACCAGCCCCAGGAACTGCCTCACCTCTTTGACTGTGGTGGGTCTTGGCCAGTCCCTAATGACAGTGACTTTCTCAGGATCTGGTGCTAGACCCTCAGAGCTCACAACATGACCGAGGTACTGTACCTTTGGTTTCAACAGGTGACACTTGGATGGCTTCACTTTCATGCCACAGCTGGGATAAAGGCTTCAAACACTTCGGCCAAGTGCTTCAGATGGTCTTCATATGTCTTGGAGTAGACTATGACATCATCTGGGAATGGTAAGATGGTTTCAAAGCTCTTGTGCCCCAGGCAGCACGACAACAACCTCTGGAATGTTCCCGGTGCGTTATAGAGTCCGAACGGCATGCAGTTGAACTTACAGAAACCCATCGGCGTGGCAAATGCTGTCTTCTCTCGGTCCGCCTCTGCTACAGGAATCTGCCAATACCCACTGGTGAGATCTAAGGTGGAAAAGTAGTTAGCAGTTCGTAATGCAGCTAGTGATTCCTCAATTCTGGGTAGTGGGTATGCGTCCTTATGTGTAATGCTGTTAATCTGCCTGTAATCTACACACAATCTCATTGCACCATCCTTCTTTCACCAGGACTAGAGGAGCTGCCCAGGGGCTACAACTATTTTTTATCACCCCAGCCTCCTTTATCTCCCGTAACGTTTCTTTGGCACATTGATAGTGAGCTGGTGGTACAGACCTATAACTCACTTTAATGGGCGGATGATAGCCAGTGGGGATATGATGTTGAACCCCCTTTACCCCTAAAGGATGCTTACTAAAGACTTGTTCATACCCGGTAGACTCCATGCTTTTGATGGGAGGGTGTAGAATCGGTACCTACATGCAACTTCTGGCACCAATCCTCCAGCTTTCCCTCAGAGCCATTGCCCTCCACCTGATCAGACCAGGTTCAAGGGTTCTACTTCCTTGATGGAGTTGTTATCGACAGTATACAATTTAGCAATGGTAGCATATCTCGGCAGTTTAACTTCTTCTTCACCACTATTTAAGATACGTACTGGTACCGTCCCCTTGTGTACATCAACTACCCTCTGGCTGTCAGGACAGTGGGCCTACTGTCTGAGTACACGGGCTCCACCAGGGCTTGGTAATCTTCCTTCTAAGGCTTATTGCTGCCCTACACCAGATTAACATTTAACTTCTTGAGGGTATTACAATGGGCACTGACAACTTCTCCTCCGTCAACACTGCCTGTTGCTTGAGCATCAGGGCCTTTATTTCTTTTCACAGGACCTGCTGCTGCCTGGAATTGGTGGTTTTGGCAATCTACTGTAACAAGACAATAATCTCTCCAAGACAATTTCCTATTACATTAGTGCCTAAAGTTATCATTGGGTTACATTCTTGTCGGTCAACATCAACAATTATCAATCCCTGGGACTTCAATTCCATGCCATCTAGTACGACAGGCAGGACTGGGCGTCCTCCTATGTACCTGTCATGCCAGCTTGGTGGGCATGGTGGTCTTATTCCTGAGGCATGGCCCACTGCCCTAGGGTATCCTCGTATAAATTACAAAATCTTGCAAAATGGTTTTGCTTGTGGCAGCAGCAACAGATGGGCTTTCCTTCTGGGTCGTAGCGATCGGTGGGTCGTTCTCTGGCCGTTGGATTCCTCCTCTGTTGCATCCATGGGACGTTATCTCTGCTGGAAGCCAACTCGATCTTCTCTGCCGGCTTGGATCCTTGCATTACTTGCATAGCTTTGACCATTTCTGCTACGCTCTTAGTCAGTGCCTAATCTTTAGGTTTAGAGCCTCATTAGTGATAGGCTCAAGAGCCTGTGCACTGGCCCCTGCCATGGCTTGTGGGTTCTTGATCCGGGCTTCTGGATCCTGTTCGTGATGCCAAAAACCTGATGCATCCCAGGGCCTAGTGGTACTCGGAACCGAGCTGTTGAGCAGCTACTGGGAGTCACAGGGGACGACACTCGGCTTCCGTGACCCTGGGTTCAGTTGTAAAAGGCAGTTCTTGGCTTGTAAGGGAAAAGGGGTGATTTATAAGGTAGTTATTTATGACACCACCCGTGGTTTGTGACTATAGGTAGCTACCGCTGCTGCAGAGCCTCTGGAGATGATGGGCGGGCAGCTACGATGGAGTGACTCCCCACAGATGAAGCAGATCCCTAGGGCAGTGGATGTGGAATGGTATAGGGTGCAGGATGGAAGGTGCTCATTAACAGACAGACTCACGTTTTGTTGGTTCTTCAATCCTTACTGGTAATACCAACACAGCGACAGATGATCTCGATGAAATCCGCAACCTGGGAGCAACTCGGGGATCTCCTCACCGGGCAAGTTATAAGGCCTCCCTGCTGCGCTTTCTCTTGTGGGACCCTGCTGCTTGAAGCTGAGCTGCGGCCCTCTCTCTCCCTATCTCCTGCACGTTCCGGTATGACAGGCCGTTCGAGTCCTTTATTAGCCCCAGTTCACGGGCAGCTACTCTGGGCTCTTCATGCTGCTTTGCCTCTAGGCAATTGGTGTGGATGGGGAACTTGGAATTCACCACCCTCCAGTATTGACTGCCAGGTCGTTAGGCCCTGCACAGCCTCGAACTCCGGTGTCCGTTGTCTGGCGCTGACTCCTCTGGGGGTGAGGTTGACACCCCTCTGCTCCCCAGGCTCTCCTCTCCTTCCTCAGACCCTTGCCTATGGGTCACTCAAGCTACGTCTGGCTCTCCTGGGATGAGCTTAGCACTGCTCCAGTCCAGAGGATGTCTTCCTCAGTCCTCCTAAGAGCTGAACTGACTAACTCCGCCCCAGACCAGATTTTATAGGGGAGCTCACTCTGAACCCGGGTTTAGGTCTCCCCCTTCAGGCCTGGAGGCAGAAAGATGTTGAGTGCTTTGGATTTTGCCTGGTGTGAAGTCCCTCTGTTGCTCTCAGGTATGACACTATCCCCCGGGGAAGATAATGACATAGTGGCACCCGGACTCTGGATGCCACAATATGATGTGTCCAAAGTAGGCAATGTAGGTATAGATTATAGTATTTACATGATTCTCCCTTTCAATGGTTTGCATACAGACAGTCTCCTCATCTCAATCTATAAAAGGTGTTGGAACAAGTAATAGTGCTTCCCTGTTTCTCACTATAAATGCTGTGGGCCCAGATAGTGCTTAAATTCAATTTGCACATTTTTTGCCAGATTGTCCTGCAATGCAAACTGGGAGACAAAGCAACCAGAGCTAATGCATACCTGTCCTAATGTGGGAGTTTCTAGGTTTTGTGGGATTTTTGTGGCGATAAACAGATATGCCAATGTTTAGAGGTACACCCCCTGAGAAGGTAATGTGTAGTCAACGTAAAGTTTTTTTTATCTTTTATTTGACCTGCTTTCCTGGAGGTTTTCTATATTTGACATAATTTTCTTGTAGACTATTCAATCTTGTCATGTGGACCGTCACCACCAGAACCACTGATCCAGGAACATATTCGGTGTAAATCTATATCTGCAAGTGAACAAAAATATTAACTATTCTCAGAATTATTCCATGTGAAGGACCAATTTAATTGAGATTTTCAAGCAGGAGGTGATTTTCCTTGCACACAGTAAACACAATAAAAAAGAAGGTGGACGAAATAAATCAATTAAATCCAATCTTTTCATGTAAAGTCAAATAAAACCAGCACAATCATTATGAACACGGGAGCCATGTAGAATATCAATAAGGGCAGCAAAACATAGAATTGTTAGAACAAGGCAGAGGGGTTTATCAGGTGCGTAGCTCTAACGTGTGCAATTGTTGCAGTCGCCCCCCTTCCGGACCTCGATGACTAAAATGGGCCAAAAAAAACTTTAACTTTTAAAAAATGCCAGTAAGTAAAGTCCTTGTTACTGATTTTTTATTTTGTACTTAAGTGTGCAAAAAAGGATACAGTAAAGCATAGCTATGGTTATATCCAAGATATACTGTGCAACACAATCAAATCAGAAAGACTCGCCCTTCTAAAAAAAATAGAAAACATCCGCCAGGAAATCAGCTCCCAACCTCCAAGCACTGCTACTCCAATCCCTTCGTACATTTTCTCTGGCTCACTCTCCATTTTTGACCCACTCACAGAAGAAGAAATCTACAGGCTCCTCTCTTCCTCTCGCCCTACTACAAGCACCAATGACCCCATTCCCTCTCACCTACTCCAGTCTCTTTCTCACTACTCACCTAACCAAAATCTTCACTATCTCCCTCTCTTCTGGTATCTTCCCCTCTTCCTTCAAACACTCTATCAAACACTCCATTATTAAAGAAAACTTCTCTTGACCCATTTTGCATGAATAACTACAGACCAGTATCCAATCTTCCCTTCATCTCTAAACTCTTGGAGCACCTGGTCTACGCATGTGTTTTGAAGCCAACCTTCTTCATCAAGACAAAGATCTCTTTGAACCTGATGAAGATGTTGGACTTTGAAACGCGTTGACAAAGAAAGGTCAGATTTTTAATATAATTGTCCCGGCAGAGTGTTCTTTAACCCCTTTCTGACCAGCTATCTAGTCTTATTTTATACTTGGGCAGAGGTTTTAGTTTGTTGACAATTTTTTTTTCCTTTTAAGGGGAGTCACACGCGTCAATATCGCCTGCACGATATCGGCTGCACGTGACGTTGCAGCGATATTGACGCGTGTGACATACTGAATCAACCAGCGATAAATCGCTGGTTGATGATCGCCAGGTTTTAGAACCTGCTCTAAAACCTGGCGATTGGCGCCCGGTGGACACGCAGCATCGCTGCGTGTGACACCGGGAGTAGCGATATTCCAGCTCCCAGCGCCTCTCACAAGCGCTGGGAGCTGGTATCCAAGGTAAACTGCGGGTATCTAGGCAGCGCGCGCTGCCTAGATACCCGACGTGTACCTTAGTTACCAGCCTCCTCCGCTCACCGGCTGGTATCTAAGGTACACAGCGGGTAACTAGGGTCCCTAGTTACCTGCTGTGTACCTTAGATACCAGCCGGTGAGCGGAGGAGGCTGGTAACTAAGGTACACGTCGGGTATCTAGGCAGCGCGCGCTGCCTAGATACCCGCAGTTTACCTTGGAGACCAGCCTGCTCCCGCTTCCAGCAGGCTGGCAGCGGGAGCAAGACATCGTGGAAACGATATTTAAATCGTTTCCATGATGTCTCTGGTCAATTGATCGCTGGTGAGTCTGTCTGTGTGACAGCTCACCAGCGATCAGCCGTCAATGTCGTCAGCGATCATCTCGCTGACGACATTGACGCGTGTGACTCCCCCTTTAAAGAACTCTGCATTGTGCTGTCTCTCACTCATTGTTCCTGGAAATGTAAGAATGAATGACTTGTCACCTTGGTGTTACAATCCTTTTAAAGGTATTGTTCCAAAAAGCAATTGTAATTAATAGACCTTAGGGTCCCATCACACTTGGCGACGTTCCAGCGATCCCGACAATGATACAACCTGGTAAGGATCGCTGGAACGTCGCTACCTGGTCACTGATGAGATGTTAAACAGTCAGATCTACTGAACGACGCAGCAACGATACGGCGACCCGTATAACGACCCCGGCGGTCGTTGGGACCCTGTCACACAGCAGCTAGTGTGACGACTCAGACCTATGTGGATGAGTTCTGAGTTGCCAACAAGGTTGTTGTTAAGGCATCAAACACACCGATGCATGCTGCCAAGCGGGAACCTGATGTTCAAAAAATGGTCCAGGCCATTCTGACATGATCGGTGATGTCACAGTGGGGGCCTGGTTGCTGCTACGTGTCAAAGATAGCGAGATCACTGGCGAGGTCGTTGTTGCATCACAAAACCTGTGACGCAACAACGATCTAGCTAGTGATCTCGCTATGTGTGACGGGGGCTTTAGACTAAAAATAAGTTCCACAATTGGATGTGTTAAAGAAAATATTGTTGTCCCAAGATATTCTTATAAATGTGCCACTGTGTAATGTGTGAATCTGACCATGCAGCAACAGGTCAGATATACCACAGCTCCTGGGCAGGGAAGGAAATAAGAGAGTAAACAGATATTACAGCTAGTGATCACAGCTGATATCTTCTGTGATGTAAAAGTAGTTTATTTTTACAGGCAATTAAATGTTTTTCCTTACTGAAAGAATCAACTGTGATCCCTGGGCGTAATGTCTGTATACTCTTTTACTTCTTCCCCTGCCCAGGAGCTGTGGTATATCCGACCTGTTCCTGAATGGTTGGACATCCATTACACAGGGCACATTTATAAGAATACTAGCTGTAGCCTGGTAATAATACTAACTGTTCTTAGCAATAACAAAATAGAATGGTTTAACAAAAAGTTACTTTGCAAATAAAAGTCACAAAGTAAATAGGCCTCCTGTTGTATACTGGAATAAAATAGGGTAAACCGTTGCACCCTGAACACTAAGAAAAAAGATGACCTAGCAAAATGGCTATAAACATGAATGGCAAAACAAATACGAAAATTTATACAAATGTGTATGGGGAAAAAAGACATAGGAAAAACTGCTTAAGAATGCTGAAAACAATGGAAATTGTCACTTCAATGAAAAAGTGGGTGAACTCTAGCGACCACCTTTAGGTAGCAATCCTCAAAGTCATAGTCAACTCTTTAACAAGCCTTTTAATATAACCAAGGATTGGAACCCCAAACTACAGACGCTGCTTTTCGGGGTAACTTCTCCTCATCAGTGGAGTATGTGGGATATTCTGATCTGGCTGTATGAGAGGCTATAGCGAGGTCTGGGAAACTGGCCATAAGGTAGATAGCCAGTTCCCCAGAAAACAATGGAGAAACTTAGATGATGCATTGGCTAATTCATGAGAGTCTGATAACCAACATCAAGGTGTTCTCTTCTATCGGGTCCCTAACCTTATTCCTCTATTTGCAATTTGAAACTGCATGTATGGGTGTGTTTAGGAGCCTGACTACAACGACTCAACAAAATGGTGAACTTAACATGACTATGGGGCAGGGAAGGGTGCTCAGTTAGAAAAATATAGTAACAATAAGGATAGTGACTGACTGGCGACACCTGTGTGTAAAGGTGCTAGCTGAAAAAACACATTGTAAAACATGGAAAACCGCTGCACTCTGAACACTAAGAAAAAACATGATCTAGTGTAGGAATACTGAATATAAGAGAAACTTAGCTCATACATTGGCCAATTCATGAGAGCCCCATAACCAATGTCAAGGTGTTCTCTTCTATCAGGTCCCTAACCTTATATCTCTGTTTGCAATTTGAAACTGCATGTGTGGGTGTGCTTATACCTTTAATTGCAATTAAAATCTGATGTACTGTATGGGTGTGATTCAGGAATCTGGTTACAACAAGATGGTGGACTTAACATGGCTATGGGGCAGGGAAGCATGCTCAGTCAGAAAATATAGTAACACTAAGAGTAGAGACTGACTGGCGACACCTGTGTGTAAAGGTGCTGCTGTAAAAACACTTTATAAATAAGGTAAACTGCTGCACATTGACCACTAAGAAAAAACATGGTCTAGCAAAAGGCTTATAGAGTTGCTGTGTGCAGCCTCCTACTGCATACTGGTGCTGGTATAGCCTCCTGTTGTATACTAGGGACTGTGGGCAGGCTCCTGTTGCATACTAGGGGCTGTGTGCAGGCTCCAGCTATACTGAACCTGTGCGGCTCTGCTTAACGGGCTTGTGCAGGCTCCTGCTATAATTGAATTCTGTGTGCGATCTCCTGCTGTTTACTGGGGCCTATGTTACCTCCTGCTGTATACTGGGGGCTGTGTGACCTCCTGCTGTATACTGAGGTTTGTTTGTGGCCTCCTACTCTAATACTGGGGACTGTGTGCGGCCTCCTGCTCTATACTGGGGGCTGTGTGCGGCCTCCTGCTCTATACAGAGGCCTGTTTTCGGCCTCCTGTTGTATACTACCAGCTGTGTGCAGGCTTCTGTGGTATGCTGAGGGCTGTGTGCAGGCTTCGCTGTATGCTGAGGCTTTGCACTCCTGCTGTGTACTCAGGCTGTGTGCAGCTGGTTGTTAGAAAAATAACAAAGAGGTGTCTTAAAGGAAATCTGTCAGGTCAAAAATCCATATGTAACTGCTATCATCTTCTAATTCCTCGCTTTAAGCTCTCTCTATTGATGTATTTTTTTTATTTATATTTCCCTCCTATCTCCTGTAAACTTCAAATAAAGAGAATCATTCCATCTGTCAATCACAGTGAATGATCCACTTAGTTCTCTGCTGTCCACTTCACATAGGATGAATATTCATGTCACATATTCACACCACTTCACTGCACAAGACATCAGTGGGGGGTTGCATCCTCCACTCTGCTCTCTGTGTCTGCAGCCAAGAAAGAGGTGAAATACAACACAGGAATTGTCACAGCAGGATGCCTGCTTACAGAAACAACTGAGTCTAGATCAGATAATGCAGACCTGCAATAGCTCTCTCCTCCGTGCCCTCAACAGAACAGAAGCTCTTACGGAAGCTGAAACCACACTGCACTGAGAGCAAAGGGAGAGGGAGGAGAGAGCTGCTGAGATGGAGTGCAGAATTACATGACAGTTTGTAACACAGCCAGACTAATCCTCTGTGCTTATTATAATGGAGAGGAGTAATGCAGGAGCTCCCTGCAGGGTATGACTTTGCTGGTTAACTGGAAACTACAGAGGTAGAATAATGATTTTACATGTTTTTAAATGGTCTGCCAGGCACTATTCAAGGGTAGTATTAGTATAATACTGAAAAATGACCTATAGTGCCCCTTTAATGGCTTTGGTGTTTGTATGGTTGCTGCTTCACTGAGAGTCATGTCTCAGTGTGCGACAAGAAGTCCTTGACTTTGGCAAGCTTCCCTAAATGTTTCACAGCTGTGAAACTATGTTATGCTATGAATGTTCTTTGTTGACTATAGCAAGCCGATCAGAAGCTGAGCTGTGATTGGCTGCTATAGGCCGCCTTATAAATACCAGACCAACTGTCAAAACAGCCAATGCAGTATCTATTACCTCACACATATAAACGTACCTAGACCTTTTTTTTGGTGAATGACTGTAAAGAGCAAGGTTAAAATTTCCCCTCAAAACATAGTATATGATATTTCCCAGAGTCAAATGTGGTAGCAAAATTACTGGTATAATGGCAGCTAGGGCTTTACCACAGAAATTACAATGAGGCAGTATACCAAGATCCAGGGGTTCCCACAATACCAACATTCAGATCTGCTTCTCTATATGAGGCTTTCACAACAGTCAAAATTCTGGGGACCTTTTCTTCATAGCTGTTTGCTAGACCTAGTGCTAATGCACAAAGCTGGAATATAGCCACAGCCACACATCATGGGCCCCGAGCCACATGTGACTCCCGAGCTACAGGTTGTGGAATCCTCTTGTACAGTTATGGTACCTACTGGATAATCATAACTTATACACAGGTGCTCAGTACTGGGGCCATAACAGATCAGCAGCTCCCAGTATAGCATAGTTTGTATGGCAGAGTTGTTTTCCATCTATAGGGTCACTGGATAAATCTCTCACTTTTTTAGAGTGTAAGCTCTTATGGTCATTAACATCCTCTCTCTTTCTATCTCCTCTCCTCAATGTGCATTTTCTGAGCAATTATAAGTTTTCCAAAACTGAGTTTTGTGTAAATTTATTTGCCACGGCCACGAGTCAAATTTTTTTAGGGGAAAGTCGAATTTCATAAGATCTGCTGATTTCTACATACCAACCCTGGAATGTTCTATCTACAAAACTTCAAAAAGGTGGCTAAAATACTCTTTAGGCTCCTTCCCAAAAATGGAAAAAGATCACTCCTGTAAAAAGTAATGAATTTTAGGACCTAAATAAAATTAAAAATATATAGATATTTTAGTCTTGCAATTTTCAACCTACAGTGTGGGAAATAAGTATTTGATCCTTTGCTGATTTTGTACATTTGTCCACTGACATGAACAGTCTATAATTTTAAGGGTAGGTTAATTTTAACAGTGAGAGATAGAATAACAAAAATAAAATCCCAAAAATCACATTGTCTAAATTACATAAAGTTATTTGCATCTTGCAGAGAGAAATAAGTATTTGATCCTTCTGGCAAACAGGACTTAATACTGGGTGGCAAAACCCTTGTTGGCAAGCACAGCAGTCAGACATTTTTTGTAGTTGATGATGAGGTTTGCGTAGATGTGAGGAGGAATTTTGGTCCACTCCTCTTTGCAAATCATCTTTTTTTTTGAACCATCATTTTTATTAGATTTCAATCATATAAATACTTGTACAGAATCAAGTAGAAATGTAACATATAGTTGAACTTCCATAGAAGTAGATTGTGTACAACAGTAGTTTACATATAATATCAAACAACTTGTACAATATAATGTTTCCATATCCCTCCCTTCTCCCACCCCAAAAGAAAGTATCCACATGTATTTAACAATTATCTGTATGAATAAAGAAAACATTTACGATAATATAAACATAGTTTCAATATTATTGCATCTCCTATCCCTAGCATCTCAGCCTGCCTAATGTACCCTCTAACTCTGCCAAGGCATACCATGTTGATGATCGGAAGGGTAACATGAAATTTTTAATTTCTATATCTGTGAGTTCTTTTTCAATGAAACGTCTCCATTTGAAGAAGAATTTTTTGGCCAATTTACTTGGATTACGGAGCGTATCTATAGATTCAAGTACCAATGTGTGATGCAGCGTCATTGTCACTTGGGTAAGGTCTGGAGGTCTGTCATTAAGCCAGTATTGGAGTAATAGTCTCTTTGCTACCAGCGCAATGTAGTGCCATAATATATGGGGTTGTCTTATCATGTGAGAAGTTGGGTGGTAATGAAAAATCCATCGTAACAGGTCTAGCTCTCCTATATCTCCACAGATCTCTCTAGTCCATATATCTATTGCTCTCCAATATTTCTGGACCTCGGAGCAGGACCATAAGCCGTGTTCCAGATCGGTCATAAGTGATTTACATTTTGGACAATGGACCCATCTTTCCTGGTTGGTCTGTTTGGTTTTAGAGGGAGGGATGTTGAAGCCCTGAATGGTGCCGTGCATGATCCTTGCAAATCATCTTTAAAGCATTAAGATTTTGAGGCTGTCGCTTGACAAGTCGGAGCTGCAGCTCCCTCCATAAGCTTTCTATAAGATTAAAGTCTGAATACAGGCTAAGCCACTATGTGACCTTAATGTGCTTCTTCTTGAGACACTCCTTTGTTGCCTTGGCTGTATGTTTTGGGTCATTGTCGTGCTGGAAGACCCAGCCACAACCCAATTTTATTGTCCTGGTAGAGGGAACTAGGTTGTCACTGAGGATTTTACAGTACATGGCTCCATCCATTGTCACATTGATGCAGTGAAGTAGTCCTGTGCCCTGAGCAGAGAAACACCCCCAAAACATAATGTTTCCACCACCATGTTGACTGTGGGGATGGTGTTCTGTGGCTCATAGGCAGCATTTCTCTTCCTCCAAACACGGTGAGTTTAGATAATGCCAGAGAGCTCAAATTTTTGTCTCATCTGACCACAGCACCTTCTCCCAATCACTCTCAGGTGTTCAGTGGCAAACTTTATACGAGCATGTGACTCACCGTAGCCGGGGGTACACGTAGCGGGCGTTGCTTCTCCTCCAGTCACGGAACCGCGCCTGCGGTAGTGTAGGCCCGGTGGTCCAGATCAATAGGGGAATGGCGGAACAGTGGGGGGTGATTTGTCTTCGTGACGCCACCTGCGGGTGTTCTGGTACTAAGGTTGGGTGGATGTGGAATCCAGCCGGACCGGGCTGTTTGTTCAATGGAACAGATGTCACCTGGTTGTCAGCACTGAGGGCACTGTAAAAGGGCGATGATAATTCTACCTTCTTCCCTGGGCTCTCGCTGGTAGGTGCGACAGGTGAACAGGGGGCTAGACTCCCTGTGTAGTATGCTGGTTCTTCTGTGATGGCTTGGTGGCTCTCACAGCTTCGGTTCCAGTAACCGGTTATTAAGGAAAGAGTCAGGTTAACTCTGTTTTCCTGAGAGGTGATCTCCTTCTTCCTATTGTCCCAATTGCAGGGACCTCCACATGCTAACAGGCTGGTTGGGCCTAGTGTGTTCCTCATAGGGTGGAGGTTTCACACAGGCTGGCAGCTCTTGTAGCGTCTACCACACTCTGAAGTTTCTCCCTCCAAGACTCTATTTATAGGGGGAACTGGCTCAAAGTCACCAGTGTAGCTCCCCTAGAGGCTCGGGGTGAAACCAGGTGTTCTAAGTGTTGTTTGTGTTTGTGGGTTTTGCTGTGCTGTTACTTACTCCATTGTGCTCTAAGGATTTCTGTGGTGCCCAACAGGTGCCAGGGTGCCACACATGCACATGTGCCTTCTTGAGCAGTGGGACTTTGCAGGCACTGCAGGATTTAAATCCATTACGGCATAATGGTTTTCTTGGTGACAGTGGTCCCAGCTGCCTTGAGATCATTAACAAGTTCCCCCGTGTAGTTTTAGGCTGATCTCTCACCTTCCTTATGATCCTTGATACCTCACAAGGTGAGATATTTCATAGAGCCCAAGATCGATGTGGATTGAGCCTCATTTTGTATTTCTTCCATCTTCTTACTATTGCACCAACAGTTGCTTCCTTCTCACCCAGCATCTTACTTATGGTTTTGTAGCCCATTCCAGCCTTGCGCAGGATCTAGGATCTTATCCCTGGCATTCTTAGAAAGCTCTTTGGTCTTGCCCATGTTGTAGAGGTTAGAATCTGGCTGATTCAGTGGCTGTGATTGGTTGAGCTGGCATTTACTGTCGAGAGGGGACCTGAATGTACCCATTATCGAGGACCCAGTGAGCACTGGAGTCAGAGACGTGACTCGATGAGGATAAGTATGGCTTGTTTAATTTCTTTCGAGCCATTCTGAACAAAAAAATGTTTTGCCTTTAGAGCAGTCAGCAATATTAAAACTATGGAGCTGCAAATCCTTCCTGCAAACCTTATAATAAAGACACAATTGATGAGAGCCTTGTCTGCCGCTTTCATATTTCTAATGATTGAAGCTGACTCTAGGCTCAATAGGTATCTCAGATGTCAGCAGGTGGTTTTTGGGCTTTGATGAGGCTCTCGGGTGGTGACTTTTTTTTGCTTCTTTTTACAAGAGGTCTTGAACTATGTAAAATGTTCTTATACAGGCAAGTATTAGACATCGGAGGAGGAAAGAACTCAGAAAAAGCAATAAGATTAAATTAAAAATTATTTAAAGGGGCACTTTCATTAAGAAGAAACAATATCGTCTGCCGCAATTTACAAGTAACGACAGGAGATATGGCATATCACGTAGGGCATAAGTACCAACAGTAGAGTAATTAGACATTACTATTAGCATAGCAATATATATATTTCTTTAATGGCCTTCAGCTCAATCTTGAGACATGGCGACTTGATGGATGAGTACACTGTAGGAAGATTGTTCTTGTGCAGCCTATATAGGTTCACCATGGCCTTCTCCAAGCCTAGACAGGTCCACCAAGATCTTTTCTAAGCCTAGATAGGGCCACCAGGGTCTCTCCAAACCTAGATTGGTCCATTAGCATTTTCTCCAAGCCTAGATAGGTTCGGCAGGGTTTTCTCTAAGCCTAGATAGGTCCACCAGTGTCTTCTCCGTCATTTTCGTGATACTTTGCTCCTCTTCTACTCATTCAGAGGTTAAACAAGGGTCAGGGAGCCCAAATTTTGGAAATACAGCGAGGCCACATGTAAATATAGATTGGTGGGGAGTACATGTGTTAAAAATTATAAAGGGAAAAAAACAAGAAGATTGTTGCGCCACACTGTGCAAATTAGCCGAAGCAAGGGGTTATATTAATATTTCACTCACCTTTTCTAGTTGCGCCCCCTGCACAACTAGGTTAATGATTTGCGGTGAGATTTAACAGCAGGCATAAATCCGTTGCTACGTGTAGAGAAGCCTTTCCTTATGGAACTGTAACGTCTCTCCCAGAGATCTCGAGTCCAAAGAAGGGCAGATCCTCTATGCTGACCAAGTCCTGTCCCAGAGCTGCTCTCAACCCACACTCGCTAAAGGGAGGAATTGAGCACGATATGAGGTAAAAAAGGTATGATAAAATGAGCGCTAGGGACAGAATCAGGCACTGGGCTCTTACCGATTATTACCTTTCAAATTTATTGTGAACAGTAGAAGTTATGGGTCTCCTCGCCACAACATGTTTCGACACTGAAGGTGTCTTTCTCAAGTGGATGTCAGACCCATAGTAAAATTCCCCTTTTATGGTGGGTTTACACGTCCCGATATCGGCCCGATATCGGAGCCAACGACGCGGGAGCGCGCTTTTTGAGCGCGCTTTTCCCGCCATCCCATCGCCGGTTTAGACAGCCCGATATCGGGATACAACGTCCCGACGATGTGTACGCCCCCCAACCCAGGAACGACCAGTTAACATGGGAGTGAATGGGTGACGTGGACGTACACATCGTAGTTGGGTTGTCACACGGGACGATGCGGCTACAACGGCCATCCGATATCGGGCGGTTGAATAGCACTCTCATTCAACCCCGATATCGTTTTGGCATCGTTCCAGCATCGCATTGTACGTTCAAACCGTACAACGCGCGAACGATATCGGGTCCAACTCCCGAACCACGTGACTTTTGGTCGGAGTTGGGTCGGAGTTGGACGCCGATATCGCGACGTGTAAACCCACCATAATTCTCAACCCCCACTAATCACTAATGAAAAAGAGGTGTGCTACACACTCCTATCTGCAAATTCAACTACTTAAGGTATATACATACATTATATCTACCAGAACATGAAAACATACATATACCATATCTATTATATGCAGCAATGTATAAAATTACAATCAAACTATTAAAAACTATAAAAATATTTTAAAAAATATACATTAAAAATATAAAAAATTATAAAAAAATATATGCTGATGCAGCTAGATTTCCTTCAAAAATTATTCTCTAAAGCGAGATTTAACCCTTCAGGGAATAATGTGCCCATCTTAAAAATCCAAAACGATTCTTTCCTATTAAGTTTATTAACCCTATCCTCAGTCTCATCCTGAACATGATCAATTATAGTCAGCATATATTTTTTATAATTTTTATATTTTTAATGCATATTTTTAAAATATTTTTATAGTTTTTAATAGTTTGATTGTAATTTTATACATTGCTGCATATAATAGATATGGTATATGTATGTTTTCATGTTCTGGTGATATAATGTATGTATATACCTTTAAGTATTGAATTTGCAGATAGGAGTGTGTAGCACACCTCTTTTTCATTAGTGATTAGTGGGGGTTGAGAATAAAAGGGTAATTTTACTATGGGTCTGACATCCACTTGAGAAAGACACCTTCATGTCGAAACATGTTGTGGCGAGGAGACCCATAACTTCTACTGTTCACAATAAATTTGAAAGGTAATAATCGATAAGAGCCCAGTGCCTGATTCTGTCCCTAGCGCTCATTTTATCAAAAATTATAAAGGGTCAGACGCAGGTCAGTAGAGATGGATATCCAAGGTTCTGGATTGAGAACATAAAATTCGACCAGCAGGAGGGGAACAAAGAACAAGAACATAATGAATCAAGTTATAGATCCCTAGTAATGGAAGTTACCAAATATGAGAGGCTAATAGTTAAAGACTAACAAAACTCAAGAAAAAAAGTACCAATTTTTTTTTATTCAAAACATGTTTTTATTAATTAATAATTAAAATAATTTGAGGTCAATGGTAACAATAAGAAAGAAAGCTCACAAAACCAGCGGCAGGAGAGATAATGGTAATCCCAAAATGGTCAAATCACATCATAGGTATGTCGAGCCCACTGGGACGGGGTACTCGGTACCGGACCGGGTCTGCTACTGGGAATGTCACGGGTGGTCCTGGTCCGGACCATGTCCCGTGACCTGGCAATAATAAGGGCTATTTACAGGGGAAATGTCAGTCGTGACGACCACCCACAGTGTGTGGCCAGTAATGGGGCCGCCGCTGCCACAGAACCTCCGGGGATGATGTGATGGCAGCAGAGATGGAATAGTTCCGTGGGCAGAACTGTATTCCCGGGGCAGTGATGGATTAAAGTCTATTGTGTAGTGTGCAGGCCTGGCGCTGAGTGCAGTACACTTATGTCCAGATGCTGCAGGAATCCTCCTTCAGTGTTGGAGCCTGCACACTGTGGCTCTCCAGTTGTAGGGCTACTGCAAACCTGTATGGAAGGAGTAGTATTCAGGTAGAGACATACAAGGGAGTAGTATTCAGGGTTCACCGTGTTTACTTCTCAAGTTCTCAAGTTCAGGTTACAGTTCAGTACAGTTCTTACAGTTCAGTTCAGTACACAGGCACACTTTCCCCTCCGGTTCCCTTTACTCCCTGAAGCCAGGTCTCTCCTCTCTGTGACCCCTCACTCTGTCTCTGTGTCCTTCCCAGGCTGTTGACTCTCTCTGCTTCTGTGCACTTGGTTGTGTGTGACTCCGGACAGTAATGGCGGTGGCTCGGACTCCTGTGAGCCCTCCGGGTTGCCACTGAGCTGCCTGTCCTTTGGGGTAGGGACCCTAACGTGTAGCTGTGGTCCCCCGTCGGTTGTCTGGGGATGCCGGGTGAAACTACGGTACCCTCTAGAGCTGACACTCTACTTCAGCCTAGCCTCCAGCAGTCCTCCCGTGTGAGGCTCTACCAGGCTCTCTCTACTGTGTCTTCAAGTATCATAGGAGGGCTACTCCGCCTGCAGTCTAGTTGTCTCGGCTGTAGTTCTATCACCGTCCCTCTCTTCCCTCACACTCCCGGGGTGTTGGCTTCGGACATGCTTTCTCTCTGTGGCTCACACTGGCTCTGTTCAGATTCTGCGCTCCTACACCCTACTTTGCCAGATGTGTGATCTCAGTCTTTTCATCTCAGCCTACCTCGGCCTACTGAACTCCTTTCTCCTCCCCCTTCATATTTCTACCTTCTGTCACCTGACTACGTGTTTGCCCACCCACTGCTCTAAACCCACCACCCCTCGCCTGCCTAGATTCCCAGGCATCGGGTTGGGTGCTTCCCTCTACTGTACATGGGTGTATGGGCTGTGAGGGTGTTGGTGTTCAACTGTCGTCCTACCTGCCTGGCTGCAGTTTCTTTTGTGGCCTCCTGGACGCAGGGAGCCACACTCTCCCGGAGTTAAACTAGCGCGTCCCCGCGCTGCCCGTCATGGATCCCCCTGAAAACATTTTTTTTTATAACAACATTAAACATTACGAAATCTTGGTTTCTTCCGTCCGGGAGGTACGAGTCTCTTTCAACGTTGCATAAGTTAACTATATACAAGTGCATGGGTAGATTTACGTCATTACCCTTCTGGACCTCTGCTGGGTCTAATGCTACAACGCATTCACTTTACTTTACTGTAGCTAAAACACATAATAAACATTACTTTCTTATAAAAAGTATAAAAATTCTTCTTTTTCAAAAAGTGCAAAAATTCAAAAAGCAGTTCAAAGTTCACGATTCAAACAGTCACATGCACCGTCTCTCACGTGCAAAACTGGTCTTAAAACCAAAGGGGAGCACATGAGGTGCTCAACTATATACATATCAAGTTCGTATCCAGCTCACTGTTCGTGGTAGCAAATGTCAATAAACATATAAGACATACAAGGGGAACTAACACTCATTCAGGTTTGGGATGGGGACAGCAAGGATTACACCTCATTCACACTTACAAGTCTTCTCTTCTTCCATCTGGATACAGAACCCGTGTTTTCATTCTTTCTTGGCTTGCTGCTTCCATGGCAACATCTGCAACGTCTTCCTTCTAGGGTACACCTCCAGGTTTTGTAATGCAGTTATCAGCAGGTAGCTTTCGGGGTTTGGGTTACAGCATCCGTCATGATCTTTGGTGTAACAGTCTCAAGGATGGTCACTGGATCCGTGTTAACTGCCGTATCCGTGTACTGTGGCATGTCTTGATCAGCGATTGATTCTGGATACTCTAATGTGGGATGTCATCTTCTTCTATGGTGTTAAACACAGTCCTTTAACTTTACTCGTATGAGCCACGTTCTCCTTTAACGATGTGGTAGGACACCCACTCTCCAATTTCTACTTGTCTATCTAGATGATCCGATGGTAACTGTTCTTCCACTTCTCTTTTGTTGATAAAGATGTCTCTTTGGGTGCCAGGTTCGCGGGCAAAAGCAAAGCCCCTTTCTTCTATGACTTTCACAATCTTCCCTTCATGCCTTGGGGAGCTCTGCACTTCCTTGTCTCTTCTGGCTATGTTTTGGCCTCTTTGGCGCGGGCGATCATAATCTGTTTTTGTACCTGCCGCTCTGTTTCCTCTTTCTCCCACTTTCTAACACCGCGTCTGATATACTCCTCACGGGTGATCAGTTCTGCTGGACCCACTTCGCTGCTTCAGTCTCCCAAGAAACCCATCAAATCATCACAGCTTGCATCTCTCTCCCACCAGCAGCGGAGCTGCTCCCCTCTCACCTCAGTAGTAGTTGGTGGCAGTATCAGGAGCTCCGGTAAAGATAACCAGTGCGCTTCAAGGGCTCCTAGCAGGTCGGCTTCCTTCTTTGCGGGGTGCGGTGCAGCTCGGGTATGGTCAGATCCACCAGGGTTGCGGTGCGGCATTCTTCTTCGCTTTCTGCGCGATCACGTGTAACTCCAACCCAGCCGGGTTGTATGGACAAAGTCTCATAAGTCTGGCGGTGGTCAATATCGATCTGAATCCGGGTCCGATGCTCCTCCTGGGCCCGTCGTCATCTGCTGGGGTAGCAGTCGCAGCACACCTCGCCGGGTGTCTTGGGTCTGTGGACGCTCTCTACCGCCTTCTGCCATTCTGCTCTGGTCACACAAGGTCTCTCCCTGGCCGAGCTCCTCCACCGGTTCGTTCCGTGGCCTCCGGGATCACTTGTGGTCTTCCGTGTACAGCACTATTCTCGGCGCCCTCCGCTTGCGTCCTCGTGTCTCGTAATGGCGACCGCTTCGTTTCCGGTTGCTTATCCAGCCTCTTCCTGATGAGATTTCCGCTTCTTCTCCGCCAGCTTCTCATTGGTAGGAGGTCTAGGGGCGGAGGTTCTTCTTTCAGAGTGATGGCTGGTCTCCCGAAGTTAAGGGGAGCCAGGGCGGGTCCTTTTCTTTGCGCCTTGGACCAGGCCGCCCACGATGGGGGGTTTGGACACGCCTCCTCTGCACATGGCGCTAAGCTTCTATGGCCACCATTAAAGTCAGATTTTGGCGGGAAAAGTCCAGAACACGTTTCTTTAGGCGCACGGGGTCCAATTATTTTGGACCAGGTAGATCCTGTTCGTGAGCCAGGTTGTCAAGCCCACTGGGACGGGTACTTGGTACCGGACCGGGTCTGCTACTGGGGAAGTCACGGGTGGTCCTGGTCCGGACCATGTCCCGGGCCCTGGCAATAATAAGGGGTATTTACAGGGGAAATGTCAGTCGTGACGCCACCCACTTTGTGCGTCCAGTAATGGGGTCGCCGCTGCCGCAAAACCTCCGGGGATGATGTGATGGCAGCAGAGATGGAATAGTTTCCATGGGCAGAACTGTATTCCCCGGGGCAGTGATGGTTAAAGTCTATTGTGTAGTGTGCAGGCCTGGTGCTGAGTGCAGTACAATTACTGTCCAGATGCTGCAGGAATCCTCCTTCAGTGTTGGAGCCTGCACACTGTGGCTCTCCAGTTGTAGGGCTACTGCAAACCTGTATGGAAGGAGTAGTATTCAGGCAGAGACATACAAGGGAGTCGTATTCAGGGTTCACCGTGTTTACTTCTCAATTTCTCAAGTTCAGGTTACAGTTCAGTACAGTTCTTACAGTTCAGTTCAGTACAGGGCACACTTTTTCCTCCGGGTTCCCTTTACTCCCTGAGCCAGGTCTCTCCTCTCTGTGACCCCTCACTCTGTCTCTGTGTCCTTCCCAGGCTATTGACTCTCTCTGCTTCTGTGCACTTGGTTGTGACTCCGGACAGTATGGCGGTGGCTCGGACTCCTGTGAGCCCTCCGGGTTGCCACTGAGCTGCCTGTCCTTTGGGGTAGGGACCCTAACGTGTAGCTGTGGTCCCCCGTCGGTTGTCTGGGGATGCCGGTGAAACTACGGTCCCCTCTAGAGCCGACACTCTACTTCAGCCTAGCCTCCAGCAGTGCTCCCGTGTGAGGCTCTACCAGGCTCTCTCTACTGTGTCTTCAAGTATCATCGGAGGGCTACTCCGCCTGCAGTCTAGTTGTTTCGGCTGTAGTTCTAGGGCCCAGTATCACCGTCCCTCTCTTCCCTCACACTCCCGGGGTGTTGGCTTCGTGGCTTTCTCACTGCGGCTCACACTGGCTCTGTTCAGATTCTGCGCTCCTACACCCCACTTTGCCAGGACGTGTGATCTCAGTCTTTTCATCTCAGCCTACTCGGCCTACTGACTCCTTTCTCCTCCCCCTTCACTATTTCTACCTTCTGTCACCTGACTACGTGTTTGTCCACCCACTGCTCTAAACCCACCACGCCCTCGCCTTGCCTAGAGTTCCCAGGCTCCGGGTTGGGTGCTGTGCTCTACGTACGTGGGTGTATGGGCTGTGAGGGTGTTGGTGTTCAACTGTCGTCCTACCTGCCTGGCTGCAGTTCCCTTTGTGGCCTCCTGGGCGGGGCGCCACAGGTACATATATTGGAATAAATAAACAATGTCACAAGATCAAAGCGAGGATAGCTGATCTGTTGACATTCTCTCCCACTGCTGGAATGGCGTCAGGTCCCAACATGCGTTTCGGTGCAGATGTCCTTAATGATATTCAGATTCTGAAGTGGATGAAAGAGAAAGGGGGCAGGGTTAAGGGGGAGGATAAAAGTTTAAAGGAAACCAACTAGCAGGTTTTAGGGCTATAAAGTAAAGCCACTACCTTACAGGCACTGGGATACTGAGCGCAATCATACCTTTACTTCAATGATGACATCTATGATTGCAGAGAAAACTGTTATCAAACACCGAGAAATCGTGCTGCACAGGGGGGTGGGTTTCTTTTTATTACTCCCCTATTTGCTTTAAGCCAAACCTCCCCCTCCCTTCCTCTCTCTCTTCCTCCCTGTCACTCTACTAGGCAGGTCCTGTGGACCCCAACTCATCGCTTCACCCTCCAATCCCTCCCTCCCTCTCTTGCTTCTGATGGGGGTTATAGTGTCTCTGGTTCTGCAGATTGTGTAATGGGAAGTCTGGGCCTTGCAGTGTCTCTAGATTTGCAGATTGTGTGATGGAGCATGCTGGGAGTTGTAGTGTTACTGGCTCATGATCTGCAGATTGTGTGATGGAGCATGCTGCTGGTTGTAGATTTGCAGATCTTGAGCTAGTGACACTACAATTCCCAGCATGTCCATCACACAATCTGCAGATCCTGAGCCAGTGACACCACAATCCCAGCATGCTCCATGGACACATCCCCACTAATGTCATCTGTGATCTGTCATCTGTGATGACAATACCATGCTTCCTCGAAAGTAAGACATAGGCGGGCGTCACACGCTACGATATATGTAAAGATGTGCTGGAAAGTGCCTGATTTGGCATCGCTCCTACGACATCGTTGCGTGTGACAGGTCGATCTGACTAGCGATAAGTGGTCAGATCGTTATATACAGATATGGGAACGGACCCATATCAGACGATGTCGATCATTCCAATTTGCTGCATTGTTCTGTGTGACACCGCATAACGATCTCCTGACCGATTTCTCCTATTCACATCATTGACAAGCATCAATCTCTGGTTATGCAAACGATTCCTGCACGTAACATCGCTGCTGTGTGCTGAACGTTATCTATACATGTGACACCTCACCAACGATGTTGAGCACCAGCGCACACCCCTGACATCGTTATTGAGTTTCCACACAAAATCGTAGTGTGTGACGCCTGCCATACTAGGACGGTTTGCTATGCTGCTGAAATAAGACACCCCAAAAAAGTAAGACATACATTTTTTTGTAGGACAGCTCCCTCCCTCAGATACAATACTGCTGGCCAATCAGAAGCCAGCAGCAGACGTCTCGCATGACGTTGCTGTTGGCTTTTGATTGCCCGGTGGCTGTTGGCCTCTGATTGGCCAGCAGCACTGTACATGTATGCTATCTGAGGCAGGGAGCAGCACCGGAATGCATGCAGTGGCGGGCCAGTGAGAAAAGGGGTGAATGGGTGTGAGTGTGATGAGGCTGCAAGGGGATGATGGACATGTGACGGGGATACCATATTGGGGACTGCAGGGGTGATGGAATGGGGATGATATGGGGACACCATATTAGGGGCTGCAAGGGGATGATGGGGATACCGTAAGGTATTGGAGGCTGCAAGGAGATAATGGGGATACCATATTGGGGATCTACCATATTGAGGGCTGCAAGGGGGATGATGGGGATACCATATTGGGTCTGTAAGGGGATGATGGGGATACTGTACAGTAATGGGGGCTGCAAGGAGATGATGGGGATGATGGGGATACTAAATTGGGAGCTGCAAGGGGATGATTGGAGTAACATATTGAGGGCTGCAAGGGGATGAATGGGCATACTGTATTGGGGGCTGCAAGGGGTGCTGCAAGGGGATGATTGGGGCTGCAATCAGAGATCCCCTGCAAATAAGACTAGCGCTCATTGGACAAATAATAGACATGTCATTTTGAGGAAAAGGCAATCTATCTATCATATCTATCATTATTATATCTAGATCGATCATTACTGATACTGTTATGTATATTGTAGGAAACAGGCTATCTATCTATATCTATTATCTATCTACTATCTATCTATCTATCTATTATCTATCTATGTCTGTTTGTCTATCTTTATACAGCTTTAACATATAAAAACCATTAATTTCAGTGTTATTGCTTTTTTCTTTGCAGTACGTGTCACATGATGTCACATGGATTACACGCACGTACACTTTTTTTATGCTCATGTGTGAGGTGGGGCCTAAGAAAGTTGAGACAATCTCTTTGAACTTGCCAAAATCTTTGAATGGCCTGGGGATTATATTGCTTGTAATTCCAACATGCTACTTGTTTTTTTGTCACTTTGAACCCCATATGGCCAATTTCTTCTTTATTGCTGCATTTAAGTGTTGTGAAAAAAGGTACAGAACCCTCCTGTAAAGTCCAAAACAAATTACCTGCAGCCACAAAGTACTAAACTTTCCACCATTTATGCCTAACGAATAAAACCTCCAACAGAGCTCGGACCGCCGTTCCCTAATTTCAGCCCAAATTGTCAGAGCCTAGAAGCCGCCCTGTGGACATACACTTACATTGTTTGCTGACGTCAGTGGTTTTTATAGACCATAAATTCCAGCTGTAAACATTGGGACTGAAGGCGGCTGAACGCCTTAAGCCTCAGGATATGGGAGGTGGGGATTTATCGATTCATCTGAACTGTGAAACACAATAATGCCGTGATTAGCTTGGGAAACCCTTCAGCATGACCTTGCAGCAACGGTTGGAGTAAATGCCACGTCCCGGAGCACTCAAGGGTTTCTTCTTCCACCTATGGAGGGCAGCGAAATGGGGATTCTGAAAAGCCCATGTAAAAAATTATATTTTAGGTTGTGGAAAGAAGTCTGGAGGCAAAAATGAATATTATTATCTTTAAAATTTACATTTTGGGAAAAAATAATCATACACTATCATAGAAAGATGGCAGGATGTTTAGGGTTATTGTTCTGCTAGAAGGTGAACCTATAAGAAAGAAGGAAAGAAAGAGAAAGAAAGAGAGAGAGAGAAAAAGAATGAAAGAATGAAAGTATGAAAGAAAGAAAGAAAAAGAAAAGAAAGAAAGAAAGAGAAAGTAAAACGAAGACGAATAAGAGACTAGATACTTGTAGATAGATAGATAGATAGATAGAGGACAACAGGAACAGCACTGCACTTTGATAGAATGCAGGCAGACATGGGCGTACCCAGGATCAAAACTAGGGGGGGGCAAGCTATGGTCGTTCCCGCCTCCTGTGGTACTCTGACATGCCGGCCGTAACGTCATATCCGGCCCGATGCATTGTGGGGGCTGGTCACGTGTTCGGCACGGCTCTGGCACATGCGCAGTGCACATATTGAAGCTGCCTGTACACGTCATAAGCCCCCACAATGCACTGGACCAGATATGAAGTTCCAGCCGGCGTGTTAGAGTACCACAGGAGGCGGGAATTTCAAAAAGAGGTGGAAACAAGAGATGGAATGCTGACACCCTTTAAAGGGAACCTATACAGGACAACACATGCTTATTACATACACATCATACATATTTTTGACATAGAGACACAAGCCACACACATAGAAACACAAGCCACACACACACATACACAGACAAAAGCCACACACAGGACACACACAGAGACATAAGCCACACACACAGAGACAAGCCACACACAGAGACAAGCCACACACAGAGACAAGCCACACACAGACACAACCCACAAACAGAGACAAGCCACACACACAGAAACAAGCCACACACACAGACAAGCCACACACAGAGACAAGTCACACACACAGAGACAAGCCACACACAGAGACAAGCCACACACACAGACAAGCCACACACACAGACAAGCCACACAGAGAGACAAGCCACACACACAGAAACAAGCCACACACAGAGACAAGCCACACACAGACACAAGCCACAAACAGAGACAAGCCACACACACAGAGACAAGCCACACACAGAGACAAGCCACACACAGACACAAGCCACAAACAGAGACAAGCCACACACACAGAGACAAGCCACACACACAGAGACAAGCCACACACACAGAGACAAGCCACACAGAGACAAGCCACACACAGAGACAAGCCACACAGAGAGACAAGCCACACACACAGAGACAAGCCACACACACAGACAAGCCACACACACAGACAAGCCACACACACAGAAACAAGCCACACACACAGAAACAAGCCACACACAGAGACAAGCCACACACAGACACAACCCACAAACAGAGACAAGCCACACACACAGAAACAAGCCACACAGAGACAAGCCACACACAGAGACAAGCCACACACAGAGACAAGCCACACACAGAGACAAGCCACACACACAGAGACAAGCCACACACACAGACAAGCCACACACACAGACAAGCCACACACACAGAAACAAGCCACACACACAGAAACAAGCCACACACACAGAAACAAGCCACACACAGAGACAAGCCACACACAGACACAACCCACACACAGACACAACCCACAAACAGAGACAAGCCACACACACAGAAACAAGCCACACAGAGACAAGCCACACACAGAGACAAGCCACACACAGAGACAAGCCACACACAGAGACAAGCCACACACACAGAGACAAGCCACACACACAGACAAGCCACACACACAGACAAGCCACACACACAGAAACAAGCCACACACACAGAAACAAGCCACACACACAGAAACAAGCCACACACACAGACAAGCCACAAACAGAGACAAGCCACACACACAGACAAGCCACACACACAGAGACAAGCCACACACACAGAGACAAGCCACACACACAGAGACAAGCCACACACAGAGACAAGCCACACAGACAGAGACAAGCCACACACACAGAGACAAGCCACACATAGAGACAAGCCACACACAGAGACAAGCCACACACACAGACAAGCCACACACACAGAGACAAGCCACACACACAGAGACAAGCCACACACACAGAGACAAGCCACACACAGAGACAAGCCACACAGACAGAGACAAGCCACACACACAGAGACAAGCCACACATAGAGACAAGCCACACACAGAGACAAGCCACACACACAGACAAGCCACACAGACAGACAAGCCACACAAACAGAGACAAGCCACACACACAGAGACAAGCCACACACACAGAGACAAGCCACACACACAGAGACAAGCCACACACACAGAGACAAGCCACACACACAGAGACAAGTCACACACAGAGACAAGCCACACACAGAGACAAGCCACACACAGAGACAAGCCACACACAGAGACAAGCCACACAGACAGAGACAAGCCACATATATGATATGGGAGCCTATGGGGGGCAGGGCTGTATATGAGATGGGAGTACATGTCATCTTATATACAGCGCGCAGCCCCCACATAAGGCTCCCATATACAACCCTCTGGGCTCCCATCACCCCCACCCCCACATCATTTTTTTTCCATACATTTATTCTTTACCAGTGTCAGTTACTGTTGTCCATTACTTGTCCTCTTGTGATGTCTCTGACTTCACTCTTCACTTTTGTAGCTCTCCTTGCCTCGAGCTCCTGGCTCCAGCCTCCCTCCTCACCAGCAGTGTCCTCAGACAGACAGTCCCCCACTCCAGCTTGCACCGCAGCCGCAGGGACTCAGCCTCAGCACTCAGTGGTGATGTGACATCACTTCTGGTGAGTCCCCCTGCACTTCTGGTGAGTCCCCCTGCGGTGTGTGCCGACTGCAGATGATGATCAGCTCGGCATGCAGGCCTGCCTGCCGAGCTGATCATCATCTGCAGTCGGCACACACCGCCTAAGGCTGAGTCTGAGGGCCAGATGATGATCCATCCTGCACCCCTGCTTGCTGGCCTGCCGCTCCATGTCAGACGCTGCGGCTGTCATGTCACTGAGACACTGACTGAGGCTGAGCTGAGCGGCGCTGACTGAGGACGGAGGTAAACTAGCTGGCCGCGCGGTGCCACTACAGTGAGGTGACGGTGACAGGTGGAGGCTGAGCGGAGGTGCGGTGGCTGCCTTAGCTCAGCAGCCTCAGCCGCCGAGTAGGTGCGTGCGGCGCGCACACAGTTCCGCGCTCACCCCTTCCTCATGGGGGGGGGGCAGGCTCTTGGGGGGGGCACCTGCCCCCCCCTGCCCCACGCTGGGTACGCCCATGCAGGCAGACCAAACTTTCCTTAATGGAGCTCCTCATACATACAACCAAAAGAGAGGGTCGCAGCACTCCAGTTCTGATGTAAAGAACTTTTATTCCAGGATGGACATAGATGGCACCGATGACGATGTTTCGGGCACACGCGCCCTTTGTCTTCCAAATACTGTCAGGTCTGTTCAGGTTTTTATGCACCTTTCTCTTTTACATCCTTAATACATCAGTTGACATATGTGTGATAATAATACATGTTGCATACTTATGTGTTTCAAAACACTGTAATAATAGTGCTCATATATAATAATAAAGATCTTTGTATAAATGTATCATTTTTCTCATTCTATTACTGTGCTTTAGTATGCTGGCACATGATGTCATAATTTACTTAATTTATTCAGAACTACAAACAAAAACCGAGTACTAAGTGTTGTTTAGGAGACAGTGACTTCCCCGTGGCTTCGGCGTCCCGGAAATATGCTCGGCGCATGCGCGCCTACGTCATACGGTATCCGCTGCTATGGTTACTCGGGGTGGAGCTGCGGCGCCATGTTTCTAACCCTGCGCCTGCGCTTCTCCTTCTCTCCCGGCTACAACTCTTTCTGTAAATGCGGATTTCTTTATATTATTACACCAGCGTCCTGGCTTATCAAAAGTGGATTGTAAATGAATACCAGTGTATTGCCCTGGTAGGGTTATGTGCAATATGCTTATAAAGTGGCTAATTGCAAAATATCTTTAAAGTGACTTCTGTGCTAGAGCTGGTATTTTTATTAATGGCTGCCCATTCTACTTAGCCTTCAATACAGGGTTACCGTTATATTCGCTCTCATCCTCCTGGGTTTATGAAGCATTGCCCTAAAACTAAGGGAAGCTGCCTTTTCCTAATCACTACAGGGAGTCATCTTGTTTAAGTACCAGTGTCTTCCCTATGTGAACAGGGTTTAATGGGCTGCCAACTGTTTTTCGCCCCCTTAGCAGACTTTCATTAGGGCTCACCACTGTTTTTTTTTCATACAATATAAAACATGGACTATAAAATCCTTAAATGAAATAAAAATGTGAACCTAAGTTGTTTATAATGGGGTTATGTCACTGATTTCCATACAACATCTGTACTTGGTTATACAACATTTTATTCCCCAAAAAAACCTTATGTGTGGAGTGCACAGGTCTGACAACGTGGCCTGGAGTGTTCACCCTCCGACCGTACTCGTCCCGGCTCCGAAGACGTTCTCAGGGTGTTTATCCCCTGGGACATACTACTGCTCGCGAAGCAGGCATCAAGAAGAGAGAGAAGGGACAGGACAAGGGTAGTTCCAGGAAGGTAACGCCAGAGACTTCCACAGATTTTGCATTCTGCTGTGACTACCCGGCCATACGTCCTGCGGGAAGTGCTGTGAGCTGTATCACCATCTTGATCAGTTTTTGCAAGTAAAGTACCTGGAAGAATGAATTGCCTCTTTGTTTCTGTTCTGCTTTCATCGACTTTTCTCAGTGGTTTGCACAGTCCTGGCACAGGTAACACTGCCCCGGAGGCTTAGCTCTACCTGTAGGGAGCTGATTCACCCTAGCCACAATACCACCACCCTCCGGAGGACTGTGGCGGCGCTGGTGTCTAGTCGCCAGGTACTACAGGTGGTGTCATTAAACAAATACTTTAATCCCTTGCAAATACTAAAAAAACCCTTCTTTTTAGGCTATCCCCCAGGGCCACGGATCTGGGCAGGCCACCGGTTACATTCCCTGCTTGGAGAGAAAGAAGCCCAGACATCCGAGTTCCCATACCCTGGGGTGCTACAGATTCATCCGATACACATCCTTATAGGGCTGCACTGAGCTTATAGTCAACATTTAAAACCCCTGGTTTGAGGGTGGATAACTTTTTGATCCATGTAAGTTCTTTTTCTTTAAGCATCCTAACTCTGTGTCCCCCTCTTCTCAATTGTGGGACCATGTCTATGAACCTACACTTTAAGTTTTTTCTTTATGTTTCGCATCCAAAAGGATTTATTTAGGGATTTTATAGTCCATGTTTTATATTGTATGCAAAAAAACAGTGGTGAGCCCTAATGATAGTCTGCTAAAGGGGCAAAAAAACGTTGGCTGCCCGCTCCCCTGTTCACATAGGAAAGACACTGGTACGTCCATCTACCATCTACACATCTGCACATGCATATGTTTGGAAATGACAATGTGCTGCTGCAATTCTTATTTTTTGTAGACAGATAGATACTGTGAAGCAAATAATTTTTTGTTCCCTTGCTAATTTTGTAAGTTTGTCCACTGACAACGACATGAACAGTCTATAATTTTAAGGGTAGGATAATTTTAACAGTGAGAGATAGAATATCAAAAATAAAATCAAGAAAATCATATTGTCTAAGGGGGCCGTCACACCAGGTGACGTCGCCGGAGATGTAGGCAGCGACGGGCAGGAGCATGCACGTTTTTGTCGCCCCGCCAGCATCGCCGTCGCATGTTTACATGCGATGACACCTTCAGCGATGCACCGGCGATCTGACAGGCGGCATCACCGCTGGGATGTCTAAAAACCCCAGCGGCAATGCTGTAACTGACTCACCGTAGCCGGGGGGTACACGTAGCGGGCGTTGTTTCTCCTCCAGTCACGGAACCGCGCCTGCGGTAGTGTAGGCCCGGTGGTCCAGATCAATAGGGGAATGGCGGAACAGTAGGGGTGATTTGTCTTCGTGACGCCACCTGCGGGTGTTCTGGTAACCTTACCAGCGCTGTTCGGGTCTCCGGGGGATTTTATACAGCGAGATGGAACGCTCCCCACAGGATGAGCGGGAATCCCGGAGCCGGGAGCTGCGCAAGATGTTGTGAGGCATCCTGAATCCAGGAGTAATGTACAACCACACAAAGTCTCTTTTAGGTACCTTTACTGGTTGGTAGTCAGGTACACTCGGACCGGGATAGTGAAGTTGGCACTTCTGGAGTTTCACAGCAAGCAGTGTTAGGTTTCCTTTCTCTAGTTCTGGTGCTAAGGTCGGGTGGATGTGGAATCCCTCCGGACCGGGCAGTATGTTCAATAGAACGGATTTCACCTGGTTGTCAGCACTGAGGGCACTGTAAAAGGGCGATGATAATTCTACCTTCTTCCCTGGGCTCTCGCTGGTAGGTGCGACAGGTGAACAGGGGGCTAGACTCCCTGTGAAGTATGCTGGTTCTCTGTGATGGCTTGGTGGCTCTCACAGCTTCGGTTCCAGTAACCGGTTGTTAAGGAGAGAGTCGGAATAACTCTGTGTTCCTGAGAGGTGATCTCCTTCTTCCTCTTGTCCCAATTGCAGGGACCTCCACTGGCTAACAGGCTGGTTGGGCCTAGTGTGTTCCTCATAGGGTGGAGGTTTCACACAGGCTGGCAGCTCTTGTAGCGTCTACCACACTCTGAAGTTTCTCCCTCCAAGACTCTATTTATAGGGGGAACTGGTTCAAAGTCACCAGTGGAGCTCCCCCTAGAGGCTCGGGGTGAAACCAGGTGTTCTAAGTGTTGTTGTGTTTGTGGGTTTTGCTGTGCTGTTACTTACTCCATTTGTGCTCTAAGGATTTCTGTGGTGCCCAACAGGTGCCAGGGTGCCACATAAGCATCGCCTGTCAGATCGCCCCTGAGTGCTCGCCTGGTTTCACAGCACTGATGTGAAACCAGGCGACCACTCAGAGGCGATATGTAGCGCCGACATCGCCCCTTTACATTAGGCGACGCAGGGGCGATATCAGCGCCGATAGGCCACGCCCCTATGATGCCTAAGAGATCAGCGGTGCCGTCGCCAGGTGTGAAGGTAACCATAATTATATAAATGTATTTACATTTTGAAGAGAGAAATAAGTAATTGATCTCTCTGGCAAACAAGACTAAAGGTTTGTGCACATGTCAGGAGGAATTTTGGTCCACTCCTCTTTGCAGATCATCTCTGAATCATTAAGATCTTGAGGTTGTCACTTAGCAACTTGGAGCTTCAGCTCCCTCCATAAGGTTTCTATGGGATTAAGGCCTGGAGACTGGCTAGGCCACTTCATGACCTTAATGTGCTTCTTTTTGAGATACTCTTTTGTTGCCTTGGCTGAATGTTTTTGGTGACTGTCATGCTAAAAGACACAGACACAACCCATTTTTAATGTCCTGACAGTAAGGAGGTTGTCACTCAGGATTTTTACAGTACATGGCTTCATCCATTGTCACATTGATGCAGAGAAGTAGCCCTGTGCCCTTAGCAGAGAAACACCCCCAAGACATAATGTTTCCACCGCCATGCTTGACTGTGGGGATGGTGTTCTTTGGGTCATAGACAGCATTTCACTTCCTCCAAACACAACGAGTTGAGTTAATGCCAAAGAGCTCAATTTTTGTCTCATCTGACCACAGCACCTTCTCCCAATCACTCACAGAATCACCAAGTTGTTCATTGGCAAACTTCAGATGGGCCAGTACATGTGCCTTCTTGAGCATTGGAACTTTGCTGGCACTGTAGAATTTCAATCCATTACGGCGTAATGTGTTACCAATGGTTTTCTTGGTGACCGTAGTCCCAACTGCCTTGAAATCATTAACAAGTTGCCCTGTGTAGGTTTAAGCTGATCTCTCACCTTCTTGACACTCATTTTGTATTTCTTCCATTTTCTCACTATTGCACCAACAGTTGTCTCCTCACGCTCACCCAGCGTCTTACTTATGGTTTTGTAGCCCATTCCAGCATTGGGCTGGTTTAGGATCTTTTCCCTGACGTCCTTAGAAAGCTCTGGGGTGTTGTCCATGTTGTAGAGGTTAGAGTCTGACTGATTATTTTGAGTGTGTGGACAGGAGTCTAGAACTCCTTATGGTTGCTAGGGGATCAAATACTTATTTCTCTCTGCAAAAATGAAAATATGTTTAATTCAGACAATGTGCTTTTTATTTTTATTCTATCTCACACTCTTAAAATTAACCTACTCTTAAAATTATAGACTGTTCATGTCTTTTTCAGTGGGCAAACGTACAAAATCAGCAAAGGATCAAATACTTATTTCCCCAACTGTATATGTTATATGTAGCAATGTTTCAAATGTATTAAACATCCATATACAACCTTTTTTGTTACAGATAAAAGTAACACAACCACAAGTAAATCCAACTTCCAAAATTCCCTTTAAGTAAACTTTTCCTCATGTATTAGAGCTTAGAGTAGTCACAACCCTAAAGAGTCGGAGTCTGGAGTGGCCACCTTGTTAAAGACTGCCGCTCTGGGAGACTCCGTCCATGTCCATTTTCAGAAATCGCAGCTTTCTGCAAGTAATCAATCTTGTAAGTAAACATGTTTGAAGAACCTTTAGTCAATATGCTGTGAGCGGCCTTCTCGCTCTTAATGAAGAACTCAGCTGTGCCAAAAACATGGAGATGTTTGAGCCATCTGTGCGGCCTGTGATCCGCGAAGGAGAGGGACACACAGTAGCAGAATGACAGTAGCGCTTTCCTCTGATTCTGCAAAAAACACTTTTTACAAGGAACCGTCTTAAACCGAAGCTCCAATAAGTTAAGAAATAGGAATTTATTGTGTACACACTATTTCTCATATTATTCTTTCATATTTTTCAACCTCATTCCATTTCTACTCTCAAGTATTTTCTGCTTTGTGGGTTGAAGTTCTCCTACACCTGCAAAACCATTGGCAGGGAGCTTGTTGGTTTATGGCAAGGGTCCTCATCCTTTCTTACCTTGAGAGCCACATTCATCTCTGAGAGATGGTCATTGTGAGTAGATGACTATGCATTAAAGAATATTGAGCCAATGGATGTAGAGCAAGCTTTTTACTACACAGAGCACTGGTTACATCAAAACTATTGTGTTATATTGGAGATTTGCTTGCTTGATGTTGAATTAAATGGGAGTAAATTTCGTTCAGAAGCTGCTCCTGTCTATGAGGATACAGTTCTTCAGGTGAGTAGGTGTTTCAGGTTACTCTACTGTCCACTCCCCAAGCCTTTAAATAGTTTCCCTTCCACCAGCAGATGTTGCTGATAGAGTTTTAGTCTTTGCAAGATCGTGAGCCAAGCGGACATTTGCAAACTTTGTGCTGAAGCCTTGTTGGTGTTTTCCTTATTTTGTGGGAGTTGCTATGCTTCCTGGTCCATGGGTGGAGGTGAGGGGGTTTAGCCTAGGGCTGATCAGGAGCAAAGGGGACTTTATCACCTTCAGAGGTAATTCTGGGAACAGGTTGAACCAGAGACCCCAAGCCCAAGGGTCAGACTAGTTCCCCTGATCGCCTTTTGCCCAACTTAGCATCCATCTTCCTTATCCCCTTTACGAGTATATCACCCTGTGACAGGAAGAGGTTGGAACCATATGTCATCATAGTTGGCCCCTGGATTCTAATGTAATCAGGCCTGCAGTAGGATTCATTGTCCTGCATCTGGTGGGGGCTGTGCGTCTTTGTTCCTCTTTGCAGGGGGCTTCTCCAATACAAAATCCTACAGATAGGGTGTGAGACTCGGCTTCTGAAACAATGAACAACATGTTCCAGTTAGTCAGTTGGTGCCGTGAATAGGGAAGGAGAGGACCTGTTGCTGAGGCTATGTCCTAAAGGCTATGAACTATAGAGACTGGAGCTGGATACACATGCAACAGTCGTGATATCTACCATCTGGCTTTGAAGAACTATCCTAAGAAACTTAAGGGCAATTGTTACCAGCTGGCTTCTGACCTTGTGGACTGGGTGCATCACATTATGATCAACTCCCTGCTGTAATACCGTGTATGGAAACAAATGAAAATGATTGCATCATTAAAATGGTGATTAATATAACCTATATCTTCATTTCTTCACAGCCATGAGCCACAATCAATACTTATAACTCCTAGAAGCCCCCTGTGTGAGCCTTTGCAGGCTCTAATTCTTTGATTGCCCACTAATAAATTACTTATGCCCTAAGTGCTCCCCTATAAGGTATTAGTTCCCCGAGTGACCCTTAGAAAACAAGGATGCCTCAAGTTCCCATTTATAAAGTAATAATGCTACAAGTGCCATTTATAGATTGAAATAACCTAATTGCCCCATTATAAAGTATTTATCCCACCAGTGACAGCTTACAAAGTAATTATTTCCTGAGTGCCACTTCTGAAACATGAATACTTCTTTAGTGTCCCCTTAGAGAATATTTATGCCCGCCAAAGCTTTTCTATGACGTAATAATGCCACAAGTGTCCCTCATAAAGTAATAATCCCCTGAATGAACCCTTTGAAAGTAGTAATTGCCTGAGCACCACTTAGTAACTAATAATGCTCCCAAGTAAAGTAATATTGTCCTGAGCGCCTCTTGTAAAGTAATGGTGCCCTTCAGTGTCCCTTGTCATTTTGGACAAAAGAAAAAACAAGAAACTTTTCCTTAGAATAGTTGCTTCTTATCACATCAAATGGAACATAAAGACATATGGCAGCGTTTGTACATGAGCAGCACTACTCTATCCCTTGGGTTTGTGTCTCATATAGCAGTATTGACATCAAGTATTATTCCCATTTCGAACATTTATGGCACATCTATAGGATGTCATAAATGGTAGCGTTGAATCCTACTTTTAGGAGCGTAGTTGTCCCTGAGAATTGGGCTCATTCTTATATCACCATATACGTCTAGAAGTGGCTCCATTAATTTCTGGGTGTAAGCCTATTCTTGGTGGACCCTTCCAATGGAAAGGGAATGCCACGCCTTTTAATTAGTTTTCATTTTACCACTACCTCATGGTACAGTTCATGTGGCAAACCCTTTACTGAGCACAGTGCAGTACTGGATTCCTGAGCTCAATATATAATGTCCGACCGCTTTCATTTTGGCCTGAAGATTGAGTGCTGCCTTGACGAAGGTGTCTTCCACCTAAATAATCACAACGACAAGACAAAAGTGATCAAAATGACAATCATTGAATGTCTTTATGTGTAATTACTACATGTAACACATACTAGGGGACATCGGAAGAATGATAATAAGAAGAAACTGTGTGGGAAGCCACTCATCCTTCTTGAGACTTTATAGGAGTCTCAGGATGCTGCTAGGGTTTCCTAACTTTTTCTAGGATTACCTTAACCCCTTCACCACCTGGGAATTTTTCTTTTTGTTTTTTGTTCCCCTACTTCCAAGAGACATAACTTTTTATTTCTCCATCAATATAGACATCTGAGGGCTTGTTTTTTGTGGGACGAGATGTACTTTCAGATGCAATCATTTATTTTACCATATAGTGTACAGGAAAATGGGAATTAAATCCAAATGCAGTGAAATTCCAAAAAAAAGTGCAATTATACGTTGTTTTTTTGCATTTTTTATTTGCCATAATCACTATATGGTAAAATTGACATGCCGGTATGATGCCTCAGGTCAGTACGAGTTTGTAGATACCATACATGTATACCGTTACTGGTATCTAAATGGTGAAAAAAAATTCTGAAATTTAAAAAAAAAAGAACCACTTTTTGTGCCATGTTGCGCGACCCGTAGAGTTCTCACTTTTCGGGATCTGGGGCTAAGTCATGGCTCTCATTAATTGATTTTATATATTGATAGATCGGGCATTTATAAACGCTGCAATACAAAATATATGCTTTTTTTTAATACTTTTATGTTGAATGGGGGGAAAGGGGGTGATTTGAACTTTTAGGTTTTTGTTTCTCATATTTTTAAAAACTTTATTTCACAATTAATTCTCGATTTTACACAGCCCTATAGAGCGCCACAGCACTGCACCATCCTATCGCTTCTGCCATGTCCTGATGAACTGCAGCACATCGGGACATGGCATATGCCTTCACTTTCAGTGGTTGGCAGCGCTTGCCAACCACTGAGAGGAAGTGCTCTGTGGCAGCTTCGGGGTCAAACCAGAACCCCGGGCTGTCACACGAGCCCTGGAGATCCCGTGATCTTATTGCAGGATCTCCGGTGCAGGCAGGGAACAGTGCAGCGCGCTTTTTCTGCCACAGCACCTTTGGATCCCGCTGTCAGTGATTGACGGTGGGATCCAAGGGGTTAACAGCACCGATCGAATCCCGGATCTGATCAGTGCTTGAAACCCGACATCTCAGCTGATGAGATCAGCTGAGATTTCAGGTGTTTGATGTGAGCTCCATGCCGGAGCTCACATCAAACCCCGGTAACCGACCCATGACATCCTCCTATGTCATGGGTCGATAAAGAGTTAAAACCATCCCCAGGATTACCTAACATTCTAGCATTACCTAAAAACCATCCCTAGAATTACTTATCATTCTAGGATTACCTAAAAACCATCCCTAGGATTACTTATCATTCTGGGATTACCTAAAAACCATCCCCAGGATTACCTAACATTCTAGCATTACCTAAAAACCATCCCTAGAATTACTTATCATTCTAGGATTACCTAAAAACCATCCCTAGGATTACTTATCATTATAGGATTACCTAAAAACCATCCCTTGGATCAGAGGTCCCCAACTCCAGGCCTCAAGGCTCACCAACAGTGCATGTTTTCAGGATTTCCTTGGCATTTGACAATTGGAATCACTACCTGTGCAGGAGTTTGAATTACCAACTGTCAAAAACCTGGACCGTTGGTGGGCCTTGAGGACTGGAGTTGGGGACCTCTGCCTTGGATTACCTAACATTCTAGGATTGCCTAAAAATTATCCCTAGGACTAATTAACGTGCTAACTGTAGCAGGAATTGAAAGGACATATCCTATTAACTGTGAGGGATTGGAGGAGATGGACTCAGAGCCGGCTTCTTTTAAGCAGGGGTTTTCCTTTGATACAATCCCTTTAAGTGCCAGGAGCTACAAGTGCACTACACAATCCATACACAGTCTGGATTATTATTGATTACAATGTACAGGTTTTCTACTGTGATACAGCACATACTCATCCATCGAGATTGCAGGTTTCATCCCCGTGTGCCAATGCTATAAATACCAATGGTGTAATTGGGATAGTCATTAATAATGTACAATATCGCAATCAATAGATTTCCTTTCCTTTCCCAAGTTGCGTTCTGTGCATTGAAACATTTATAGGATAGAGCGAGTATTAACACTGGAGACAGCATGGTTAATGTACCCCGCAGTCCTTACATGATTGTCAGCAGTAACAATGGTAGGACAAGGTCTTTTGACTCCGAAAGCAAAGTCACTTGTTCTCCCCAGGCCTCGTCCTATGCAGATGCGGCCCAGCTCAGATTGTAAAGTGTAACAGAGCCGAAATGTCATTTGGAGCAGCTAATTGTAATATCATTTAGTATTATCAGTGCTTCATTATTTCATCAACCGCTGGTATAATTGCTATTTCATAGTTTGATACTTTTTAAGGTTGAAGGTGGACTATAAGTCCATCTACTTCTACTCATAACCTTATGTGTTGAGTAGAGAATCAACTAAGAAAAAGAGTGAAGTCAACTCCTTGAACATGCAGTCTTATAAATTTGGATGTATGTAATACAGAGAACACAAGAATAAACGTTCATGTTGGTTTATGTCAACGTCTACCTGAACCGCGTAGGTGCTAACATATACCAACATGAATTTGTAATCTTACGTCCTGTGTGTTACGTACATCGAACAAAAAAGTTGTCATGTCCGTCTTTCGGGAAGGCTTTGGTTGCACTTTTCATTACCTGAAGTGGTTTGGAAAAGGTTTTCATAAGTTCATAAAAGTTTTCCTGAAGCGTTCTTTCCAGAGTTTTGATTTCACAGTCTGTAGTTTGGAGAGATTTCCTTCAAGAAATGCTTCAAAGAAGTAACACACTTTCTATTTTTTCCACCAGAAGTTTTTTTAAAACCTCTTTAGCAAAAAACAGGTAAAAACCCTCACGTGAACAACAAAGTGGATTTCAGAGCATTGTTGAAGCTGTTTTAAGGGTATGTACAGTTGTACACACAATATCTTTTTTCTGTGCTTTACATAGTGAGTGGTTTCCTAGTGGAATCCGCCCTATAAAGATGTCGTGGGCACATACCCTTTTTGCGTTTTCACAAGCTGTATTTTTTAATTTTTCGAGGATAAATAACACTGCACTTTACATTAAATCTGCAGTATGTCAATTCTTTCAGCACTCACTCTCCTGTTGTGTTCTGTCTCATTTTCATAAAAGTTATAAACTTGGGGCCGTTCTGCTAAGCGTTGAATTCCCAAGATGGGTCTCCTGTTTAGTACTCTGTCCTTCCATCAATCCTCTGACCTGTCTACCATTGATCACTCTGTATCTCAGTCAATTGTCTATCTCTTCAGAATCTTGATATCCATTGCCTTGGTCTCATCTCCCTCTAGGGACACCCAAATTATGCAGCTATATTTTCTAACCAGACCTTAGGTCCATCACTACTGTACGCTGGGCCCTATCTGACCTTCTGACAGGAAACTGTCACTGTACCTTCAGCCTATGCCCTCCCATTCTAGGCCTGTCCCAAACATTAAAGGGATCCTGTCACCCCCAAAACACCTCCTAAGCTATTAAAAGCTGTCCCTAGAGCATATTAACACTTACCCTACACTCCTTTTAGCTCCTAAATGCATATAGTCAAACTGAATCTAAACGTTATAAAAGTACCTCATTACTGATGATAATGAGTGACTAACAGCGGCGCGGGTGTAAACACGTCACCCCGCGCCGGAAATGACGCGAATCGCGTCATACAGCCCCCACACTGAAGCCCGGACGCAATGGGAGAGTGGGGAGGTGCGCAGGGAGGCGGCAATTTGAATCTATGATGAAGATCACGCCTATTCAGGCGTGATATGATGAAGAGGGGCAGCCTGGCTGAGTGACTATGAATACCATAGTCACTCATTATCATCAGTAATTAGGTACTTTTATAACGTTTAGATTCAGTTTGATCAAAGCCAGGTCTTCAACATTTGGCTGGAGATTGACGTAGGGATATAGAGAAAGTGCACATAGTAGAGTAAGATAACCCAGAATATGACAAGTTCATGCATAGAGGTCCTCAAGATCTTCCACGCTTCAGCTGAGCAGGCAACAGTTAAGTGCTCAGATTTCCAGGCCACAAGATTGACATTGCCTTGTAATTGCTATGCTTGTGATAATGGCATCTGTTCGCCTTGCTCATGCTCTTGCAGAAATGCTCTTGATGTCTTCGCTACTTGGCATAATGCTGAGAGGTGTGTAATATATTCTGCCCGGCATCCTCGCAGCGCTGTCTTTATGTACAATATGGGAGCTTTCCGTCATTCCGTACAAGACAGCTGACGACTTCATATGCTGAGTATTGCCATGCCCCCAAGTCATGCCACCCGATCTCACGTACCCGTGCTGTTACCATCACCTCAATTTCTGGAGACTTGCTACAAGTGCTGACACTTTATTTATCTGAGCAGAAACGAAACCGCTACATCTGTTACCTGTCACAGCTTTGCAATATTTTTTTCTCATCCTTGTAATTAAACGTTTCATCTTCACCAATTGTCCGATTTCTCCATAATTAAACATCTGAAGCCGTTTTTGCAATTATCTGCTGTTACTTTTACTAAAAAATAATTGGTCATGACGATGTCTTGTCAAATAGACCATTTATTTATAGGAAATGGCAGCACGCAGCTCTACGACATTGTGTATCATGATCAGGATAATGCATAATTACCAGTTCTTCTGGAAAAAAGGAATAACTCTGGAAAATGTTCATCAATCTCTAGGGCAATGCCAAAGCCTTCAAGAAGGATTCCTGTGCATGACAACTGGATGCCCCTTCAGATAACTGAGTCCTGGCATCCAAATGACCCCCTATATTCCCTGACTCTACCATTACCAGAACCTATATTATCTTTACAAAGCAATATCAAGGACTACTGCCAGGTCTCCAAGCACAGGTCAACCTTTCCCACTGATATTAACAGGTTCAATAGAGTTTGTAGTATATTGTAAGAATTCGCCTTGCAGAAGGTGCTCAGTTTCTTTCTTTCTTTCTTTCTTTCTTTCTTTCTTTCTTTCTTTCTTTCTTTCTTTCTTTCTTTCCTTCTTTCTTTCTTTCTTTCTTTCTTTCTTTCTTTCTCCTTGAAAAAGTTTTGATAGTCTATGAACTTTTCCACAGTTGCAAAAGACATACAATTGAGGCAAAGTGTCATCTTCTAGTTGGACAACGACCATAAGCATGCTGCCAGAGCAGCAGTGGAGGTTATAGGTCAGGGGCCACAGGTCATATTTAACCCTCAAGGCTCATTTTTGCAGAACTGAGACCCCTGAGCCTCTGAGATGGTAGCCTTTAAGGAGTCAAAGGTCCGATGATGCCAACACTAGTTTTTATCTGAATGTGTGTCCAAGGATGCACATTCAATTGAATTGTATTACGAAACAGAAACCAGATCTCTGCACGTCAAAAACTATACCAGCCACTGGCCAATCAGAGGTTGGCAGCTGACGTTGTTGTGCCCGCCATGGCAGCATTTGACATCATTGCCATGTCCCACCCCGGCTGTGAAGGAGGAAGAGGAAGCTTTTTGCTAAGGGAGTAATGTCAGGTGAGAAGATTTGTTTTTAACGTGTATGTGAAAAATGGCAGAATGGGAGACATTATTAATAGAAGAGGACCCTGATGGGGGCAAAACTAAAAGATGGGACCAGGATGAGGGGCATTCATACAAGATGGTGACTTTACTACAAGATGGGATCAGGATGGGTGCATAACTACAAGATCAGGACCAGGATGGGGGCATTACTACAAAATGGGACCAGAATTGGGACATTACTATAAAATGGGTACATTGCTACAAGATGGGACAAGGTTGGGGACATTACTACAAGATGGGGACAATGCTACAAGATGAGATCAGGATGAGGACATAACTACAAGATGAGAGCAGGATGGTGCATAGCTGCAAGATGGAGCCAGGATGGGGGCATTACTACAAGATGGGACCAGGAGGGAAGGACATTACTAAAATATGGGACCAAGAATACAAATACAAAAATAATTAATGTACTCTGTGTAGTTCTCTTGCTATAAGCATCTTCACACCCAGAAGGCAGCTGTAAAAGTAATTGTCGTGACTCCTGTCACAGTCTGTAAGTGTTATGTAAACATCCACGCCTATCTAAGCTTTTATCTGTCCCTCCCCCTACACTGAATCTATCAGGTTTTTGCAGGCTGTAGGTAACTTCACTACAGTCTGTGCTATCTGTAAAATATTTCGGTTTATGTGAACATTGGTTTTCCTGCATACATGTACTGTGTGTATCTGCTGAGCAAATAATCAAATGTTGATATAAACACATAGAAATATCTCAGAGCTCACACTACACACATGCCTCAGATGCACATAATAAAGATCTGCTAAAATAACACACCTCCTCCCCCCTCCTTTCTCCTCAGTCTGCAATGAGTCACACAGAATACAGACCCAGAGGAGGGCAGGGCAGTGTAGTGATGCATGAATATTCATTCCTTGGAGAGAGGGCAGAAGAGAACTCACTGTGATTGACAGATGGAATTAATCTTTTCTTTTCACGTTTACACAGGATAGGAGGGAAGTATAAATAATAGAAATATATAAATAGAGAAAGCTTAGAGAAAGGAATTAAAAAAATATATCTGTTACATATGGATTTTTGACCTTACAGATTCCCTTTAAGTTTGTGGATTTACCATGAAAAAATGTAGGTATTCAAGGGGTATGAATACATTTTCAAAGCCCAGTATCTACAGTGGTGCTTGAAAGTTTTAGAGTGCTTCAGAGTTTTCCATATTTCTACATACATTTGACCTAAAATGGCATTAGATTTTCAAACAATTTCTTAAAGTAAATTGAGTGAGCCAAATAGAAAAAAATTATTAGAGTTTGCCACTTTTTAAATGAGGAAAAATAAAGTTCCAATATCATGTCTGTGAGTGGCGAACAAATATTAAACTTTACTTACACCATCTGAAATGACCCCATTTTGATGATCACTTCTGCACATTGACTTGGAGGAATGTTAGTCCATTACTGTCTACAAATCGGCTTCAGCTCTGTTATGTTGGTGGCTTTTCTCCCTTGAATGTCAAGTCCTTCCACAACATTTCTATAGGAATACAGTTAGGACTTTTAATTCCAAAACTTCTCCTTTATTCTTCTTTCACCCTTCTTTATTTATAATGACTCATGTGTTTGGGGTATTGTCTTGCTGCATGACCCACGCTTCCTTGAGATTCAGCTCATTGACAGATTGCTTTAGAATCTTCTGGAATAATTTAGAATTTATTTTTTCATCTTTTATGGCAATCCATGGCCAGATGAAGCAAAGCAAGCCCAAACTGTGACACTACAACCACCATGTTTCACAGATTTTTATTTACTATAAACCAAAAAGGTCTTCATCCATCATCAAAAGAATGTCCTAGTAGTGTTTTGGCTTGTCCAGTTGATCATTAGAAAACTGTTCTTTTTGGAGATTAGTGGCTTTCTCCTTGCAATCCTTCCCCATTATTGTCCAGTGCTGTCCTGATGGTGGACCCATGAATAGTGATGAGTGAGCATTAAAATGCTCGGGTGCTCGATGTGTGGCGCCCCTGCGTTCAGGAGGCCACAAAGGGAACTGCAGCCAGGCAGGTAGGACGACAGTTGAACACCAACACCCTCACTGCCCACACAACCCACGTACAGTAGAGGCAGCACCCAACCCGGAGCCTAGGAACTCTATTCAGGCGAGGAGTGGTGGGTTTAGAGAAGTGGGTGGGCACACACGTTGTCAGGTGACAGACAGTAGAAATAGTGAAGGGGGAGGAGGAAGGAGTCAGTAGGCCCTGGGTGCCGAGCAGCAAAGACACAGACCAGCAGCAGGCTGAGGAGCACGGCACAGGCCGAGAGACAGCAGTGGGCCGAGTTAAGCTGAGAAGGAAAGAAGGAATCACACGTCCTGGACAAGTGGGGTGTATGGAGCGCAGAATCTGAACAGAGCCAGTGTGAGCCGCAGAGACAAAGCCTATCCGGAGCCAGTCCCAGGAGTGTGAGGGAAGAGAGGGACGGAGATACTGGGCCTTAGAACTACAGCCGAGACGACAGACTGCAGGAGGAGTAGCCCTCCTATGACACTGGAAGACACAGTAGAGAGAGCCTGGTAGAGCCTCACACGGGAGGACTGCTGGAGGCTTGGCTGAGTAGAGTGTCGGCTCTAGAGGGGACCGCAGTTTTACCCGGTATCCCCAGACAACCGACGGGGGACCACAGCTACACGTTAGGGTCCCTACCCCAAAGGAAAGGCAGCTCAGTGACAACCAGGAGGACCCAGAGGGGCCCGAGTCACCGGCATACTGTCCGGAGTCCCACACAACCAAGTGAACAAGCAGAGAACGCAGTAACAGCCTGGGAAGGACACAGAGACAGAGTGAGGGGTCACACAGAGGTGAGGCCTGGCTGCAGAGAGTAAAGGGAACCCGGAGGGGAGAGTGAGCCCGTGTATTGAGAGTTGAACTGAGACCAACTGTAACAACTGTACAGAACTGTAACTTGAACTTGAGAAGTAAACACGGTGAACCCTGAATATGCCTCCTTTGCATCTCTCTCCTTGAATATTATTCCCTCCATGCAGGCTTGCAAAGGACCTCCACCTGCAGAGCCACAGCTTGTCAGCTCCAGCACAGAGTAAGGATTCCTGCAGCAACTGGACAGTAAGTGAATTGCACTCAGCACCAAGCCTGCACACTACACCATAGACTCTAACCATTACTGCCCCGGGGAGCAAAGTTCTGCCCACGGGAACTATTCCATCTCCGCTGCTATTACATCATCCCCGGAGGTTCTGCAGCAGCGGCGGCCCCATCGCTGGCCGCACACAGTGGGTGGTGTCACGACTGACAATCCCCTGTAAATATCCCCTTTTATTTGCCAGGGCCCGGGACACGGTCCGGACCAGGACCACCCATGACTTCCCCAGTAGCAGGCACGGTCCGGCACCGAGTACCCCCGTCCCAATGGGCTCGACAGATGCTCTGGTCAAGCATTTCAAGATGCTCGGGTGCTTGACCGAGCACTGAGCCCAATGCAAGTCAATGAGTGATAGGCTCCATCCACAGACATCCGGCTAAAACCAAGTGTTTCTGGGAAAGGAGGGTGGGCTTTTTCAAATCGTCACAGCATACGCAGCATACAACACCTTGCTTTGCCCTCCAGAGGGACCCTAACAATCAATCTGCTCTCTGTGATGTGCCATCTTACTTTGTGCACTGAAGGGAGCTGTATATTTGTGTCACATCAATAAGGATTTGTGATGAGTCCGAGCATCTCGGTGGTACATCGGTGTTCACCGAGCATCCCAAGTACCGGGCTACTCGTGCAAATACCGAGTAGTGGCAAGCATGCTCGCTCATCACTACCCATGAACATTAATATTAGCATATCTAAGAGAGACCTTTAGTTGCTTAGAAATTACCTTGGGTTCCTTAGTGACTTCGTAGATCATGATGTGCTTTACTCTTTGAGTGATGTTTGGTGATCGACCACTCCTGGTTTTGGTAATAATGGTCTTGAATTTCCTCCAGACTTATTCTTATTCTCTCTGCCTGTGACTTGGTGGTGTCCAAACTTTTTAGAGATGGATTCGTTAGCCTTTGATAAGCATCAGCAAAACGTCTGAGTTCCTCAGAAATTTCCTCTGTTTGTGGCATGATACACTCCCACAATCATGTGTTGTGAAGATTAGACTTTGATAAATCCCTGGTCATCGAGTATAACAGGTCACCAACTCACACCTGATTGTCATCCCATTTAATGAAAACACAAGGTTTTTTTCTATCTATCTATCTATCTATCTATCTATCTATCTATCTATCTATCTATCTATCTAGCTATCTACTTGAAAAAATGCTGCAGCACTCCGTCATTAGATGTATCTTATGCCTTTATTACGGCCACAGGTACCATAGGGCAATGTATCGGGCACATGCGCTCTTCATCCAGTGCATGTGCCCGATACGTTGCCCTATGGTACCTGTGGCCGTAATAAAGGCTTAAGATACATCTAATGACGGAGTGCTGCAGCATTTTTTCAAGTATATACAAGTGCTGGGAAGACAGCTGAGCTGATTTGCACCCACTGGGCAGTGCTGCTATCTATCTATCTATCTATCTATCTATCTATCTATCTATCCATCTATCTATCTAATCTATTATTTATCTGTTTATTTTTCTCTCTGTCAATCCGCTTTCTTTTTTCCTGTGCCCCATGGCCCCGATTCAACAAGACTGGTGTTTTCTTTCCCAATCTTGATGAGGCATGTGTAAAGGCTGGGTTTCACGCAGCGTCATCGATACCGATGTCGCTGCAACGTCACAGGTTTTGTGACTTTGCAGTGACCTCGCTAGCAAAGTCGCTGTGTGTAACATGCCGCAGCAACCAGCGATTAGCTTGCTGATAGCTGCGGATTGGCCAGGACCATTTTTTGGTCATCGGTCTCTCACTGGGCAGCCTACATTGGCGTGTGTGACGCCCCTCAAACCCAATGTGTTCCCTGGTAACCAGGGTACACATCAGGTTACTAAGCACAGCGCGCTTTGCTTAGAAACCCGATGTGTACCCTGGTTACCAGAATTCTCCCGCTTACCCCAGCCTATCAGGCTACAGTAGCGGGACTTCGACATCATGGAAATTTATAGTTTATATTCTTTTCCAAGATGTTGAGATAGTTACAAGGGTCGCTGGTCCCTGAGGGGATCTGCCAGTTTGACAGCTCACCAGCGACAACACAGTGATGTTCCAGCGAGCCTGGCCAGGTTGGTTCGTTGGTGGCATCACTGGAATATCGCTACGTGTAATGTGACCTTTAGAGTAAGTTGTGCCAAATTCATTAGTGAATGAGCATATCTTAAAAATTTTGGAGTGTTTTTCAGCTAAATTATGGTGAATTTGGCCGGTGCGTTCATCCTTGTCCCCTCCAGATATGCTCTCACCCCCTTTTTAAGAGGTTCACTGGCTGTAAAAAATGTCAAACATTGCAACAATTTTGCACAATTATGAATTTTTGCACAAGACAGAATTCTGTAGAAAACTGTTTCTGTCTTAGTGGAGCGACTGGATATGGTGAGGGCTGATTCAGTCTGTTACTTTCACTGTAGATCAATGCGGGTGGTTTGGCAAGAGAGATACCTTGATCCTCCAAGCATTTTGGGCAGTTGTGTAGTTTCACTTTAAGAAGCTGTTCTGTTCCTCGGAACAGTAACAGCAGGTGGAGAAGTGTCTGGAGAACTTTGCCGTTCCCTGATTTATGTCTCCAAGGGCTCTTGGTTTGATCACATGAAAAATAAGTGGGCACATTGTTTGTGCACAATGCTTTGTTTGCATGATTAACAGCGGTAATTTTCTGTAGCGCCAGCCTCTGTATCCAGTAGGTGGTCTGCTTTTCCATTTGCCTGGGCCGCACCCTCCGTCTCATTTTGCACGGACACGTTGTACCATAAATATCTGGCGGCTGATTCTCAGAGAGAGTTTTTCTTCTATGCTGACAATGATTATGCTCTCTGTGTATCTGGAATTTACATAAAAAGTAATAAAGGAAGATTGAGATAAAGACAAATAAACAGAGGCACTGCGCGCCGTAATGATACACAAAGTAGGAGATATTGTAATAATGCAGCAACATCAGCACCCTGCAGGCACCGCTTACTAAATGTCTGCCATCCTCATTAGTCTTGTGGAGGCTTAGTGTAGAGCATAGCGCCAATGCAGACTATTACTATCTATTATCTATGCATCTTTCTCTCTATCTATGATATCCGTCGCTATTTATCCATTGTATTTCTCAGTCTTTCTTTTTTTCTTTCTTTCTTTTTTTTTTTTTCTTTCTTTCTTTCTTTCTTTCTTTCTTTCTTCTTTCTTTCTTTCTTTCTTTTTCTTTCTTTCTTTCTTTCTTTCTTTTTCTTTCTTTCTTTCTTTCTATCTTTCTTTTTTCTTTCTTTCTTTCTTCTTTCTTTCTTTTCTTCTTTTCTTTCTTTTTTCTTTCTTATCTTCTTTTCTATCTATCTATCTATCTATCTATCTATCTATCATCTATCTTTTTCATTCTCTGATTGTCTGTTATCTATCTGTCCATCTATCTCATATATATACAGCTCTGGCAAAATTAAGAGACCACTGCACAGTTTTCAAAAAAATCCCCATCTCTACATGTCTGACAGCCATTCCATTCCAGTGTCAGTTGAATTCTAACCAAAGTACATCTCATTCTACTTAATGTGCTTCTGATTAGGTGATCACTTGAACCAAATCTTATTTAACGAGGGAAAGTATAAAGAAACACTGCTGTGGTCTTCACAATCCTCTTGCAATAGGACAAACTGGATGGCAAAAAAAGTGCTAGGAATAGCCCAAAAGTCATCTGATTGAAAAAAATAACCTTTAACCATGCCAAAAGAGTTGAAAAGTCTTGAGTGAAGAAAAGAAAGGCTCAATTCTGGCTTTACTAGCAGAGGGACTCAGTGAGCGTCATGTTGCCTCAATCCTTAAAATTTTGAAGACGGCAGTCCATTACAACAAGGTCAAGCAGCAGACATTGGGGACAACAAAGTTACAGACCGATAGAGGGCAAAAGCGACTCTCCACTTACCGGGATAACCATCATCTTATTTGATTGTCACTCATCAATCACAGGATGACATCAAGAGACCTACAAAAGGAATGGCAAATGGCAGCTGGGGTGAAGTGCACGGTAAGAACAGTTTGTAACAGGCTCCTAGAGGCAGAGCTCAAGTCATGTAAAGGTAGAAAAGCCTTTCATCAATGAGAAGCAAAGGGAAGCCAGGCAAAAGTTTGCCAAAGACCATAAGCATTGGACCATAGAGGACTGGAGTAAGGTAATCTTCTCTGATGAGTCTAATTTTCAGCTATGCCCAACACCTGGTTGTTTAATAGTTAGACGTAGACCTGGAGAGTACAAGCCACAGTGTCTTACACCCACTGTGAAATTTGGTGAAGGATCAGTGATGATCTGGAGATGGTTCAGCAAAGCTGGAATTGGGCAGGTTAATCTTTGTGAAGGACCTATGAATCAAGCCGCATACAAGGTTATCCTTGAAAAACACTTGATTCCTTCTGCTCATGCAATGTTCCCCAAGTCTGAGGACTGTTTTTCCAGCAGGACAATGCCCCATGCCACACAGCTAGGTCTATCAATGTGTGGATGAAGAGGCACCACATCAAGACCCTGTCATGGCCAGCTCAATCTCCAGACCTGAACTCCATTGAAAATCTCTGGAATGCAATCAAGAGGAAGATGGATAGTCACAAGCCATCAAACAAAGAAGTACTGCTTAAATTTTTGTGCCAGGAGTGGCATAAGGTGATCCAAAAGCAGTGTGAAAGAAAGGTGGAAAGCATGCCAAGACGCATGAAAGCTGTGATTAAAAATCATGGTTATTCCACCAAATATTGATTTCTGAACTTTTCCTGAGTTAAAACATGAGTATTGTTGTTTGTAAATTAATATAAACTTGTTTTCTTTGCATTAGTTGAGGTCTGAAAGCAGTGTTTCATTTTTATTATATTGATGATTTCTCATTTGCTGCAAATAAATATAACATTTTTAGCTTTGAATTTCAGAGACATGCTGCCTGTAACATTTTACTCAAAAATATATCTATAAAGAGACAAATCAGAAAAACTGAAAATTTTGCAGCGGTCTCTTGACTTTTGCCGGAGCCTGTATACACAGTATATTATATATATATAAGTCTTCTATCCCTCTTTCTTCCTTCTGTTTTACTCTCCTTTCTTTTTTTCTATCTTTTCTCCTTCCATCCTTCCTTCCTCACCTCTTTCATTTCCCTTCCTTCCTTCCTTCCTTCCTTCCTTCCTTCCTTCCTTCCTTCCTTCCTTCCTTCCTTTCTTTCTTCTGTCCTTCCTTTCTCTCTTCCATCCTTTCTTCCTTCTGTCTTTACTTTTTTCCTTTTTTTCTATCCTTCTCTCCTTCCATCCTTCCTTCCTTATCCCTTTCCTTCCCTTTCCTTCCCTTCCCGCCCTCCCTCCCTTCCTCCCTTCCTTCCTTCTGTCCTTCCTTTCTCTATTCCATCCTTTCTTCCTTCTGTCTTTACTATTTTCCTTTTTTTCTATCCTTTTCTCCTTCCATCCTTCCTTACTTATCCCCTGCCTTCCCTCCTTCTCTCCTATCCTTTCCTTCCTTCTTTCCTCCTACACTATACTCCCCTATAAATAATATAGGGTTAACTTAGATGTAATAGTAAGCAGCAACAGGAGGCCACAAGCAAAGAAGAGCTTTGTGTTTGATTAATACACCCGACTGAGTTCCAAGGCACAAAGAGTCAAGCAATAAAAGACCATTTTTTTCATGGCTTGTCTTATATGGAAGCAATATAGTCAGCAAACACCAGTGTCCTGAGCTGAGAAGTAGAGAAAGATTGAATTTCTGCTGCCTTTACCACAAGGTCTATAAAATTTCTTTATTTATCTGGAAAATACACATGGCAGGGACACGAGCTCGGAAGGAAAAACACTGCCTGTCCTGAAGACAATGCAGCCAATCTCTCCTGACTATTTGCATAGGCGGCTGTTGTTCTAGCCGAGGTCCAAATTCATCTATTATATTTTCTCCTAAAAAAAAAAATAAAACCAACCAGAAATCAAAAGCAAAATGAAACAGCGAAAAGTGGAATTTTTTCTTGAGGCGTGAAATGGGTCACCGATGGCCCCGCGCGCCGTAAGTGCACTAAGAATCCGTTACTCGGAAGTTTACCATCAAAGAGCAATTTGTCATTGTGTAGTGACAATGACACAAATTACATGGCCGGGGATTCACCCAGTGATGCATTTCTTTAGTGCCTGGAAGGTGAAAAGCCATTGTCAGCATTTAAAAGAAGAATCTTCCACTTTGATAGAGACAGAAACAGCCTCTGACAACATAAATTGGCTCCATTACATTGTATCTCGGAGAGGGGCTGAGGATGGCGCTGGCAGCCGCACACGGCCGGACATATAATTTGGCGGTGGTGTGAGCGACACGTGGTGCGCATCACCGGGTACATTTGTTTAAAAGGAAAATAAACAGTAAATAGATATTTTGTTGTTGCTTTTTTCCTTTATCTAACCATAACCGTGAACACATAAATTCAATAGTCCCAGCTGCAAATCCTTGAATCAAAATGTCCCCATGGTCTGAAATGTCCACCGTGTTCATCCCCTCTAGTCACTAAGGCTAGGGTCACAGTAGCATTTTTCACATGCGTTTTTGGAGACCTACGTTTTCAAAAACGCATGTAAAAAACGCACCCATAGGCCCCCATGTTAAAAAACGCATGCCCTAATAGCCAAAAAGCATGTGTGACAGTCCCATGCGTTTTTGGTGCTTTTCCAAAAACGCATGCGTTATTTAATATGGGGCCTTATGGGAAACGCATGCAAAAACGCATGTACAATTAGTGCCATTCAAAAACGCATGCGTTTCCCATAGGAGCCCATGTTAAAAAAACGCTCATCCATGCTCTTATCATCTCCCACCTTGACTACTCCTTCTCAATGGCCTCCAGGCTAACTCCCTCACACCTCTCCAGTCTATCCTCAACTCCGCTGCCCGACTCATCTATATGTCCTCCCGCTACTCCCCTGTCTCCCCCCTCTGCCAAGCCCTTCACTGGCTCCCCGTCTCCAAGAGATCCCAATTCAAAACACTAACCATGGCGTACAAAGCCATACACAACCTGGCCCCACCATACATCTCCGACCTGGTCTCCCGATACCTACCCTCACGCAACCTCCGCTCCTCCCAAGAACTCCTCCTCTGCTCCCCCCTCATCACCTCTTCGCACAACCGAGTCCAGGACTTCTCCCGGCATCTGCCTTACTCTGGAACTCCCTACCCGAACACGTCAGACACTCTCCTACCCTGAGTAGCTTCAAGTGTCACCTGAAGACTCACCTATTCCGTCAAGCCTACAACCTGCCATGAGACCCAGGCGACCGCCCCATACCTGACATTCCCCCATCCTACTGTATCCTAACCCACCCCTCATAGACTGTGAGCCCTTGTGGACCGGGTCCCCTCCCCTCCTGTACCTGTACGTCCTGATCGCCTAGATTTAGTGTACTTGTTCTTGTCTCCCTCATCCTCATGTAAAGCGCCATGGAACCTAATGGCGCTATATAAATAAATAATAATAATAATAATTATGGCACTAAAAGGTACTAATTGTACATGCGTTTTTGCATGCGTTTTCCATAGGGGCCCATGTTATAAAAACGCATGTGTTTTCATCAAAAATGCATGCATTTTTCAAAACGCACCAAAAAATAGTACATGCACTATTTTTGGGTGCAGATTCCAAAACGCAGCCAAAAACGCAGGGAGCCATCACACACCTTAAAGGGAACCAACCACCCCAAATGACCCCCCCGGACTAATAATATCGTTCCCTACTTGCAGCACATACATGTGCTGCAAGGTTTTTTGCTAAAAAAACTGCTTTATAAAACTTAAGATAATGCTTTAGAAACTTTATAACCAAGGGACGGGTGGGCGTGACTTACATGTGCAAAAGCCGAGATTCCTCTGTCACTCATTCTCCTCTCTGGCTCGCAGCAGTAACGGCCAGCCCTTTCTGCAGCGTCCCAGGCTGGTGCACGGGATGTCATGCCCGTGCACACGTCATCAGCTACAGCCGGGAAGCGAGCGCGCGCTCTGACTTCCACAGCCGAGCGCAGGGAGTCAGAGCGCGCGCTCGCTTCCCGGCTGTAGCTGATGACGTGTGCACGGGCATGACATCCCGTGCACCAGCCTGGGACGCTGCAGAAAGGGCCGGGCTTTACTGCTGCGAGCCAGAGAGGAGAATGAGTGACAGAGGAATCTCGGCTTTTGCACATGTAAGTCACGCCCACCCGTCCCTTGGTTATAAAGTTTCTAAAGCATTATCTTAAGTTTTATAAAGCAGTTTTTTTAGCAAAAAACCTTGCAGCACATGTATGTGCTGCAAGTAGGGAACGATATTATTAGTCTGGGGGGGTCATTTGGGGTGGTTGGTTCCTTTAAAAAACTCATGATGACATGAAAAACACATGTAAAAAAGTTTAAAAAAACGCATGTCAACTGTGACCACAGCCTAATTAAGGGTATTTCTGAGGGCACGGTAGTCAAGAAAGTAAGGTCAGGTATCAGGAGAACTCATAGTGGATCTAAGGAGTTTATAGAGGTGAAGTCAGGTAACAGTCTGGGGTTTGATTTCCAAAAAAGCATATAATGTGCAAAAGGAGTCAACTGAGACATAATCAGGTAATGATCCGGTGTTTGGTTTCCACTAAGGCAAATAGTGACTAAAGGGAGTCAACTGAGATGTAGTCAGGTAATGATCTGGGGTCAAGTCTCCATGAAGGCACATAATGACTAAAGTGAGTCAACTGAGATGTAGTCAGTTAATGATCCGACATTTAGTTTCCAGGAAGGCACATAGTGAGTAAAGGGAGTCAACTGAGATGTAGTCCGGTAACAATCTGGGGAGTGGTTTCCAGCTTGTAGTGAGTAAAGGGAGTCAACTGACACATAGTCATGTAACAATCCAGGGTCAGGTTTCCAAGAAGGAACATAATGAGTAAAGGGGATCAACTGAAATGTAGTCAGGTAATGATCTGGGTCTGGTTTCCAGGAAGGAATATCATGAGTAAAGGGGATCAACTGAGATGTACACAGGTAACGATCTGAGGGCTGGTTTCCAGGAAGGCACATAACAAGTAAAGAGAGTCAACTGATATGTAGTCCGGTTTCCAGCTTGCAGTGAGTAAGGCTGTGGTCACAGTACCATTTTTCACATGCATTTTTGGAGACCTGCGTTTTCAAAAACGCATGTAAAAAACGCACCCATAGGCCCCCATGTTAAAAAACGCATGCCCTAATAGCCAAAAAGCATGTGTGACTGTCCCATGCGTTTTTGGAGCATATCCAAAAACGCATGCGTTTCCCATAGGAGCCCATGTTAAAAAAAAATGCATGCGTTTCCGGAAACGCATGCGTTTTTTTTAACATGGGCTCCTATGGGAAACGCATGCGTTTTTGAATGGCACTAAAAGGTACTAACTGTACATGCGTTTTTGCATGCGTTTTCCATAGGAACCCATGTTATAAAAACGCATGCGTTTTCTACAAAAACGCATGCGTTTTTCAAAACGCTCAAAAAAATACTACAAGCACTATTTTTATGTGCAGATTCAAAAACGCAGCCAAAAACGCAGGGAGCCATCAGAGACCTTAAAAAACTCATGCTGACATGAAAAACGCATGTAAAAAAGCATGCGTTTTTAAAAGGCACTAAAAAAACTGTGACCATGAGTTTTGTAAGGTGTGTGATGGCTCCCTGCGTTTTTGGCTGCGTTTTTGAATCTGCACATAAAAATAGTGCTTGTGGTATTTTTTTGAGCGTTTTGAAAAACGCATGCGTTTTTGTAGAAAACGCATGCGTTTTTATAACATGGGTTCCTATGGGAAACGCATGCAAAAACGCATGTACAATTAGTACCTTTTAGTGCCATTCAAAAACGCATGCGTTTCCCATAGGAGCCCATGTTAAAAAAACGCATGCGTTTGCGGAAACGCATGCATTTTTTTAACATGGGCTCCTATGGGAAACGCATGCGTTTTTGAATGGCACTAATTGTACATGCGTTTTTGCATGCGTTTTCCATAAGGCCCCTTATTAAAAAAACGCATGCGTTTTTGGATATGCTCCAAAAACGCATGGGACAGTCACACATGCTTTTTGGCTATTAGGGCATGCGTTTTTTAACATGGGGGCCTATGGGTGCGTTTTTTACATGCGTTTTTGAAAACGCAGGTCTCCAAAAATGCATGTGAAAAATGGTACTGTGACCACAGCCTAAAGGGAGGTAACTGAGATGTAGTCGTGTAACAATCTGGGGTCAGGTTTACAGGAAGGCATGTAACTAATAAAAGGAGTCAACTAAGATGTAGCCAGGTAACAATCCGGGGTCAGGCTTCCATGAAGGAACATAATGACTAAAGTGAGTCAACTGAGATGTAGTTAGGTAATAATCTGGGGTCAGGTCTCCAAGAAGGCACATAATGACTAAAGTGAGTCAACTGAGATATAGTCAGGTAACGATCTGGGGTCTGGTTTCTGGGCACATCAGGACAACAGCACCACTAAAATAGAATGTACGACTGGCAGGATTCTGAGAGAGGCTGCTCAGTAAAGTAGCTGAACAATCAAAGGGAATATGGAATACCTGAGCAACCAGCACCTCCCAGAACCAGAATGGATGACTGTGCTGAAAACCAGCACACTGACAACCCAGCACACCCAGGTAACAATCACAGCATAATCTCAATAGTGTCCTAGATGTGCTGCGCATAGGGATCGTGACACTAACATTACTGTTGACACAGAGTATGGAAAAAATCCATGGGGCAGATGGTCATCAACTCAAGTTAATACAGGCAAATATAAGAAACTTTGTAATATATCTTAGAGAATTATGCTTCTATATCCATTTATGAGCCACTTCTGCAGCTTCCTGATTCATCAATCACTGCCAAACTCCATCTTGGTGAGGCCGGCTTCGCACCACAGATTTTTGCTGTCAGGCTGTATCCGGTGTTTTGCTGGATGCACCAGACACAGCCAGACAGGTCCGGACAGAACAGGCGGCCCTCCGGTCCTGTTTTCTGCCGGAATAGGCAGTGTGCGACTGCTGCCGCTGTCCGGTCCTGAAATTTCAGGATCGCAGCTTGTGGGGAGCTAGCTGCGGTTCTGAAATTTCTGCTGGGAGCTCTCCAGGTGCTGAAGTTCAGTGCTGGCCACCACAGCATCCCTTAGCCGAATCCAGTTTCCTGTCAGATCCAGTTGGATCCTCCACCCATAGACTCCCATGTTAGGGGGCGCAGAATCGCACAAGATCCGATTTTGTAAAATTTTTGCCCCGGACACAAAAAAACGCTGCAAGCTGCGATTTGGTGTCCGGGAAAAAAAACTAATTCTGCCAGATCCTTCCGGACAGGACAAAACCGGATGGCAAATGACTGCCATCCAGCCCCATAGGAATACTATGGGGCCAAAATAGGATCTGGGGGTGTCCAATTCACACCAGGCAGCCCCGGATCCCTAAGGCTGGCTTCACACCAAGGTTTTAGGGATCCGAGGCTGTCTGGTGTGAACCGGACAGCCCCGGATCCGATTTTGGCCCCATAGTATTCCTATGTATAGGAATGACAGACATTTGCCATCTGGTTTTGTCCTGTCCTGGAAGATCTGGCAGAATACGTTTTTTTCCCCGGACACAAAATCGCAGCTTGCAGCGTTTTTGTGTTCGGGGCAAAAATCTGACAAAATTGGTTCCTGACGGACCCTCCCGGATCTGGTGCCTCCTAACATGGGAGGCTATGGGAGCCGTATTGCACCGGATTCCACAGAAAAACGGATATGCCGGGTGCTTAACTTTGGTGGCGGCCAGCGCTGAACTTGAGCACCTGTAGAGCTCCCGGCTGAAATTTCAGAACCACGGCTAGCTCCCCACAAACCGTGATCCTGAAACTTCAGGACTGGACAGCGGCAGCAGCAGCACACTGCCTATTCCGGCAGAAAACAGGACCGGATGGCATATTTGCTCTCTGCTTCTATTCTGTCCGGAGCTGTCAGGCTGTGTCTGGTGCATCCAGCAAAACACCGGACACAGCCTGACATCAAGAAACCGTGGTGTGAAGGCTGCCTAAAAAAAAAGGTGCTGACGGCTTGCTGAGGCTGCCTATTGAAATCTATGGAGAGAGGATGGAAAAGATTAAGACTGATGTTGCTTTCTAGTAAGTATATGCAACAAATGCATGCCCAAAATACATATTCTGGGTAAATGTGGTGCATAACTATACACAAAGGCAAGGTACCACAATATAGAATTTAAAAATTATATTTTTATTAAAGATATCATGTTAAAAAGTATATACGGTATATTAAATCATATTTATTAACACATAGGAATAAATGGGTGTATGGTAGAGACTGCAAAATGACATACGTACTCAGCTTGTATAGATGTTAATATGATTATATTTTGATGATGGAACTGGATATAAGAATATGGGTGTGCAGGTGGTCCAAAATAAGTAAATAAGTAAATAATATATGGGTAAGACTATATTGGGAAGAACCAATACATAACAATGTGAATAATTAGGAGACAGCAGTCCAAACAATGGTAGGCAACCAATATTGGTAATAAAAAGTGTTTAAGTCTTACCAAGGATTTATAAGGACAAAATGCTGCAGGTAAAAGCTCTCTGTTCACGACCCCCAACCTCCTATTTCACTATTAGCATTATCCTTGATTACTTTCTAGTGAGAGTTTTATTTCACCCCAGTTCTGGATTCACAGGTACACTGCTCGGTACAGCAGTATAATGCTCTCCATGCTGCTGCTGTTTCTGAATGTCTGCTACATAGTGACAGGAGAGCAGGAATCCCTAGTTTATTATATCATAGCAACTCATCTTCATCCACCAGCTCAGAGACAACTGACAATTAGTGAGACAACATGAAGAGGGAAACACTAAAGAAACAGATACAGGTTATGAATCTCCAAACATTGTGTTATGTTGCTCATGGAGATCTGTGGAAATGTCAGGTACAGTACAATTTAAGCCAGAATGGAGTAAATTATTGGGCTACAATTCACATAGTGCACAATCTACCCTGGCTGGATTCCCAGATTGTGGTCCAGAGTAGTCACTCATTGCCGACAAGTACTACAAGCAGCAGGAGTCAAATCCAGAGATGTGGACGTCCAACACTGTCACCCTCACCAATCTGATAATGATGGGCTATCGTAAGGATCGGTCAGCACTATTGTCCTGGACAGCCCCTTTAAGGCCACTCAACTGAGAAATCCAGGCCATCCTACGCCGGATTAGAGAATTGTCCCATCTTTTATTTTCTGTGTCAATTTTTTAAAAAATGAGCAAAAAATAAAATAAAAAGGTAAACATAATAGAAAACAATTCCTTAAATATATTGCCCCCTCTATATCCTGTGATTTTATGGGTTCCGGTACGTTTTTGTATGTTGCGCTCACGATTCCAGTAAGGATATGAATATTCTGCAGACCTGTCGCATCCGTCTCCCCTATCTTTGCGGTGTATTTGTTGCAGTGGGTGTTGTGTATATCCCCTAAATACCAGAGGTTTTGGCAATGTATCACGACTTGGTGCATTTCTCAGCCCTGTGGAAGTAATAGGGATATTTATGACAGTCAGAGCTGTATATTTTGCAATCTTACTGTATATTATTTTCTAGGCTTTGTTCTGCTGGTGCAGCCAGTTCTATAAATTCAGCAATGTTATTGCCTGTCGAGTCTGCTTAGATCTGAAAACTAATATTTCTCTACAGTCACAAATATAACCAACGCAAGTGTTTGTTAGTCAACTGGTATAGCAGATCTAAATAACGGCCGGTGCAGAGAGAGACAGGGACATGGAGACGAAAGCTTCATGGCTCTAAACATAAATCATTAAGACTGAACTTATCATTCGCACATTGTTATATAACGCGAGTCTGTTGTGTCAGGAAACTTTTCACAATGAGTGTTGTATATATGTAGATGAGAAATATCACTATTTCTGTTCATTAAATAATTTATATCCTGCATTTTCGCCAGTTTTTCCCTCTTAAAGCCCTATCTCTAATTTCCAGTTGTCTCTGAGCTAGTGGGAGGAGATAAGCTGCTATGGAGTGTCTCATACACAGAACACTGGCTCTCCTTTTTCTTTGTAGAACATGTTCAGAAAAAGTAGCAGCAGCATCGATAATATCTTGCAGCAGAAGTGAGAAGTGTAGTTGCGAATACAGCTCTGGGTTGAGATAAAACACTTACTGGAAACCTGGATTACTGCCAGTGTCTGCAGTGTGCAGTAATGGAAGAATGGATAATTCACATAGGGAGGCGGCTTGTCAAGTGGAGCTGCAGGCTAACAGTCTCGGTGAGCAGTAATATGGCTCTTCCAGCGCAAGCAATAAAACACCACACGGTCTTGGTCTCTGAACCGGGTTTTACTGGTGACTCAGGCAGCAAAACAGTCTTTACACACACAGTTCACAGGTACAGCTAGCCTGGGTAGTCACCAAAGGATTAGAATGTTTCACAGGGGACCCTACGTGGTGTGTCTGCTTTGCCTTTCATCTGTCCTATGTTCCCGCACACAGAGCCCACCACCGATCCCCACGGATCCTTATGGAGTCTAACGCCCTCTGAGTCTCCGGTGTGGAGTCATCACCTCTGGGCCTCCTCTTGGAGTCTTTGCCTCTGGGCCACCCTCCTGGATTTTATCACTCTCCGGGCCTCCTCGATCCTACACGGGAGCCTTAGTGGAATTATGCTGGGGTTATCACGGCCTCTGAAGAGGTGCATGCTGTCCGGTCTCTGCGACTCAGTGATGAACATCTGCCTCGGAGTCGGCCCTCCGGTGTCGGACTGGATCCCTCTGTCCTGTAGACGTAACGGCACGGATTCGGGTGTACCTCAACACCCTAGGATCCCCTTCGGTTCCCGGGCCACCTCTCTTGAGGTGCCCTCTACTGTGCTACTCGCAGGGTTCCCCTCCAATGACTTTCTCCTACTGACTGACTTTGCCACTCACCACTTTACCACCTAAACTCCTCCCACAGGGACTTGTTTCCTAGCAACAGATTAACCTATTGATCCCCTAACCTAAAGTGTGTAGATGCGTGTGTTGAGGGTCCCCTATTAACATCCCAGTCCCCTGGTCACAGGGATACTACACACTCTGGTCTGGGTGCAGTACCCCTCCATGGTGTTTCGACAAGTGGGGCACCACATTCCCCCTTGGTTAAGATCATTCGTCTGCGAGTGACCCGACCCGTACCCGGCACAGAGTTTAATTTTTATATGAATAGTAAACATCAATAAAATACATTTCTATTCACACATAACATTTATGCATTATTTTTCATCCCTTCCGGGAGGCACTTTTCTTATAACGTTACTAGGTCAATGGGACCCAAACTACTTTAAAGATATATACAGCCGGCCTAAACAGGCTAGATTCACACATACAGTTCTGGTGGTAATTATCTTGCACTGGTACGGTAGTGTCCATGTCACCACCGGACTCCTTCAAGGCACAATATCACGTTTACTGAGTTCTTGGGCTTAACGGGTTATAATCCAACAAGTCTCAACTGCATATAAATAAGTCACATCACACATAGATATCACATGTGGAACTATATACATAGCCAGGTTTAGCATCTCAGTCTTTACTTTTGTAAACACGCAGGGCGTACCAGCCCTTGGGTCCGACATGGAGCTCATAGTCCACCCGGTCGTGCTGATAGATATCCCTGTCCGGGTGACCCTTGGGGAGGTGAGCCTCTACGTCACGCCACTCACAAACTCCTCCTCCCGCAGGCCCGATTCCCGGATGAACCCCCACCCGCTGTCCAGGTTAAACGACGTTACTGTACCTGATTTCCTCTCCTCAGGTAGTCTCCGCGGTAGCCCTTGGGCTCGGGGTCTCTCCAGCAAGTTTTCTTGTTCCCAGGCCCACCACTCCTCGGGTTGGTCCGCCTGGTTGGCCCAGTACTGCTGCTCTGCCCACTCTCCACTTTACCACCTAAGCTCCTGCCACCGGGACCTGTTTCCTAGCAACAGATTAACCTATTGGTCCCCTGACATAAGGTGTGTGCCTGACATAAGGTGTGTGGATGCGTGTGTTGAGGGTCCTCTATTAACATCCCAGTCCCATGGTCACAGGGATACTACACACTGTGGTCTGGGTGCAGTACCCCTCCGTGGCGTCCTGACCAGTGGGGTGCCACACCACTACCAGTGCCTTTTTTCTGAAGTCCATTGCATCAATCGCTGAGAGATTAATGGTGCCTGCCTCCTGCAGCATCTCCCCCTTCATGCCGCTGCTGAGACAACCCCTCCCAGCCCAGGGAATGCAGCATTGCCCATTTATGCAACTGCAGGGACACCCCCTTCCCAACTCAGAGCATGCATCATCGACCCAGTCCTAACTACTGTGACTGCTCCAGAGCTGTCGCCACCTCGGCAAACTGCATTCGAACTATAAGATGGACTATAAGGCTACAAGACGGACCCCAATTTTAACAATAAAATTATTATTTTTTTATATCCACCTCCTCTAAAATTGGGGTGCGTCTTATAGTCTGACAACTTTGGTAGTTCCCTGGATCATTGACTCTATAATATAACCTATGTGAGATCTGATCTGTGGGAGTCCCACCTAGAACACCACTGAAGACCATTAGATTTGGGAGAACATAAAATGAGGTTGTTTTGAGTCTTGCGAGGAGTATCTGACTGTTCACCATGAGCCCTATGTACTTGGCAGCCACTATGCGACAAGTCATTTGAAGTCTGGAATAAGTTCCCTTTTCGCTCCTGCGATGAATGATAAGCTTCTCCGTTCTTCACCAAATGATTCATTTTGTGATTTTATAGCCGCTCTTTTTGTCCATTTGTCTTACCTTGTATTTCACAGAGTGGCTGAATTGAATTCGCTGCTAGTAAATGCTATTAGTGAGCTGGGAAGATGGCATCAGGCTATACGGAATTTGCATAAGCATCTTTATAATGCATTTCTCGCTCAACCTCAATATTTTTTTTTCTCTTGGACCATTAAAAGCCTGATTAGGAATGTGGTTTTAGCAGAGAACATCGGTCGCCCCCTTGTACGGAGGAGCGTGTGCGGATTTTGACTGGAGGCTCCGATGAGAATCTAGAATGCGGAGCATGAAACCAACACATTAAGCCTCAGGATGTGCGAAACCTCCAAACAATTCACCTGCTCGGCACAAATTGCATCAGAGCTTTTGCCTGCTGTTAGTATTGAAATTTATTGCAGATTGTAGAAGTTGTGTATTGAAGAAAATGATCATGAAAAGACAAGCAAATTGCTAGCTTTTACAAGCACATAAACTCCCGGACCCCCTGCCTGCCCCCACTCCTGCAAAACCGATCTGCATAGCATTAAACTGCATCCATAATTCATACCTCAAGGAGGGCGATTATTTAGCTTTTTTTTAAATTTATATATTTATTTTTTTTAACCACTCTTCGAGGTTTGTTGCTTTCTATAATTGATGGTTGTGTGAAACAATGGAGCGCTTGGTATTCAAAACTCATTTAGTCTCATAGTGGATTGTCCTGTAGAAAGGTGATGGTAATGGTTTGGGCAAAAGATGAGGAGGAGAGGCCGGATCATTTTATCATGTGTTAGAAGGTTTAATTATTTTACCAGAGAGACTGATATTAACAGCCCAATTTACACTCAGCAAGAACTGCAATCTATAAACTGAGCAAATTAATGGAGGAAATGGGAACATGTGCCAATAAATAACATATTACACTAACTTATTGCATAGTGAACTTCTATCTGTAATCTACCTTTCTATCTTTGATTTTATCAATTTTCTATTACTCTTTTTTGTTAAAGGTATCTATTTATCTCTATTTCTATCTATCTGATGATGTATCACCCTCCTTTCTTCATTCTTTCTTTCTTTCTTTCTTCCCGGGGCACAACACAGTGACAATGATAAGAATAGCCCTGGAGTTAGGGAGAGGGGGAAAGGAGTCACCAACTAACACTATCCTGTGCCTGATCCCTTACCCTGAGCTCCATAACGCCCCTAGATGGGTCCTTTCCCTTATGTACCATCAAGCCATTGTTGTTCGTGAACTTACCCTCATTAGTGACTTAAGGCCCAGTTACACACACAGATAATTGTGCAGATATTGTTCGCAGATCTCTGGTGGCAGTGAAATCATGGACACATTGTTACATTTGTACACGGCCACAGAATGGAGCAATGTGTCCATGATTTCACTGCAACCAGTGATCTGCAAACAATATCTGCACAATTATGTGTGTGTGTATTACTGGGCCTTTAGTGAGTAGGTCAGCAAGACACTAGCCTCAGTACTACATTAAGACAACACGAAGAAGGTAAAGGCCAGTTTACATGGAACGATATCGTTAACGATGTCACTGCAACTTGTGACGTTGCAGCGACCTCGTAGCGATGCCGCTATGTGTAACATACTGCAACGATCAGCGATCAGCTCGCTGATCATTGGTACAATGGCTAGGGCCCTTTTTTAATAGTTGGTATCCCACTGGGCGGCCAGCATCGCCATGTGTGACAGCGGGAGATCAACGATCATCGATCTCCCAGCGCTGCATAGCAAGTGCTGGGAGCTGGTATCCGGGTAAACATCGGGTAACTAAGCACAGCGCTGCGCTTAGTTACCTCCCAGTGTGTTCTGTGCGGCGGTAAACAGCGGGTAACTACGCATAGTGGCTGCACTTAGTTACCTGCTGTTTACCCTGGTTACCAGCTCCACAGCAAGCGCTAGGAGCTGGTAACCAGGGTAAATATCGGGTAACTAAGTGTAGCGCTTTGCTTAGTTACCCACTGTTTACCCTGGATACCAGCATTCTCGCTGGTCGCTGATCTCTGGTGAGTCTGCCTGTTTCACAGCTCACGAGCGATCAGATAACGATGTACCAGTGACCCCCATCATTGGTGGGGTCACTGGGACATCGTCATGTGTAAACCGACCCTAAGACAAACAGGATGTGAAAGACACAACAAAAGCAGTCCTTTGTTTCTACAGCAGGGAACTTCCCTGCTACCCAGAAATGAAACCGCAGCTTCTCCAGAGACTGGGTCCTCAAGAGTGGTCAGTATAGAAGAACTATCACCGGCATGAAGTAGAACCAGGAGTGGGTAGATATAGTGGAAGGGTGTGATGACAAGAGCTACAGCTGTGATTAAAGCTATAAGAAATCTCAGCCAGAAAGGAAAGATTCTATAGACTCCCTTCAGCATAAAATGAAAGTAAATCCACTCCAACAGAAGATGTAACCTGTGGGCGTGACACAATCCTTCCTTCCTTTATTACTTCCTTCCTTCCCTTTTTTTTCTACCTATATAAACAGGTTTTAATCTAAAAAATACATCCATCAACTGCGACTTTAAAAAAAAGAGTTGCACGATAATAATAATTGGCACTGTTTCACTCCAGTCCCCACCTTGGTGTATTTTTTGACAATAATAATTGTAGTAATGTTTCTACTATTTTTACTATTAATAATAATAATAATATAGTTTAAGCAGGCCACCACAATTATCTCAGATGTGTTTGTTTTCCCCAGTCTAATATTACCTGCAGAATGCCATGGCAGGAGCACATCTAGATGTAAACTCTGCCTCTGCCTTGACTCGTTTTCTGAAATATTGACATAGGCCGAGCCTTCACTTCTCAGTGTGAGTCCATTTCTATTCCAGTTATTGCAATGGACTGAAAACACGGCTGATTTTCTGAGAAGAGGATTTCTTGTTGGGATTGATGAAGTATCCGTAATGACATTGTTACACTCCTCTGTTATATAAATGAGATGTCAGCAGCAGACGGTCCATGTGTCACTCTTCATTTCTACTTCTCTTTGTGACATTGACAAAATCTTTCTCAACATAGTTATAATCCAAATATATATTTAAAGTACCACTTCGGCTGTATTTTTTATTGCACTGGTAGAGTGCTGCTTTATAGGGATCTCCACTACTCGGACAGCCCCTACTGATTCCGTTTGTTTTGCCCAGTTAAATCAATAGACCCTATACTCACCTCCCATGCTGCTGCCATTCCAGCACTGTCAGTAATCACAGTTCAGGGCTCACGTAACTTCTTTTGGACCAAATGAGCAACCAACTGGCAGTGAGTGGCAGACGCAATGTCTCTTACTGTTGATTAACTTACTTGATCCGAAGGTGGGAAGAGAGAGGAGCCGGCAGTGATTGGGGCTTGTGTGATGTCATAATGTCATGTGAGCACCGAACCGCGATTACCCACAGCTTTGGATCGGTGCCAGCACAGGAGGTGAGTATAGGATCTATATTTTCTTTTAACTGGGGGATAAGAGTGGAATCAGAAGGGTTTTCTTAGTAGTGGACAATCCTTTTTAATTCTAAGTCCCCTTTGCCCTGTCTGACATATCTACTGACTTCTGTGCAGCCAGAAGTTGAGGGCCCAAGATCTCGCCGCAGGACTGGAGTGTGTTTGATGTTTGCCCTTTATTAATCTAGTTTTTAAGATTACAAAATAGGTTCCACATTTTTATAAAAAAATAGCTTAATTATTCATCCCACTGCATCCTTTGTGTTCATTATAAAACAGGTAGTCCTTAATGTGGTAGGCATGGTAGCACATACATTTGTGGCCAAAGTATTGACACCCCTGCAATTCTGTCAGATAATACCGGGAACGGCCGATGCACATCTATTTATGTTAAAGGACCTTTCACTCTCTCAGCCAATCAGATGGCTGGGAGAGATCTGGCCAATCAGATGCCGCCACGTCACAATGACGTGATCGGTAGCGGCCACCTGATTGGCCAGATGGAAGGTCCTCGGTGTACCTGCACACCGCAGACAATACTATCTTACAGTTGTGGCCAAAAGTATTGACACCCCTGCAATTCTGTCAGATAATACTCAGTTTCTTCTTGAAAATGATTGCAATCACAAATTCTTTGGTATTATTATCTTCATTTAATTTGTCTTCAATGAAAAAACACAAAAACAATTGACCTAAAGCCAAATTGGATATAATTCCACACCAAACATAAAAAAGGGGGTGGACAAAAGTATTGGAACTGTTATAAACATCATGTGATGCTTCTCTAATTTGTGTAATTAACAGCACCTGTAACTTACCTGTGGCACCTAACAGGTTTTGGCAATAACTAAATCACACTTGCAGCCAGTTGACATGGATTAAAGTTGACTCAACCTCTGTCCTGTGTCCTTGTGTGTATTGAGTATGGAGAAAAGAAAGAAAACCAAAGAACTGTCTGAGGACTTGAGAAACCAAATTGTGAGGAAGCATGAGCAATCTAAAGGCTACAAGTCCATCTCCAAAGACCTGAATGTTCCTGTGTCTACCGTGCGCAGTGTCAATAAGAAGTTTAAAGCCCATGGCACTGTGGCTAATCTCCCTAGATGTGGACGGAAAAGAAAAATTGACGAGAGATTTCAACGCAAGATTGTGCAGATGGTGGATAAAGAACCTCGACTAACATCCAAACAAGTTCAAGCTGCGCTGGAGTCCAAGGGTACAACAGTGTCAACCCGTACTATTCGTCGGTGTCTGAATGGAAAGGGACAGTATGGTAGGATACCCAGGAAAACCCCACTTCTTACCCCGAGACATAAAAAGGCCAGGCTGGAGTTTGCCAAAACTTACCTGAGAAAGCCTAAAATGTTTTGGAAGAATGTTCTCTGGTCAGATGAGACAAAAGTAGAGCTTTCTGGGCAAAGGCATCAACATAGAGTTTACAGGAGAAAAAAAGAGGCATTCAAAGAAAAGAACACGGTCCCTACAGTCAAACATGGCGGAGGTTCCCTGATGTTTTGGGGTTGCTTAGCTGCCTCTGGCACTGGACTGCTTGACCGTGTGCATGGCATTATGAAGTCAGAAGACTACCAACAAATTTTGCAGCATAATGTAGGGCCCAGTGTGAGAAAGCTGGGTCTCCCTCAGAGGTCACACTTCAAAAAGCACTAGAAAATGGTTTGAGAGAAAGCACTGGAGACTTCTAAGGTGGCAGCAATGAGTCCAGACCTGAATCCCATAGAACACCTGTGGAAAGATCTAAAAATGGCAGTTTGGAGAAGGCACCCTTCAAATATCAGGGACCTGGAGCAGTTTGCCAAAGAAGAATGGTCTAAAATTCCAGCAGAGCATTGTAAGAAACTCATTGATGGTTACCGGAAGCGGTTGATCGCAGTTATTTTGGCTAAAGGTTGTGCAACCAAGTATTAGGCTGAGGGTGCCAATACTTTTGTCTGGCCCATTTTTGGAATTTTGTGTGAAATGATCAATGTTTTGCTTTTTGCTTCATTCTCTTTTGTGTTTTTCATTGAAGACAAATTAAATGAAGATAATAATACCAAAGAATTTGTGATTGCAATCATTTTCAAGAAGAAACTGAGTATTATCTGACAGAATTGCAGGGGTGTCAATACTTTTGGCCACAACTGTAAGATAGTATTGTCTGCGGTGTGCAGGTACACCGAGTACCTTCCATCTGGCCAATCAGGTGGCCACTAGCGATCACGTCATTGTGACGTGGCGGCATCTGATTGCCCAGATCTCTCCCAGCTATCTGATTGGCTGAGAGAGTGAAAGGTCCTTTAACATGAATAGATGTGCATCGGCCGGTCCCGGTACAGCCATCGGTTAAGGCGAGTATCCGATTTTTTTATTTTTTAAGCACTTTTCCTCTCTTTTACAGGACTTTTGCAGTGTATCTATTGATACACTGCAAAAGTACTCGGAATCGCTATACTCGCAACGAGTAGCGAGTACCGAGACCTACTCGTTGCGGGTATAGCGATTCCGAATAGTACGGTACTCGCCCATCCCTAATCCTTGTCAGAGTTGGCTGTTCGAGGCTTAGTTTAATGTCTCAGCACACCCTGACCACTCAGCTTAGCCAAAATTTCCTACGAGGGAGTCAAGTAAGATAGCTGATAGTTGAAGGAGCCAAAAGCTATGTAAGGTGCGTAGACATCTATTCACAATCTGTGGTTGAGAGGTGGCCAAGAGTAGCACAAAAGGAGGTAAGAGATGGAGGAATTTGCAGCTCAGGACTATAAAACCATCTATAATCATTAGTGACATGTCCAAGACTATACATTTTTGAGGAAACTTGTGCCGAATAACACTGTGGTCAGGATGAGCATATAACGAGAGATGAGCGATGTTCGATCAAACATGTTCGCCAATTTCAAATTCTTCCTGTTTTGGGCTATGTTCGAGTCGTTCAACAAATGCAAACGATTTGCAAAAAATTTCGAGGTTTTGTTCGATAACTGTTTGTTGACCAAAAGTGTTACTGACTTTTCACAGTAATGCTTTTGTTTCTGGGGAGAGGTCTGTGATCAAATAATGCAGATCACCATTTTTTTTTCCTTCCCGCACATAGTGTGCTCTTCTTGCACACGAGGGCTTGAGTCATTGGCTGGGTATGTCACCTGTCCTTGCCATATACGAATGGGCCATTTTCCGTCCTTGCCATTTCCTCAGTGTTGGAGCTCAGTGTCAGACGCCGCCGCTGCTGTGTGCACCAAAAAGAAAGATAGTTAGATAGCGATTCCATTCCTAGTTAGATAAAGAGATAGTAGGTTTAGAGACTCCTAAGAACAGCTCTTTTTAGGGCTTAAGGCTGGCTTCACACTTGCAGATGGATCTGCAGCGTTTTGCAGATGCATCTGCAAGTGTGAGCATGCTGACCGCGGCCCCTATGTTTATAATAGGGCGCACGCGGTGTGAAAGCTCTCATTCACTCCTATATGTGTACTGTCAGCAGGCGTATGCCTGCTGACAGATCACACACTCCCGTCCGCACTGTGGACGCGAGATGTAGCGTCCATGCTGCGGGCGGGAGAGTGTGATCTGTAAGCAGGCATACGCCTGCTGACAGTACACATATAGGAGTGAATGAGAGCTTTCACACCGCGTGCGCCCTATTATAAACATAGGGGCCGCGGTCAGCATGCTCACACTTGCAGATGCATCTGCAAAACGCTGCAGATCCATCTGCAAGTGTGAAGGCAGCCTAAAAGCACTGTTTGCCAAGTAGGTCTTTTCCAGTGTTGTGTTATAGTCCACATAGATCCTATGCTTTGCAAGCGTTTTTTTTACAGCATCTGGCCGAATCTAGTCAATCAAATTCTTTTTGGCTAGTAGCACTGTGTGCCCGGCAGGAGAGTAGCACTGCTGTGAAGTAAGCTACACCGCCTGTCTTTACTAGCCTTTTTTAATGCATCTAGCCAAGCAAATCCTTTTTGGCTAGTAGCAGTGTTTGGATAGGCAGCTGTGGTCCAATGTTATGTTGAAATCTACCGCCACACAGCGCAGAAAACCCTTTTGTATTGCATCTGCCCAAACCTAGTTACCAAAATGTATTTAGGGTAGTACCACTGTTTGGCTAAGTAACTGTGGTCCAGTGTTCTGTTGAAATCTACCGCTACACAGTGCAGAAAACCCTTTTGTATTGCATCTGCCCAATCATAGTTACCAAAATCTATTTAGGGTAGCACCACAGTTTGACTAGGTAGCTGCGATCCGGTGTTCTGTTGAAATCTACCGCCACACAGTGCAGAAAACACTTTTGTATTCCATTTGCCCAATCCTAGTTACCAAAACCTATTTAGGCTAGTACCACTGTTTGGCCACTCAGCTCTGCTAGTTTTACATCCATTGTCTTTTGTGCCAACAACAGAGTTGCCAATTAGTTACCCTCAAATATGAACGGTAAAAGGTCTGCTTATTGTGGAAAGGGGAATAGGCGTGTTGGAAAGGGTAAAAATCTTTGCATCCGTGGGGTAGGTACTAAAGTAACAGAAACTTCTGCTGAACAAATACCGTCTTCAAGCCAAACTAAAATGTCTATTGCTTTTCGTGGACGATCTGCTATGATCCCTTTCTTACGCAGCAGAGCATCGCTAAAACTTGTAGACGAGGCCCAAAAAGAGCAGGTGCTGCAATGGATATCAAGCGCTCCATCAAATGGACTCTCCTCCACCTCAACTTCAACATCACATGCACTCCAGTCCTCAGAGGTTTCACCCCAATCACACTTGCTTCCTCACAAGTCTCCAGTCACCCTACTGACTATGGGTTTACATAGATGGGTGAGTCTGCAGAGCTGTTCACTCATACTATAGCCTGGGAATCAGAGGTCTGTTCCAAAGCTTCAGTGAGTCAAGACGAGGAAATTATCTGCACTGATGCCCAAAATCTTTGTCAGTCGGATCCAGGCCCAGATGAAGAAGGGTCCGAGCATAATGTAGACCCTCATTCCCACACTGTAACCTCTGTTGATGGAGACAATGAGGCAGATTATGATGAGACTCAGATGCATTATTGGAATGACAACTTGACTTTGCGCTCAGGGCAGGAAGAGGTTGGGTCTGAGGGCGACGAGTGTGAGAACACACAGGGTGATGATGAGGTTGGATATCCCACTTACTGAATACCCACAGGCAGGCAGTTGATGAGCTCAGCAGAGGAGGTGGAGGAGGATGCTAGTGACGAGGTTAGGTTGAGACTTCCTGGAAAGAGACGGAGTCCTGGAAGCACACTAACAACTGCGCCCTCAGCCACAACTCTGCCTCTGTGCAGGTTGCATGGGCACTAAGCCTTGCCTAGCCTGGGCCTTTTTTCAGATCGCAAAGGATGACCCAACTCATGTTATCTGCAAAATTTGTAAACAAAATCTGAGTAGAGGCCAAAAAATCAATAGTTTAAGTACTTCATGCATGAACCGTCACATGGACATGAAGCACAAGTCACAATGAGAAGCTCACTGTGCTACAATGCAACCTAGCGAGCCTGGCCAACCACCGTCTGCCCCAACGAGTGCATCTGCGGCTTCTTCATCCTCTGTGAGTGTTGGGACAGCTTTCACGCAGGCTTTCCTCCGCAGAACTTCCACCTCTTTACCTACAACAGTTAGTGTGATTGACAGGTCGTTAGCTGTTTTGGAAGTGGAAACACCTGCTGGTGTTGAGCGCTGTCAGACATCGAGAGCACCAGCTTTTTATGAATGCGACATAATATGTCTGACTGCACCTCCCACACAGTCCAGCGGTTCTCACACCCTACTTAACCCTGTCACAGCACAGCAGCCAGACCTCGGTCCCTCAGATGGACAAGTAAAAGACCACTTCCTCCTACCCATGCCAAAGCTAAGAGGTTGAATTTCACCACCTGCAAGCTGTTGGCTACAGAAATGCTGCCTTTCCGGCTGGTGGATGCAGACGATTTTTGAGACCTTATGGCCATCGCAGTGCCCCAGTACCAGATGCCCAGTCACCACTACTTCTCCAAGAAAGCTGTGCCTGCGCAACACCAGCATGTCTCACACAACATCACCACTTCTTTGAGAAACTCTGTGTGTGACGGTGCATTTCACCACAGACATGTGGACGAGTAAGCATGGACAGGGGCGTTACATGTCGCTGACTGGGTACTGAGTTACTATGGTCACAGCAGGAGAAGGGGCTGCTATACAAGTCTTGCCATCCCCATGGGTTGTACGTCAAACCTCAGTATGTAGAAGTTCCACCACTGCTTTTGCCTCCTCCACCTCTTCTACGTCCTCCACCTGCACCCAAAGCCTGTCTGGTAATGTGATACGCGTTTAGAAGGAATCCAGCACACCTCCTTACTATGCTGGAAGCAGGGCTCAATGCCATCAGGCGGTGTTTATGTTAAAATGTCTAGGAAATGTGAGTCACAAAGCTGAGGAGTTGTGGTCAGCTCTGGTGATCGAGTTTAAAGAGGACCTCTCACACCCCTGCTGCATGGCAAAGTAAATGCAGTGTGGAGCCCCACTGGTGAGGCATCACAAGTGGGGTACTGCACTCAAAGATGGGCGTGTGATTGTCCCTGTCGCAAGTAGAATGTAGAACACTGTGGAAGGATCTGATCCCAAAAACACACTCACAAATACAACTGCGGGAGGTCCCAGAGTTAGTGAGAGTGGAAAGTGTGAGAGGAGCAAGGTGGAGTCTTCAGGAGTGTCTTCCTCAAGGAAAGACGGAGAATGGGAGCTTACCCGAGAAAGGGGGCTTCAAAAGAGGGCAAGAGAAAGATGTAGCCCAGACAGAAAGCTCCTGACTTGTACACCCGGAGTGCACGGGTCTGACGACGCGGCCTGGAGTGTTCCCCCTCTGACCATACTCGTCTCAGCTCCGAAGGCGTTCTCAGGTTGTTTATCCCCTGGGATGTACTACTGTCCAAGATGCACACCAAGAGAAGAGAGAGAAGGGATAGGACAAGGGTAGATCCAAGAAGGTACCACCAGAGACTTCCACAGATTCTGCATTCTGCTGCGACTACCCAGCGGCCGTCCTGCTAGAGTACTGTGAACTGTGAACCACCATCTTGTTCAGTTGCCTTTTTACAAGTAAAATACCTGGAAGAGTGAAGTGTCTCTGTGTCTCTGTCCTGCTTCATTGACTTTTCTCAAAGGTTTGCATCGTGCCGGCATCAGGTAACACTGCCCCGGAGGATTAGCTCTACCTGTAGGGAGCTGCTCCATCCTAGTCGCAATACCACCACCCTCCGGGGGACTGTGGCGGCGCTGGTGTCTAGTCACCAGGCACTACAGGTGGCGTCACGTGATAAAGACTGCAATCCCTTAATTAGAGGCTGTCTCCCCCTTGGAGCCACGGGTCTGGGCTGACCACCAGTGAGATCCCCCGCCGAAGCTGAGGGCACAGACATCCGAGTTCCCATACCCTGGGGTGGTATAGCAGCACTGAATGCAGCATGTCTGCTGCATTCAGGGAAGGGGTCCCCCATGTCTCTAGCCCCCGTGTACCCCGAGAAGTACACTTTATAAAGCTTACAGATAAGAGGTCTAATGGGTGCTATCTTAATAACAGGTCATCGCCGCTGGCACAGTCCTCCACCCTTGTTCTGCTTTGTTCCTCCCCATCTATGTCTCTGCCGCTGCCTCCTGTTCTGCCAGATACCCGCCCTGCTGGTTGAATAAAACATAAAGCAGGGCGGGCTCTGCTTCTCACGTTACGCAATGCCGCTCTTTGTGGCTGTGTGATTGACAGAGCAGGAGGAGAAGAGGGCAGAACAGGAGGCGGCGGCATTCACATACAAGGGGCTTAATACACAAGGAGGAGGTGGGAGGACTGTGCCAGCGGCGATGACCTGTTAATGAGATCCCACCCATTAGACCTATAATTTGTAAGCTTTATAAAGTGTATTTCTCAGGGTACAGGGGAGCTACAGACATGGGGAACCCCTTACCTGAATGCAGCAGAGATGCTGCATTCAGTGCTGCATTTACTTTGCCATGCAGCAGGGGGGTGACAGGTCCTCTTTAATCAATGGATGTCTCCACTGAACCTGCAGCCAGGGAAGGCCATGTGCGACAATGCTGCAAACCTGGGTGCGGCCCTTTGCCAGGGCAAGGTGACACATGTGCCTTGTATGGCTCACATCTTGAACCTGGTCATCCAGCAATTTCTAGCTCACTCTGCCGAGGGTACGGTGGCTGTGTGCTCTCTTCCACCATTCGAATTCCACAGCTCAACGACTTGCATCACTACAGAAGTCTTTCGGTCTGCTGGTTGTGTGGAGCCCACTGGGACGGGGTACTCGGTGTCGGACCGGGGTATCACGGGGAATCACGGTGGTCTTGGTCCGGACCGTGTCTCAGGCCCACAAGTAATTGGTTTGGGGGTTATTTACAGGGGATATAGTCGTGATGCCACCCGTGGTATGTGGTCAGGGTGACCACCACTGCTGCAGAACATCCGGGGATGATGTTTGGCACCGGTGATGTAACGGCTCTCCACAGGCAGAGCCTGGTTCCTCGAGGCAGTGGCGTTGATAGTCTATGGATGATGCAAGGCAAGGGTAGTATTAGAGATGATAACAGTTTTTGAGGGAGAGTAGGGCTCGCAAGGATTACACAGACTCACGGTTTTGTAGTTTTCCAAGTCTTTTACTGAAGATTGTAGATCAGCTGAGTACTGTCCACAGAGTATGTATAGGGGCCGGGTTGCTCCCACCCTGACCGGGTCCTTGGCTTCCTACTCCTGCTGCCACTTTAGCTAGGCTGCCGGCCCTGTCTCCCCTCACGGGTACCAATTTGCTAGGCAACTTGAGTCTTTTCTTTGTGTTTATGACCCCGCCGTGTTGCTTCGCTGTGGTACAGTGAAGATATATAATCTTCACTTATCCGGTGTTTTCTGCGCTGCTTGTGTCAGGCACAATTTCGGATCCCGTATCGGGTCTTTGCGCTTCTCTGGGGAGAGTCTTTAGGTAACTCAGTCTCCCAGATGTGTTCCTCTGTTTCTCTTAACTCCTTTCTTTAGACCCTGGCTAGGCCTGGAGCTGGACAGTGGACCGTGGGGTGAGCCTAATGCAGCCCTTTTACAACCAGGTCCTTTTCCTCAGTTCTCTCAGGAACTGAACTAACTGCCACTTCCTCTCCACCCAGAATATATAGGGAAGCAGCTTTAGCTCCCCCTTCTGGCCTGAAGGCTCTAGTGTAGTGTTGTGGGTTGTGTGGGATGTTACTGTGACACATTAACCCCTGGGGTGCCACAGTTCACTGCCTGAAATGCAATGTGCCGACACGATGGAATTCCACTTTGCAGCTACGAGCCCTGATGCAGTATGTTATGACATATAGCCAGGGCCAACACGATCCAGAGGTGGGGCAAATCACACTGCTGGAGTGGTCTCAGATCAAGGACCTCTGCACTCTTCTGCAGGGTTTTGAAATGGCTACTAACATGTTTAGCGCTTACGATGCCAGTATCAGCATGACTATTGTGGTCATCTACATGCTGGAGCACACTTTAACCAATATTCGGAGTCAGATGGTGGGCCAAGAGGAAGAACAGAAAGTATAGGAGGAGGTGTATGTGGAAGGGATAACAAGATCTCAAAGATCCAGACGGTCGGCATCACCAAAGCAACTGACATGGGAGGGTGTGGTAGAGGGAACAAAGAGGGCGCATGGTAGCAGCCAAACTGTTGATGAAGGAGCAGGAGCTGAGGAAGAAATGGAGGACATACATGTGATGGGCATGGAAGACTCAGCAGATGAGGGAGATCTTGATCACATTTCTGTTTTGCGAGGTTGGGGGGAGAGGGTAGAGGAAGCAAGCGTGAATGTTACCCCGCCACCACCAACACAACAAGGACTTGGTCCTCCTGGATGCGCAAGACACATGAGCGTCTTCTTGCTGTACTACCTGCAACATGATCCTCGGATTGCTAGAATTTGAAGTAATGCTAACAACTGGGTTGCCACACTCTTAGATCCCCGGTACAAGAGTAAATTTGGCCAAATGCTTCCTGCCCTGGAAAGGGACGCACGCATGCAGGAGTATCAACAGAAGGTTTTAGACAATCTTACATCTGTTTTTTCCCCAAAACACCAGTGGAGCACATAGTGAATATCGCAGTTCTACCTTTCCAACCCGGGGAACGTTGAGTCATCACTCAAACATTAACAGCAACAGTCTATCTGGTAACAGCAATTTTGTCGAATAATTTCACCTTTTTTAAAACCAACCTTTGCAACGTCAGAAGAGAGAACAAGTCTGACACAAAGTGAACGCCTAGATAGGATGGTACAGGAGAAACTACAGCTAAATATTGATGCCATGACTGTGGAACTGGACTCTTGTGCATTTTGGGCTTCAAAACTGCCTTTTCATGCCTTGGAGATTTTGTCGTGCCCACAGCCAGCGTTCTCTCTGAACGTGTCTTCAGCGCTGCTGGAAGTGTGCTGATGGATAAGCGCACGCGGCAGTCCAGTGACAGTGTAGACAGACTAACATTTATCAAGATGAACAAGTTATGGATCTGCAAGGACTTATCCACCCCAGTGTCAGCCTGGGGAGACTAAACGCTTGTGTACTTTTCAATGTGCTGCATTAATCTCCCCATTTCAATATTTCAACTCTGGGCAATTGATACCATTTTTGTGGTGGCTGTGCCTAATTTTTTTGAAAAATGGAGACTGTTGTTGGGGTCTCCTTGCTGTTTGTTGCTTGACTTGAGTAGGGCTCTCTGAGCTCAATACCTATCCCTGATATTCCTGCCCCTGATTCTCAATATTCAACCTTTTTGTCCATCGAAACAGTGATTAACAAATTTGCTGTATTTACATCCACCATTTTTGGGTGCTTAGCAGCAGTGATTACTACATCTCCCTTAATGTTTGCGTAAAGTGGTTTTGGGCATCAAACCAGGTTTTGGCAAATGTGCTGTATACACATGAACAGTGGGCCCTTAAAAGCATTGTTTAGTCAATCTTCTCTGTCCACTAGGCCTATACAGGTCACTGACCTACCTGACTAGTTTTTCCTGTAATACTCCACAAAACGTATAGTTGTCCACCCTGTGTGTGGCGGGGCATAACATTGATGGGAGCACTTGCATGAGCTTTGAGTTTATCTGGCCCACTTTTCCTGTAATGCTCCGTGAACCTTAGAATTGTCCCACCTGTGTGTGGATGGGCATAAGATTGATGGGAGCGCTTGCATAAGCTTTCAGTTTATCCGGCCCAATAGGCCTAAACAGGTCACTGACCTACCTGACTAGTTTTTTTTTTTATAATATTCCACAAAACCTATAGTAGTCCCACCTGTGTGTGGCAGTGCATAACAATGATGAGAGCGTTTGCATGAGCTTTCAGTTTATCTGGCCCACTGACTCATGCATGCAGGCTCGGACATTTAGCAATTTTTGGTCTGGGACAATTGATGCCATTTTGCTGTCATCTGACCCTTTAGGAAGAGTGAGGACTCTTATTGGGGTCAACTTGCTGTGTGGTGCATGATTTGAGCAGGGCGTGACATGCCTGTACCTGTGTCTCATCCTCCTTTTACTCCTCCACCTCTTTTTAATTAATCTAGCAAACTATTACCACTTTTCCCCTGTAACTCCTCCATTTGTCAATTCAAAGTCAGTTTCACTCACCTCCGAAATATTAGGTGAACATTAACCACCTTCTATTTTGAAGTGCTTTGGAAGAGTGTACAGGCTACGCCATGAGACTATTTGTACTATAGGTAGATTGTTGTCACTTTTCCTGGTGTTTGTTGTCTATTCTGAGTAGTTTTGGCAGCTTTTGGACACCTTTGAAGGTGTTTTCTATGTGTTTGCTATTGCCTGCCATTGATTGGGGTTTGGCGATGTTCGACGAACATTCGACAAGCAATTCATCGAATACACTCCCAATTCAGCGAATCAAATCGAATTCGAACACTTAGGTGTTGACTCATCAATACATATAACATTTCCTAGCGCAAAATGATAGTGACAATTTCAAACAACTCTACTTTTACACTTTGAAGGACAGTATATCTGAGATTATAAGAATATATCGAACATCTGGCCGATTGGGGAGCCTGTCAATATTGCTATCTTCATTTGGTTTCCGTATCTCAAAATGTCTTAAGCAGCAAATCTATGAACCCTATCTTTGGAGAGGAGCGACTCCTTCAGTTATTAATGGTGTCACTGTCATTCAGTATAATACTGGGGAGAGATTGAATAGGCATCCACTTCTCACTAACAAAATGAACCAGCAGCTGAGAAATATGTTGTCACAATGCTCAAATTGACCCTGTGACAGCCTATGCCGATGACTGTAGAACATGAAGATACTTTAAAGTCTTTGGACCAAGAATAAAAGTTAGGCATATAACTTTATGAGTACTGACTGATAAATTAGTTGTCCACTACTTTCAATGTACAGTTGTGGCCAAAAGTATTGACACCCCTGCAATTCTGTCAGATAATTCTCAGTTTCTTCCTGAAAATGATTGCAATCACAAATTCTTTGATATTATTATCTTCATTTAGTTTGTCTTCAATGAAAAAACACAAAAGAGAATGAAGCAAAAAGCAAAACATTGATCACTTCACACAAAACTCCAAAAATGGGCCAGACAAAAGTATTGGCACCCTCAGCCTAATACTTGGTTGCACAACCTTTAGCCAAAATAACTGTGATCAACCGCTTCCGGTAACCATCAATGAGTTTCTTACAATGCTCTGCTGGAATTTTAGACCATTCTGCTTTGGCAAACTACTCCAGGTCCCTGATATTTGAAGGGTGCCTTCTCCAAACTGCCATTTTTAGATCTCTCCACAGGTGTTCTATGGGATTCAGGTCTGGACTCATTGCTGGCCACCTTAGAAGTCTCCAGTGCTTTCTCTCAAACCATTTTCTAGTGATTTTTGAAGTGTGTTTTGGGTCATTGTCCTTCTGGAAGACCCATGACCTCTGAGGGAGATCCAGCTTTCTCACACTGGGCCCTACATTATGCTGCAAAATTAGTTGGTAGTCTTCAGACTTCACAATTCCATGCAGACGGTCAAGCAGTCCAGTGCCAGAGGCAGCACAGCAACCCCAAAACATCAGGGAACCTCCGCCATGTTTGACTGTAGGGACCGTGTTCTTTTCTTTGAATGCCTCTTTTTTTCTCCTGTAAACACTATGTTGATGCCTTTGCCCAAAAAGCTCTACTTTTGTCTCATCTGACCAGAGAACATTCTTCCAAAACGTTTTAGGCTTTCTCAGGTAAGTGTTGGCAAACTCCAGCCTGGCTTTTTTATGTCTCGGTGTAAGAAGTGGGGTCTTCCTGGATATCCTACCATACAGTCCCTTTTCATTCAGACGCCGACAGATAGTACGGGTTGACACTGTTGTACCCTTGGACTGCAGGGCAGATTGAACTTGTTTGGATGTTAGCTGAGGTTCTTTATCCACCATCCGCACAATCTTGCATTGAAATCTCTTGTCAATTTTTCTTTTCCGTCCACATCTAGGGAGGTTAGCCACAGTGCCATGGGCATTAAACTTCTTGATGACACTGCGCACGGTAGACACAGGAACATTCAGGTCTTTGGAGATGGACTTGTAGCCTTGAGATTGCTCATGTTTCCTCACAATTTGGTTTCTCAAGTCCTCAGACAGTTCTTTGGTCTTCTTTCTTTTCTCCATGCTCAATGTGGTACACACAAGGACACAGGACAGAGGTTGAGTCAACTTTAATCCATGTCAACTGGCTGCAAGTGTGATTTAGTTATTGCCAACACCTGTTAGGTGCCACAGGTAAGTTACAGGTTCTCTTAATTACACAAATTACAGAAGCATCATATGATTTTTCTAACAGTGCCAATACTTTTGTCCACCCCCTTTTTTATGCTTGGTGTGGAACTATATCCAATTTGGCTTTAGGACAATTCTTTTTGTGTTTTTTCATTGAAGACAAATTAAATGAAGATAATAATACCAAAGAATTTGTGATTGCAATCATTTTCAGGAAGAAACTGAGTATTATCTGACAGAATTGCAGGGGTGTCAATACTTTTGGCCACAACTCTATATAACATCAAGGTGCTCAAAAAATGAAATATTAATATTAAAAAAGTACAAACCTACTGAACCCTAATTGCTTGTCCATCTTTTGATATTTTTATTCACCAGCTTAGCTTGATTTTGTATCAAGAATTCAATCTGTGGCCGATTGATTCTCTACAAATGGAAAGTGTTCCAAAGCCTCCAAATGCCTGAAATTACAGGTATAGAGGTAAGGCTACGTTCACACATTGCGTATTTTGTTGTGCCTTTTTGCGCGCGCCTTTTGCCACTATTTTTGGCCGTGCAAAAAGGCGCAACAAAATATGTGGGTGCATTCACACACCACGTTTTTATGTACTGCAGGGGGAGGAAGAATCCTGCTTCCTCCTCCCCTCTGTCACATCTGTGCACGCCCCTAAAGATTTCACAGTGTATTATTATACACTGTGAAATCTAAATTCAATAAGGCCAGAGGTTTTTAAAATAATAAACATGGATACTTACCCTCCGGCGGGTGGATGGTGGGTGTCCGGGAGCCAGGACCGGTGAGCAGCTGCAGATTCCGAGTGGAAAAAGACCTGTGTTGATGTCAGAGGGTGTTCCGGGCGCTGATTGGCCGCTCGCGGTCATGTGATACATATCAAATGACCGGAACGCCCTCTGACATCACCACAGGTCCTAGCAGGGCCATTCCAGCGGCGGCTCCTGGCTCCCAGACACCAAAACACCCGTCCGAGAGGTAAGTATTTAATTCTTTATTATTTTTAAAACATTTGTCTTTATTTAACTTTGATTTCACAGTGTATATTAATACAATGCAAAATCTGTGACGTCAGATGCAGCAGTGCCGCCCTTATAGGAAAAAGCACCGGCGCTGCTGCGTAAAGAATTGACACGGTCATTGTTTTTACGCAGGCGCTTTTTCCTATAAAAGCGCGGGCGTATTTTTACGCACTGTCTGCACGGCAAAGTGAATTTCCCATTCACTTTGCCGGCAGACAAAAAGCACATTGCGTATTTTGAAAAGAGCGCGCATAAAAGCGTGCAAAAATACGCAATGTGTGAACGCAGCCTAACTATGCGTTTTTTTGGTATAGCGCATGAATCCAACATTCAGACACAGATTATCCTTTTGGTAGTACTTCTTTATTTAACAAATGTGGCTCTCACAACATGTTCCGGCGGTTCAACACCTTAATCAGGTGATCTTGTCGAGCACCTGATGAAGGCAGTGACCCGCCAAAACATGTTGGAAGAGCCACATTTGTTAAATAAAGAAGCACTACCAAAAGGATAATCTGTGTCTGAATGTTGGATTCGTGTGCTCTACTAAAAAAACACATACTTACCTCTGTACCATTGAAATCCCCTTGGGAGCAGTAGTAGCTGCAGCTTACAATGCCGGAGCATAGAGAGTGAAGGACCTGCAGTGACGTTACTCCCACATGACCGGCCCAGCCTGAACGCTAGAGGATCGTGCGGTGTGCAATTACACACTGGAGGCACGCACCTTTGCACAACCACGAAACGTAAATGATCTCACAACCCCCCTCCCCCAAAAAATCCCCACTAGACCACCAGGTACACACAAGGGCACCTCTCTGTATGTTTTATTTCTCATGAAATGTCAGGTATGACACTATTCTCTTTTCCTCGCACGTTATTTATTTACACTGCTGTGTTGTCACACTCAATTCTACAGGTTGTTCAGCATTTTATGGCTTTCTCACCTTATTTTTTATGGCAAAGCAGTCAGCTGTGATGTCCTCCCACTATCCAGATTCACACCAAAACAGCTATTGCATTATATATCAGGTGATAGCTGCAAGGCATTATGGGGATGCTGCCTGGCTGTGCCTGATTTCATTCTGTGGCTGATGCAATCCTCTGCCAAAAGTGTCGGCCCCCTTGAAATTGTTCCAGAAATTGAAGTATTTCTCAAAGAAAATTATTTCATATACTTATGTTTGGATATACACTTGTTCATTTCCTTTCCGTATATTGAAACAAAACAGTATAAAACAGAGGAAAAAAAGGCACATTAAAATTAGACAAAATTTCACATAAAACACCCAAAAATCGTTTGGACAAAATTGTTGGCTCCTTTCCATCTTGTGGGTAAATACCTTTGTCTCAAGCATGTGATGCTTGTTCAAACTCAACAGTGGCAAGTATCAGATGTGGGCAATATGAAAATCACATCTGAAACCAGATAAAAGGCTGGAATTTGACTCAATCTTTGCATTGTTTGTCTGTGTGCCACACTAAGCATGGAGAACAGAAAGAGGAGAAGATAACTGTTGAGAATAAAAATTGTTGAACAATCTCCAGTTTGCAAGTCCATCTCCAGAGATCTTGACGTTTCTTTGTCCATGGTGAGCAAAATAATCAAGAAGTTTACAACCCATGGCACTGTAGCTAATCTCTCTGGACGTGGACATCAAGAGAAAAATTAATGAAAGATTGCAACGCAGGATAGTCCGGATAGTGAATGAGCCTCAATCAATTTCCAAGGAAATTCAAACTGTCCTGCAGGATCAAGGGGCATCACATCCACATATGAATGCAATTACACATTACGGAGGAGACCCAGGAGGACCCCACTGCTGACACTGAGACACAGAAAAGCTAGGCTACAGTTTACCAAAATGTACGTGAGTGACCAAAATCCTTCTGGGAAAGCATCATGTGCAACTTGTGGACAGATAAGACAGATAAGACAGATAAGATAGAGTGTTTTGGTAAGACACATCATTCTACTGTTTCAATGGAATGAGGCCAACTAAGAAAAGAACACAAGACCTACAGTCACATATGGTGGAGGCTCAGAGATATTTTGGGGTTGTTTTGCTGCCTTTGGCACTGGGGTTTTTGTCTGTGTGCAAGACATCATGAAATCTGAAGATAACCAAAGGACTTTGGATGGCAATGTAGTTCCCAGTGTCAGAAAGCTGGGGGAGTCCTAAGTCATGGGTCTTACAGCAGGAAAATGACCCCAAACACTTCTAGAAATGGATGGAAACAAAGTGCTGGAGAGTTTTGAAGTGGCCGCAATGAGTCCAGATCTTACTCCCATTAATCACCCATGCACAGATCTTAAAATTGTTAGGAGAAGATGCCTCAAATAAAACCTGGAGAAGTTTGAAAAGAAGAGTGAGAAATCCCATGTGAGAAGAAACTTGTGGATGGTGATAGGAAGCGATTGATGGCAGGTATTTATTCCAAAAGGTGCAACCAAATATTAAGTTGAGGGGGACAGCAATTTTGTCCGACCCATTTTGGGGATTTTGTATGAAATTACTATGTCCAATTTGGCTTTTTTTTCCACTATTTTTGTTGTGTTGTTTACAAAAATCCATTAATCTGATAGTTTGTACTGTTTGATGGTGTGGCCCAATTGGGCCCATTAGTTAGCCTCAGAGTCCATAGTAGATGAGTAATCACATCCCTATCAAGCAAGTAGAGTTAGGTAGAAGGGCTGGTGGGGCATGGTATCATGCCTCATCCTATAATTACAGTTATTCTTTGTCATGCTACAAATGTTTTGAAGACGAAATAATCAGTTTCTTAAGATTAGATTGATACACTTTATGATACACACTTAGATTCTTATGTCACAGAATACTGATCTTTCTATGCAGATTAAAAGATACTTTGTGAGATCTTCAATTCTCCTTCGGCGTCAAACTTGCAACATGGTCCATGAAAACATAATCTTGTTTTGATTAGAATTTTGCTGAACCTACATAAATATGAGGTTGAAATTCACCGCCGGTGTCTAAATATATTATTTTCCTAGTGATTAATCACCTCTTTGACTTCCCCGGCTCTTGAGAAGTGCTCGGGAACTGCAATGCTGAGAGGAGATAGAGAGAAGCAGCTGAAATCACTGGGTGAGATTGTGCACTTTCATCTAAGTACATGCTGTGAATAATACACTTTTGTACAGAAATCATTTTCCGAGGGGCTAAACTCTATAAATTACCTACATTTAGGAAAGAAGTTCAGGATCTCTACTACCTTATGATGGTTTATCTCTATCCAGTATATTCCAGCCAGAATTATATCTATGCCGGTTGATCAACTGTATCAAATTTTATTCCACCAGTTAATGTTTATCATGTGCATCAAAACCTGAACCTAAAGTCTTTTATTGTAATTTCTGTATATGTCAAATTTTATTATACATACAGTAACCGGATGACCGGAAGGGTGTGACATATACACTATCTAGTAAACCATTTATAGTCGGGGTCTCAAACACTGCGGTATGTGCTATGTACTCTCAGCACAGCACAGAGATGAGTACTTTCTGGCCAAACTACATCAATGGCAGCCAATCAGATGTCACACGCCAACGTTAGCTGCTTGCCTCTGAGTGGTCGGCTGCTGCCATTGAGGTTGCAACAGAGCTACAGAACTTGTCACTGCACGGCGCTGGGAGTACATAAGAAGCGCGGACTGTGGTGGCCCCACAGGAATGGGCATCGATCGTCAAGGCATCCATGTTGCAGGCCATAGAAAGGATAATGCTGGTGGAATGGAGGACAGGTGTGAAAAATCTGTGTGTGTGGACAGGTGAGAAAAATCTGTGTGAGCAGATGAAAATTAACTGTGTGTGTCAATGGGGGACCACTGCTGCTGCTGTCTGCTGCCAGGAGGATGGATGGTGCTGCAGCCGGATGGATAAGCCCACCGTGGGTCGGGGCTGCTCCTGACAGGGTGAAAAGATGTAATAAACAGTGCAATGTGCAGGGAATCACACATGGGAGACTGGAGCAGGGTTCACTGGGTTTTACTAGCAGTTCTTTCTCAGTCCAAACACTTCACAGTACAGTTCTTTTACATGGTTCACTCCGGACCGTCACTGAACCTTCTGCAGCCAGGTTTCCTTTTTGAGACTCTTCTCTCCCTCTAATACCTTCCAGGCTCTCCTCTGTGCTTCTCTTCCCCGTGGGCTGTATGGGGGCAGCTCAATCCCTTGTCTGGCTTCCCCCGATGTGTGTGGGTGGCAAGCCTGGGTCCTAGGTGCTACTGATTCTCCAGCCCGTGTGTTAGGAACTCTGACCTGGAATCAGAGTCCCCCGTTGGTTTGTATGGGATCCGGCATAAAGCTGCAGTCCGCTCAGAGCCTACTCTCTGGTCCCAGCCTAGCCTTAGGTGTCCCTGTGTTGTGGGGGATCACCAGGCCCTTTCCTACCCATGTGACTTCTGCACTGGGAAGGGATTCTCCTCACCGTCATTCTCTAACACCGCTGCTGTGTTCCTCGGACCCAGTTGTACTGGTCCAGTCTCTCCCCTTTCCCTTGGGCTTCAGACTATGGAGCGGGCTTTCTCTCCAGGGAACTGTGTCTCACAGGATTATGCGCCTTCAGGGAGCCCAAACCCTTCAGGGAAGTGTCCCTCTTTTCTTTGCTGTTCGGCACCCACTGGCCTACTCTTGTCTTTACTGCTCAGCCTTCTCCGACCAACTGACTAACTACATCCTGTTTTCCCTTTTTATCCCAGTGCTGTCACCTGACCTACGTTCCACCCACTTCCTTATCACCCCTTGCCAGCCTAGAGTCCCGGGCTCCGGGTTAGGTGCTGTATTCGTGGGTGTGTGTTGTGAGGGTGGTTTGTATAAAACCTATTACAGATTACATTAAGAAATCAGGTGTTCAACCTTGATCTTTCTCCTTTACCAATAAAGTACATTCTATAAATAAGCAAAGGCTTTAGTGACACCATGACAATAGAGTACAGCCATTAAAGAGGTTTTCCACTTGTAACATGGGCTGAGACGTTAGGGGCGGCCATCGCCACCATCTCTCTGGTGGTGGTAGTTGTCATGGTTGAGAGCCTTGGTCAGGTAGATACACAAGTTTAGGATGGTGTTCATTTACTTTGTTTTGCTGTCTCAGTACCTTTTGGTCAAATACCTGTTTCCACTGTGGGGTTCAAACAACCAAAGTCTACAATACAAAGGATAGGGCAAATGCTTATAAGTTCTTCTGAATCTGTCATACGCCCTTCTGAATCCAACATTGTCCCACTTATCGGCCCCGCCACTGACCTGCAGACTAGACCCCAAAGCTATCCATGGTAAGGAAGGATTGAGCGGCACTATTCCGTCCACACTGGCTGATGTGTTATGTTGTGGAGAGAGTCATTTTACCCAACCTGGTCTGATGGGTCGTGATTCCAGCCCTCTAGGCTGTTTCTGGCTAGCCCTTTCAGAGCGTAGCCAGACCACCATCCACGTGTTCTCTCTTTACTTTCTGGAAGCTGGATTGCCCGTTTGCTCCTCACTCCACCTCCTTCCACCGTAGCATGGCACCAGTCTCCTTCTGCTCTACATCTTTCCTGCTTTCAATTACTCTTTCTCTGTAGAGGCTACTTTCACAATACTCTCCTATTTCCTTGTAAAAGATCTCTTGAACCAGGAAACACACTACTTTTTATATCCCCGTCTAGTGGGTCAGCTTCACCTAAACTCCTTCAACTCTGTTCGCTAAGCCCTAAGTTCCCCCACAAGTTGCGAGTTACACCTGAAGATAGCTAACAATACCATGGCAATTTCAGGAAATAATACATTAACATCACTATACAACTAACTATACATCATACACAAGAGTATGTAAAAACACACAAAAGCAGCAACAGTCTTCATGGGCAGGAATTTCTCTCTGGCACCAGCAACCTCCTTACACACCAGTCCACATTGCCGCCGATTACATAGGCGATGTAGGGGCGTGGCCTATCGGCGGCGACATCGCCCCTTTACATTAGGCGACGTAGGGGCAGCTCTGGTTTCGCCTGGTCATCAGTGATGTGAAACCAGGCGGCCGATCTGGGGCGATGTGTACACATCGCCCCATGTAACCGGCCGCCGGCGAGCTGACAGGCGATGGGAGCCACAGGCTCCCATTGTCCTACATCGCCGCTGGGGTTTTGAGAAACTCCGGCAGCGATGCCGCCTCTGAGCTCACCAGCCCGTCTCCCCGTGTAAACGGGGGGCGGCGACGCTGGCGTGGCACCAAAGACGTGCGCACACCCGCCAGTCACCGCCGACATCTCCGGCGGTGTCAGCAGGTGTAACAGGGCTTTAAGGCCCCTTTCACATCAGTGTGGTCAGCTGAGTTTTTTTTCGCGACCACAACTGCTGCAAGTGCCGGATCGCGGCGATACTACACTTGCCACAAGCCCCATAGAGAACGCATGGGGCTTCCCGGAAGAGTACCGCAAGTGCAGCCGTTAGGCGGCAAATGTGGCTTTCTGTCCGGATCTGCCAGATCCGAACAGAAACGCTGATGTGAAAGGGGTCTAAGACGCTCATAAATACCTATATTGTTGTTCTATGTTTGATCTTCCGGTCTGCAGACCTGAAATCAGACCAAACAAGCAGGACACATCACTGGTGGGGGCTGAGAGGAGAGTGACGTGTGATCTAGGCATGGGTGACCAAACTGCTGTCACTCACATAGAGTCAACCCTGCCTCCACCAGTGATGTACCCTGCTTAGTTTTTCCAATATCGGTCTGCAGACCGGAAGATCAAATCAAGAACAATAATAAAGATATTTATGAGCGTCTTAGAGATAATATTACAGAAGCAGAGTAGATAGCAGAAGTAGATTGGGAAAGTGATAGTTAGAAACAGTTAGGACCAAAGAAAGGAAGTGATATTAGCTGTGCAAAACTTCTGTAAATAAATGTTCATATTATAGTAACATCACATCACTATCTTCCTGACAGTATTTTTATGAGTGAATCCACTAAGGAGTTAATGTTTCATAAAAGTTACACCTTACTTAATTATAAAATTACAGACAAATACACCCTTACACCATGAAATACATTTAGGAGATCCCAGTAATGACCACTACAGGTAGTCACACTGCAGGGATAGCATTGGGGAACAGTAGTACCACATGTGTCTCAAGATTGCAAGATATACTCCACATCCATAAGGTTAAGGTCTAGTGGCGAACTACACATTCATCCATTCACCACTCACCCATATGATGTCCCTGTGTTGGATGTCCTCCGCTCTCCAGACAGTGTCCTGGTATGTAATGCTCCCCCTCCCCATGTACGTTTTGCAACGCTTTTTCAAGGGATGACACCCCTGCATGTACAAACATTCTTTGACTTTACAGAGTAACAGATAATCATAAGAAGAGTGAGGATCCTGCTCACAAGAACTTCTACACTATGAGGAAATAGGTGTCCTAAGAGGTAAAAAGAGCTTGTATTTTACACCCCAGCCATCTTCATAAGAAATAAGGGTATTTATTTAAAGCTGCGTGACCTGGTTACCAGTCAGAAACTATCTGTGTCTAGATGCAATGTGCAATGAATGTATGGATTGTGTGGGAAGATTAGAAATGACCTGATTTTGTGGAAAGAGTAGAAAGGGTGACTTGACAGCAGTTAGATTAGTGAGGTGATATGATAATATATACAATTTTGTAGGAATGGTTAATTGTATATTGTATATATTATATATATATATATATATATATATATATATATGATTAAAACTCTATAGATTGGAAATTAACTGGATTTGTCTGGGGTAGTGCATTCCAGAGAACTGGTGCAGCACAAAACAAGTTGGAGATGGGAGTGGGTGTTTCTGATTATGGAGGATGCTAGTGGTAGGTCATTAGCAGAACAGAGAGCTATGGATAAACAAAAAACTAGATTAAAGAACAAATAAATAAAATGAGGATTAGTTTTTGGGTCCTTATTATGTTGATATGACACTGCAGCTCTTTATTCTAGCATTGAATGTTTGTTATCAACAAACACAGAAATACGATTTTATGTCACATTAAAGTACAACCTGTTAATACAATAAATGTTTGTACTGTAATAACATCATTACAATTTCCTGATCAAGAATTTACAGATCACATTAAGTGAGAGTCACAGGAAGCGAAGGGGCTTACCGTATATTAATCTCCTCTGCCCACACAGTCAGAAGTCCAATCTTGAGGTTTTATACTGTATTTTGAAAAAAAATAGAGCAAAAAATAATGAGATGCACATAAAACACGTGATCAAATACACTTATAACACAAACACTGGTGGCCCCATTCATCAGATGCATCGTTTTTCAAGCCACTATTCTTTTTTGTCCTCTGGTATTTGTTAACAATTTTTGAACAGAATTTTTCAAAACACCACATGACATTCATGAATTTAGTGAAAATATAAAATGCAAAGAAAATTGCATGTTTCACTACAAAGATGCAAAATTTGCTGGAACATTCTCAGGCGCACATCAAAGTTGCTATAGGGGTGACTGTAGCATATTTGCGCATAAAGTTTGCCACTTTTTTGGATATATATATATATTTATATATTGTGAGGCAGTGACAGGTATCATATGCGAAGGTTGCTATGTATTCCTCAGAATGTGCATTAAAACATTCTAAACCCACTGAAGAGTGTTGTATTCACAGCTGCTGCTGTGGGTGCAACACAAAATAAGAGTATTAACTTGGTCGAGCTATTTAACCAAGTCTTTAAGGAGACCTGATTGGGGTGTTTATTTTTGGAGAAATCTGTAGGATGGTAGTGGGATGGATCTCTCCCTCCAGCCCATGACTTGCAAGAGCCCCATGGCCACAATTCCTATTTCAACATATAGCAAAGGGTTTATAATAAATATAATATAATAATAATAAAAAAATAATGCGTGGGGCTCCGTGCAATTTCTATGTCTAGCCAGGTACAGCTAAGCAGCTGGGGGCTGGAATCCGCAGCGCAGGGAGGCCCAAGCTTTCTGGGCACCCCCCGCTGCAAATTGCAGCCCGCAGCCGCCCCAGAAGATGGCGCGTTCATTGAAGCGCCATCCTCTGGCGCTGAACCTCGCTCTTCCAGCGGCCCTGGTGGCGGTGGCACGCTGGGTAATAAAGGGGTTAATACCACCTTTGGTATACAAGCTGGTATTAAGCCCGGGATTCTTAATGTCAGGCCAGGTTTGACCCGGCCACTAAGAATCTCCAATAAAGGGTTAAAAAAAACACAACACAAAGAAAATTTTTTATTAAAAATTTAAAAAAAAAGCCATTAGGGACTCATTCTTTAATTAAAAAAATCCTCTTCCGTCCGACGTAGTCCAAAACGCGATGTCCTCTCTGCTACATCCCCTGTGCATAGATAGATGTCTATGCACAGGGAATGAGCAGACTGAGAACAATCTCAGCTCTGCTACATCATCTCTGTGCACAGGGAGAGCAGGCGGGCTCTAGGACCCTGGAGCTGCGGCAGCCTGCAGGCTGAGAGCAGACACAGAGCAGACAGCTGGACTCCTTACTGCGCGAGTTTCCCTGTGATTACTTGCACAGTAACGAGTCCAATGCAAGTCAATGGCAATCCTAGTTTTGTCAGAGTCTCTGACAAAACTAGGATTGCCATTGATTTGCATTGGACTCGTTACTGTGCGAGTAATCGCTGGGAAACTCGCAGAGTACCGAGTCCTGCGAGTCCCTTACTACTCGCAGAGTAACGAGTCCTAGCGAGTAGATTCGCCCATCCCTAGTCGTGAGTTCAGAGGGAGTAGCACCGGATCCTGATAAAGTCACAGTGATAAGGGATTGGCCAAGACCTACGAACTTGAAAGAAGTGAGGCAATTCCTGGGCCTGGTAGGCTATTATAGAAGATTTATCAGAGGATTCACGAAGCTAGCAGCTCCTCTGCAAGACATTCTGGTAGGACGATCAAAGAAGACTTCATCCTGTAATTTCCTGACACGGTGGGATGAGGACAGAGAAGATTCCTTCAATAAGCTGAAGTGTGCACTGACGGGAGAAGAGATCCTGGCATACCCTGATTACCATCAACCCTTCCTTCTATACACGGATGCCAGCAACGTTGGACTGGGAGCAGTATTATCACAGATGCAAGGAGGCAAAGAAAGAGTTATTGCCTTTGCAAGTAGGAAGCTCTGGCCTACAGAAAGAAATCCCGAGAACTACAGCTCCTTCAAGTTAGAGCTACTGGCAGTAGTTTGGGCTGTGACTGAACGTTTTAAACATTACTTGGCAGGTGCAGAATTCGCCATCTACACGGATAACAACCCGTTGACTCACCTGGATACAGCGAAACTAGGAGCTCTGGAGCAGCGATGGATAGCCCAGCTATCTAATTACAACTTTGTCATCAAATACAGAGCAGGTCGCAAGAACGGGAACGCAGATGTCTTGTCACGGATGCCGCACCTGAAAGACGTGGAAGAGGAACCGTAAGGGTTGGAAGAGATTGAACTACCGGCCTTTCATCGTTCAAAGGTACAAGATTATCAACCCGGCGCCTACCAAAGAAAGCAGGAAGTAAATCTTAACCTGTTAAGACACTACAGATGGGCTGAAGCCCAAGATAGTGATCCAGCCGTGAAGCTAATGAAAGAACTGCTTACGCAACAACGCACACACCCTGATCAGAATGCCCCAGCTGAAGCTATACAGCTATGGAAAGATAGAGGCAAGTTGTTCCTGCATCAAGGGAAGCTCTGCAGAACGCATACCAATCCTAAAATGCATGAACTGGTCTGGCAGATAATCGTGCCCAAACAAGCCACTCAAATGGTCTTAGAAGCTTATCATGACGGTGCAGGTCATTTTGAAAGGAAGAAGTTAGAAGCGATCCTGAGAGAAAGATTTTATTGGGTTGGCATGAGAAAATCCTTTGAACTATGGTGCAGAAGATGTGCCACATGCAACCTCAGAAGGAAAGATCCAGAGAAAGCTCCGCTTCAACCAATAGTAACCAAGCAGCCACTCGAGCTAGTCGCATTAGACCACGTCAAGTTGTCACCAAGCCGGTCAGGCTATGTCTATGCCTTAACCATCGTGGACCATTACTCACGCTTCTTAGTGGTGGTACCAGTCAAAGATCTGAGAGCGAAGACGGCAGCAAAAGCATTCCAGACGCATTTCTGTAGACCACATGGTTACCCAGAACAAGTCCTTGCAGACCAAGGTCCAGCTTTTGAATCAGAACTATTCAAGGAATTCTGCAACATGTAAGAAGATTCACACAACAACGTATCATCCCTAAACAAATGGTTTATGCGAGAAGATGAATCATATTGTAATGTTATAGACCTTACCAGAATCAGAAAGAAACCAGTGGCCAGATAAATTACCTGACTTGATAGACTTATACAAGCATGTCCCCGTGAGTTCTAAAAACTTCACTCCAGCCTACCTTATGCGTGCAAGACCCGGTAAATTACCAATTGATCTAGAAATGGGAATCGTAAAACCAGATACAGAAGTAGAAGAAGAATCAGATTGGGATACCCAACGTCAGAAACAGTATCAACAAGTTCAAGAATGTGTAGAGAGAAATCTTCAGCAAGCAAGAGCAAGACAAGAGAAAACTTTTAACAAACATGCTCAAGCAATGCCATTACAAGAAGGTGATCAAGTTCTGAAGAGAAAGAGACGCACTGACAAACTGGATAATCAGTGGGAAACCGTCCCATACACAGTCTTACCATCTAACCTAGACAATGTTAAAACCTGTTTGATAAGCAAAGATGAAGGAAAAACGTCACAAGTCGTAACTCGTGATCAGCTAAAATTGTGTCCTGAAACACTGAAGACACCTGAAGTAACAGAACCCGTACAGGTCCAACCTATTAAAGAAAGAGAAGAAATATTCCACACGGTACTAGGAGATTTCCCTAAAACATGGCCAAATTACCATGGAGCAGTTGTCGTACCAATGATTGCATTCCCTTTAATGGTGGAACCAACACCAGAACCTATGTTACCAGAACCCGTGTTACCTGAAAAAGTCCCAAGACCTGAAGAACTAGAAGTAGAACCTGTAGAGGAAAAATCAATTCCTGGTCCCAGTGAGCTTGCCAGTCCTACAGTCAGATCTTCATCTAACATAGTACCAAACACTGCAAATAGGTACATGCCTACCAGCACCAATAGGCTACATGCAAGTAGTATACCGTTTTACGCAGATCCGAGCGTAGTACTAGAGGTCAGTTACCAGCTAGATACAGGGATTAAAAGGTCAAGTTAACTGTAAAATATAAATATGTTTGTGTAAATATAAATTGAACCCGGTAAACAAATGTACATAGTTAATGCAACGTTAAAAAAGCCCAGTACCTACAGAGACTATCCTGTATGAACTTCTTGCATATTCTTCAAACATTTTCCTTTTATTTTATTTTTATGGACCATACTACCATGGACTGGTTGTGGTATAAACTTTCTAGTATACATTCATCAGCCCGGAGGCAAAAGACTAAACCTCCGGAAGGACTGCTTTTTGAATTTTTGGACTGTTTTTGAAGTTTAGTGATTTTTGTGATTTTTACTTTTAAGTCTTTGTAAATATTAATTGTATTAATTGTTTGTTTCTTTATTGTTCCACAGTCCCGGAGTACTGTCTTTAACTAAGGGGGAATGTGGCACTCCAAGGGTTAATGTGCCAAAGAAACATCAACACAGGTTTACGCCCCACACAACACTACACTAGAAAGTGGGAGGAGTTTAGGTGGCACCTGCACTAGTGGGAGGGGCTAAGTTGTTTACCACAGAGCAGGAGTGACAGTTAGTTTAGTTTGAGTCTGGAGCAGGAGCAGAGTCAAGTAGAAGTGGAGGTCCTGAGAGGTCTGAGGAAAGGAGACAGAGTAACAGAGGAACATACCTGGGATAAAGAGTTACCCCAAACTTAACCCCGGAGAGGTGCTTAAGACAGATACCGGATCCGAGGCTGTGCCTGAGACAGACAGGACAGTAAACACCGGCATAGTGAAGGTCCACCATCTTCACTGTACCATAGCAAAGCAACACGGAGGGGTCAGTGACAGAGGACTCAAGTTGCCCAGCAGATTGGTACCCGTGAGCAGAGACAGGGCCAGCAGTTCAGCTACAAGCAGCAGCAGGGCCACACACAGCGCTTAAGTAGGAAGCCAAGGACCCGGTCAGGGTGAGAGCAACCCGGTACAGACTCCGTGGACAATACTGTGTTATACCATCTGCAAGTAAAGACTTGGAAAACAACAGAAACCGTGAGTGTGTGTGATCCTTATACTGAAGCCCCACTTGCCCTCATATACTGCGATTACCTCTACTCTCATCATCTCTACTGCTACCCCTACTCTCCTGCAGCATCAATAACTATCCTCACAGACTTTAACTACTACTACTACCACTGCCCCAGGGAACTCAGTTCTGCCCACAGGAACTATTCTATCCAAGCTGCTATCCCATCATCCCCGGAGGTTCTGCAGCAGCGGCGGCCCCATTACTGGCCGCATATAGTGGGTGGCGTCATGAGTGACAAATCCCCTGTAAATAAACCCCATTTTATTGTGCGGGCCCGGGACACAGTCCGGACCAGGACCGCCGTGACATCCCCCAGCAGTACACCGGTGTGGCACCGAGTACCCCGTCCCAGTGGGCTCCACACACCCATTTCAGCCTTTTCCTCAGCCCCCAGACCACTTTATAGGGTCCAGCAGAGTTAGTACTCACTTTTCCCATTGACTTATATTTGACTTGCTACTCGTAATGAGTACCCGAGTATCAGGACCTACTCGTTGCGAGTATAGTGAGTCTGATTATTTCACTACTCGCTCATCCCTACTTGAGTCCTTTTATATTGCAATATCATCACAACAGAACTCAGCCAATGTGGGCAGCCTGGTGGCTCAGTGGTTAGCTCTTTTGCTTGATTATACTCCAAAGGTTCTCTATAAGGTTGAGGTCAGGGGAAGATCGTGGCCACACCATGAGTTTATCTCCTTTTATGCCCATAGCAGCCAATGACACAGAGGTATTCATTGGAGCATGAGATGGTGCATTGTCATGCATGAAGATGATTTTGCTCCCGAAAGCACGTTTTTGCTTTTTGTACCATGGAAGAAAGTTCTCAGTCAGAAAGTCTATATACTTTGCAGAGGTCATTGTCCCACCTTCAGGAACCTTAAAGGGGCCTACCAGCTGTTTCCCCATGATTCTAACCCAAAACATGACTCCTCTACCTCCTTGCTGATGTCACAGCCTTATTAGGATATGGTGGCCATCCACCAACCATCCACTACTCCATCCATCTGAACCATCCAGGTGTTGCTCAGCACTCATTAGTAAACAAGACTGTTTGAAAATTAGTCTTCGTGTATGCCTGAGCCCACTGCAACCGTTTTTGCTTGTGTGCACTGTTTAGGGGTGGCCGAATATTAGGTTTATGCACCACAGCAAGCCTTTGAAGGATCCTACACCTTGAGGTTCGAGGGACTCCAGAGGCACCAGCAGCGTCAAATATCTGTTTGCTGGTTTGTAAGGCCTTTTTAGCAGCTGCTCTCTTAATCTGATGAACTTGTCTTCCAGAAACCTTCCTCATTCTTCCTTTATCTGCACAAACACGTCTGTGCTCAGAATCAGACACAAATCTCTTCACAATATGATGATCACGCTTACGTTTTCATGAAATATCTAATGTTTTCATCTCTTGTCCAAGGCATTGCACTATTTGTTGCTTTTCGGCAGCAGAGAGATCTTTTTTCTTTCCTTTCCTTTTATTGGGCTCACCTGCCAAACTAATTATCACAGATATCTGAGATTGATTTTAGTGATTCAAAGAACCCTGAGACATAATCCCATCAATGGGTTTCATTGAAAAAAGAAAAAAAAAAACCTATGACACTTAAAACCAATTTGCATAATAATTTGGAACATGGTGTATGTTAATGTTTTGTAGTTGATTATTTGTGTTAAGTGATATGGGTATGTAAATTAACTGTTTGTTTTGCCGAATTGTAAGAACATTGATGAGAACCTGATACCAATGGCAGACCTTTCGGATTTTCAAAAAGGCCAAATTGTTGGTGCTCGTATGGCAGGCGCTAGTGTAACAGAAAGTGCCCGAATGCTTGGCATGTCAAGAGGTTCTGTCTCCAAAGTAATGACTGCATTTGAAAGAGAAGGAAAAACGTCCGCAGCAAAGCACAGGTCCGGCCGAAAGTCGAAGTTGACTGAGAGAGACCGTCTGACTCTAAAGTGAATTGTGAGAGAGGATCGCAAGACCACAGCTCCGAAAATCACTGCTGAGCTCAATGAACACCTACACAACCCAGTTTCCATGAAAACTGTTTGTCGGGAGCTGCACAAATCTGGATTCCACGGAAGAGCTGCAATTAGAAAACCGCTGCTCTCAATGACAAATGTTTCCAAACGTTTAGAGTGGTGTAGAAACCTCCAGAATTGGTCTCTCGAGCAGAGGAAACATGTGATATTCTCAGGCCAATCATCGTTTACCCCATTTTCCGACCTCCGGCCAAGTGTATGTTTGGAGACAGCCGAAGGAAGCATTCCATCCAGACTGCCTTCTCCCAACCGTAAAACATGGCGGAGGTTCTGTGATAATCTGGGGTGCTATTTCGTGGAGATCAGCTGGGCCAATGATATCACCTTGTATGAATCCATACCTCGGAGAATTGAGTCTGTAATCGCCGCAAAAGGTGGACCTACACCATATTAAACTAACTTTTGTTGATTTTTCCAGGTGTTTCCATTATTTTGTCCCTGTATGTGATGTATTTTGTAACCCCTGTATGTGATGCTCACCACCACAGGACCTGTGATGATGTCACATGGAGGGGAGGCATCAGGGGTCACATGATTGGCTCAAGGAGGGATCAGGGATATTATAAAGTTGGTGGGAGGGCTCAGGATCTGCACCTCTTGATCCTGATTGGTCTGAGTGGGGCCCTGCTTTGAGGAAACAGCCCCGCCACCTGCACATCCATGGCCCCACCCCCTGCATGTCTGTAGCCACACCCCCTGCTTGTTGGCTTTCTGGGCCCCTCTGCTTCAGCGGGCCTCTGACAGGAATCAGGCCAGTTAGCCCCTGATGGTGGCCCTGTATACATACTGATGAAGAATTTAGATTTTGACCACCAATGGAGATGGTGATGTCTGCAAAGCTTTGTGGAAACCAATGGTATTATGTAAGTGCCTAAAATAATTCATGCCGTATAAATTTTACTCATATGAAAACTACTTTAGATACATTGTGATAGTATTACAAGCACACCTGACAATCTAGCATAAACTACTGTGAACATAATCAGAATAGAACACAGCCTATAAATAAACTGTCAGAACAAAACACTTCTTTATAAGGAGCAGCTGTCATCTGACAGTTATTTTTTTCAGAATTCTCAGTTACATTGTGGTGGAAAATGTAAGAAATACTTCAGAAAATAGAGGGGCTGATGACCACACATCTGATTTATCATTGCATTTCCGCCAATTTGTTTGGTGTGAGTGTGGCACCCCAGATTCCGGCTGCAACAATAACATTGCCTCCCTCGGGGGTTATGTCGTGCTTGGAAGCAAGGGAAGGTATCCACACTAGGTAAGCCCACCACATACAATACCTTCCCTACTCCAGACCAGAAGTGGGAGCTCTGAAACCTGAGTCCAAGGGGAGTTCCCCTGCTATAATTTCTGGTCTGCTGGCGGGGTTAGGCACTTCAGTTCCTAGGAGAACTGTGAAGAGGTCTCGTGGACTGGAGCAGTGTAAGGCTTGTCCCGGGACAGAGACTAGCCAGTGTGAGGGACCCATAGGAGTGGGTCTGAGGAAGTGGAGAAGCAGTTCTGGGGAGTGGAGCCGGTTGCCAGGCTCACCTCAGTGCAGAGCGCCAGAAGAGGACACTGGAGTCCGAGGTTGTGAGGGACTCTAGGCCGTGCAGCCAACAACGGAGAGGGGGAGGTTACAAGTGTTTCATCCACAACAAAATCTAGGAGGCACAGCAGTATTAGAGAGCTCAGGGAGAGCAGTCAGAGGAGCATAACCCAGAGAGGACTCGAGCTGCCTGTTATACGAGCAAGAGAGCGTCGCAGGAGGAGAAGGTCGCAGCTCAGCTTAGGCAGCCATGACCCGCCAAGAGTAGCACAACAGGGAGGTGTCAGAACTCACCAGGTGAGGAGAATCTTAACTTGCTTCCAAGCACCTGGACTCCTAAAAGCTTTTGTGGACGGTACCCTGGATGAACCTGCTACGACTACAAGTAAAAGTAACAGAGACTTCAACCCTTGTGTCTGTCGGCTATTCCGTACCCTCAGTCTTGCACCCCACAACGACCTGCCACAGCCATAGACTTTACCGGTTACCCTGGGGACCCATTCCACCCGTGGGGAGCGAAACCATCATTGCTGCCATCCCATTGTCCCCAGAGGTCCCGCACAGCAGCCGCGGCCATTGATAGCCACATACCATATAAATATTATATAAATGTATAAATATTATTATTATTATTATTACCACGGGTGGCGTCACGATAGCTATCCCTAAACCACTAGGCTAGAAACCTCTTTCAATTCCAACCCCCAGGGTCAGGAGACTGGGCCTCGACCCCTGTGACTCCCCCGCCAGCAGCAGAAGCAGCGGGCCTGGCCTCGAGTAGTCTCCACGGCCCTGGGATGCATCATGAATGAGTATCCCAATTAGTGGCTTTGAGATTTTCAAGAATTTGCACCCTTTAAAAAGATGTCTTTTGTGCTTTACTTATTTTTCAGATTTTAACGTCAATGTGTTTTTTTATGAAAAACGTCCTTTTAAAAGGAATTTGGCAGCATGTTTTCACTATATAATCTGAGGACAGCATGCTGCAGGGGTTAGAAAACATAAATCAACCCTGCTTCTCTTATCAGGCTGTGTGGTATGTTTACTTAAACTGAAGGCTTTATCACTTGGTGATTACCATTACAGGACTACTTTGTCACATGCACGGATGTCTGACACGCCCCCTTGCTGTGATTGACACTTCACTGTCAATGTACAACCTTGATAGAGAGTCCGGTATGGGCTGGGGCAGCTGTCCCAGCTCTGCTGTGTTCCTAAAACTAAATTCTTCGATTGTGTGAGAACGGTTGCAGCCAGTAATCTATGTGATATATCGTTGGATTTGGGGTTTCTTTGCCTGCTATATATTGCTGTCAGATGATGTAGCAAAAACCTGCTGACAGATTCCCTTTAAAAAAGTTGTAAACTCTGTCATAACTCTACTCCAATCCCCCGCTCTCAGACAGTTTAGAGCTTTGCACAAAATTAATGAATTCATTTTGATGAATTTGGCGGAATAAGAGAAAAAAGGTCAAAAAAGTAAAAACCAGTGCATGTGATGGATCGGGTTCATATTGTTCTCTAGGTGTCAGATGTCCATACAGAATACCCGCATGTGTCATGACTGCGACAGGTCTCGCTGTCTCTCTGTGGATGAGCCGGGGTTCGGCTGGAGTCAGTCTAGTTCATGTGTTATTTGTAACTGAGCGACACAGAAATGCAGGAGTAATTGTCGGCGGATCATTGGATGTTCCCATTCTCCATCCTTTACCTTATAAATTATTTATAGCGTTCAAAAATGAAGCCCGTAAAAGATCAAAAACTCTGGCATCCCCTCCTAATGTCCAATTAGATGATATTACATTAACCTCAGTCAAAGCAACAATTCAAAGAGATCAATACAGCTACAAATACATTGTAATATCTACTTTTATCTGTATCGGAAAATGGCATAAAGAGGGGCGGGGGAGGGGGTGAGTGGATTATGGAGCAGGGACATTGTAATAGAGTCCATCACAAAATAATAACCAGATGACAGCGCAATAACACTTCACAGATAAGAGAAGTCAATATAATAATATAAGATTCCTGGAAAATAGAGCTACATATGGCTTACAATATAAAATGGCTGGGTTATCAGATCCTGCAAAAAGACAGCTAAATTATAGCGGAGGAGAGTTGTCTGTAAACAGTAGATGTGAATATATCTGGGGTCTCACAGGTGCACGAGGAATATACAGGTACTCATCGGTTCTGAGGGCATTTTTGTTTTTGGTAAACTAATAGATTCTATTGTTGGCTTGTTGAGACCAGCCCCTAGGGGCATCAAGCGTTAAAGTAATCAATTAACAAAAAAAAAAAGAACCGCTAAAATTATTACAAAAATGGACTAGAAAAACGCAATAACCCATTTCAAAGGGGATCTGTCAACAGGTTTTTGCTATCTAATTAAGGACAGCATACTGTAAGGGTTAAAAAACAAAAAGCCACTGTGCCTGTCTTATCTGTGTGTGAGCTATTGTTTACTTAAACTAAAAGCTTTATTACCTGGTGATTACCATTACAGGGCTACAATGTCACGCACACTGCATTCCGTCACATGCCTTTGCTGTGATTGACACCTGACTGTCAATGCACAATCTCTATAGAGGGTCTGGTGTGGGCGGGGACAGCTCTCCCAGCTCTGCTGTGTCTCTAAAACTAAATTCTTTGATTGTGTGAGAACTCCTGCAGTTAGTATGCTATGTGATACATTGTTGGATTCAGAGTTTCTTTGCCTAAATTATCTTGCTCTTAGATGAGGTAGCAAAAACCTCCCAAAAGATTCCCTTTAAAGACAACTTGTCAGGAGGATTTTACTAAGTAACGTACAGGCAGAGCCATGTTGATTCTGTAATACTGATACCTGCGTTGAAAAGAAAAAAATAATTCTGTGTTTGAAATTTTCCTTTGATCAGGTTTTGGTGATACATTGCGGGCCAGAGGATAGGACTTGTCTTGGTGCTCTGGCCCCTTTGTCTTTCTCCTGTGTTTAATTGTAGAGCAATGATTTTTCAGTGACCTGCCTCCTATTTTAAATATGAAGGCAGCGCTGCAATTTCTTTGTGTTCCTAAAAATTTTGCTTCTCATACAAAATGGCACCATCAGCGTCACATCTACAAGTTGTCATGATTCCTCCACACAGTACATCTCGGATGAAGTGAAAGGGTATTGCTGTGTTCTGTATCTGGTGTGCTGAGCTGGCAGTAGATGATTGACAGCACAAGCTTCCTTTCTGGTTCTGGGAGGTGCTGAGTTGCTCAGGTGTTCCATCATCCCAGTGATTGCTCTGCTACTTTATTGAGTAGCTTCTCCCAGCCAGTTTTACATTTTTTGTGAGTGGGGCTGTTGGCCTGCATTCCTGTCTGTCTAGTTCTGATCATTTATTGAAACAACTGGATAGAAATAAATGGTGCAAAATAGGGTTTATCTGAGTAAAAAGTAAAAAAAAAACAGGTGTATGGTTTCACTCAGCTAAAAGGGTTATGAATAGTCACAACCACGGAAAATACATGGAATCAGCACAGCCTGCAGCAGTTCCCAGGAGATAATATCCAAGAAAGCAGGAAGAGGAAAGGGTTTCAGAACCGCACTACCGTGCATATAATAAATATGAATGGTTTCTAAAATCATATGTGATCTTTATTTCCACGCGTTTCAGGTTGTTACCCTTTCTTCAGGAAAAATCACAGATGTACACGTTATTTTTCATGATGAAGCTGTAACACCCAAATATGCTTAGAAATAAAGATCACATTCAATTTTGCATAGTATTCTTCATTATTATATACACTGCAGTTTTTGAATGATTTTGAAACCCTTTTCTCTTCATATCTTCTTGGATAGTCCTGATCATTGTTATCTGACACTGAACTGTTGCCTGATTACTCTTCTGTTTGCTCCCTGTACTTGATGTGATCTCCTGGCATTTGACCCTGGACTGTGTCCTGACTACACCTCAGTTGACTCCCTAAATTCTCTGTGTGCCCTCCTGGAAACCTGACCCCAGACTGTTGCCTGAATACTCTTCTGTTTGCTCCCTGTACTTGATGTGATCTCCTGGCATTTGACCCTGGACTGTGATCTGACTACATCTCAGTTGGCTCCCTAAATTCTCTGTGTGCCCTCCTGGAAACCTCACCCCTGTCTGTTGCCTGACTACTCTTCTGTTTTCTCATTGTATTTGATGTGATCGTCTGGCAATTTGACCCTGGATCGTGACTTGACCACACATCTGTTAACTCCCTGAATTGTCTTTGTGCCGTCCTGGAAACCTGACTCAAGACCTTTACCTGACTATACCTCTGTCTACTCCTTGAATCTACTTTGAGCTCTACTGGAACCTGACCTGTGATTACCTGACTACCAGCTGTCAATACTATGTGTAAGTAGTGACTAGCATCACACTAGTCATCAATTTGAGTGTGTCAGCAAATAGTAGGTGGTGCATGCGCAGATTGAGAGCCTTATGGCCACTTTACACGTCGCAATATCGTTATGATATTGCATACGATCTCACGGGAGCACGCATATTTTTGGCACTTGTCCAAGATCGCATAGTAGATGTCACACAGGGAGATATTGGCAGGCAACGCAACTACGATGGTGTACACCCCTTCTTTGCACTGGGTATGAGCAACCCAGGGAACGACCATTTAACATTGGAGTGAATAGGGGAAGTGGCGCTCCGAATCGTAGTTGCGCTGTCACACAGCACGATCATGCCAGATCGCATATCCAATATTGCACGGTTGGAGAGCATGCACAATCTCATTTTGATATGGTAGTTGCGTTGTTATCGCGTCACGTTGCCCTTTTACAGGACACAGCTCACCAACAATAACAACTGCAACGGCTATACCATGTGACTTTTTATCGTTGTTGCGTTGCGATATTCCGACGTGTAAAGCAGCCTTAAGTTGATGACTTGTAGATGTGACTGCACATGCACAGCCAATGCTGCATTTTTTTTACCTAATGTTTTTTGGTTTAATGTTGTGCAGCTGCTGCAGTTATACGAATGTGCAAGTACTATTAATTGCAGAGACATGGAAGAAACCATGTTAGATCTGCACTGGTGCTGAAGACCTCCTGTATGAAGATCCATGACTCACCAATAAAGATAATGCGGTATTTATTTCAAAGCTATCAAAGCTACTTCTTCCGGAAAGGAATGGCGTATGGTTGCATATATCAGATGAACTTCGCCAATGCAAGTCAAAGGGAGCGAGAAAAAAACGCACGTCATATGGACCATAAAGATGCCATCCAGGTTTTATGGATACGTGACTGTTCTGTAGCATAGAACATTGTAAATGGTTGTAGAATAATAGCTGCGGAGAAAAAAAACGCATTGCATACGGATGCTAGGCAAGAAAATGACAGCACACTCACATGACATGTGGAATACAAAATGGATTCACTTGTCTTTTCTAATGAGAATGGGACTGATTTCTTATATGAGAGCAAACCCTAAAATCATATTCAGAAAATAAATTGCATGATTCTCTATTAATCAGAGTGGCCAATGCATAGTGTAAAAGCAAAAAAACACATTATTATTCTTAAACTCAATCAGTATACCCACAAAAGTTCATATAATTGTCAGTATATTGAGATAATGTAATTTAGAAAAATAAAACCTGACTGACCCTAGGTTTCGCCCTTTTGGCTTTTTCAAAGTCACAGTGAAATACAGTGTGCAGAGAAGGTTGTATATTGAATTATGTCCAGTTTTTTTTGGTCAGCTCCCCCTGTGGTGTACCATGTGTTGCCTAAATAAACACAAATAATTAACCAATTAAAGAGGTCTTCCTCTACTAATGTGATCCCCATTCTTTTGTCCTAACTATTCCTAAGGGGCCCGTCACATGGTGTCACCTCACCGGAGATGCCGGCGGCGACTGGCGAGAGCGCGCACGCTTTTGGAGCCCCGCCAGTGTCGCCGCCCCCCATTTACACAGGGAGACACCTCCGGCGATGCACCAGCGAGCTGACAGGCGGCATCGCCGCCGGGGTGTCTTAAAATCCCAGCACCGATGCAGTACAATGGGAGCCTATGGCTCCCATCGCCTGTCAGTTCACCGGCAGCCGTTTACATGGTGCGATGTGTACACATTGCCCCAGATCGACCGCCTGGTTTCAGAGCACTGCTCTCAAACAAGGCGACCAGTAAAAGGCGTCGCCATCGCCTAACTACATTAGGCAATGCAAGGGCGATATTGGTGCTGATACCCCACGCCCCTGCATCGCCTAAGAAATTGGCGGTACCGTCGCCATGTGTGACGATACCCAAACACTTTCCTAATATACTTCTGCTACTTACCCTGCTCCTGTAAGCTGATCCCAAAGAGGCTCGTAAATACCTTTTTTTGTTGTTATAACTTTGATCATTCCGGTCTGGAGACTGGATTCAAACCAACTGAGCAGGGGACGTCACTGGTGGGGGTGGGGCGGCCTCTCTGTGAGTGACAGCAGTCTGAGCTATTTACTGGTGGGAGCCTTTCTGTGAGTGGCAGCAGTGAGAGCACGCATGGCCAAATCACACTGCCCTCTCCTTTCAGCCCTGAACAGTGACATGTCCTGCTCAGTTGGTCCGATTCCAATCTTCAGCCCTAATGGTACCTTTACACGCCGCGACGGCAGGCTGGATACATCCCGCTACTTCACGTGCACGAGCACGCTCAAACGGTTACAAACGGTCAACGCACCCTCTTTACACGCCGCCACAAGGTGCGCTACGCCACGCTACATCTATAGCTAGCTACATCGCCGGGTGTCTCAAGTAGCCAGCTGTAGCTCATTTACACACCGCTATAACCAGCTACTATGGGCGGACCTGGTGCAGCAGGGACAGCACATAGGCGTGCCACAATTGTGGATTACGAGCCGTCCGTACGCTGATAGGACGAAGCAATAACATCCTGATTGGGCAGGCATCGCAGGAGGCTGAGACATCCAGCACGCTCGAGCGATTGTGTAGTGTGACTGGTCAGCTCCTTAAATATGCCTCCCTATGCAGCGACTACCAATCGTCATGCAGCAGCTTCCACCAATGATCGCACATGGGGGCGCGGGAACATGGAGCCAGGGTCACGCCTTTGCTACATTGCAGCTACATCGCAGGGTGTCCAGAGTTCCCTTCCGTTGCCTCTTTACACGCCGATACAGCTCGCTACCATCGGCTTTGTAGCCATCAGTTTTCGAGCAGACCTAGGAAACAGATGTATCTGTTGCCGGCTGCAGCGTCACGTCTTCAGACGCCGCTACGACGGGCTACATTGGCGCTACAAGCTACATTTGTAGCCTGTAGCGGGTTGTATCCAGCCTGCCGTCGCGGCGTGTAAAGGTACCATAAAGGATCAAAGCTACAACAACAAATAAAAAGGTAATTATGAGCCTCAGAGAGATAAGCTTACAGGAGCAGGGTAGATAGCAGAAGTATATTGGGAAAGTGTTAGTTAGGAATAGTTAAGACAAAAGAAAAGGAGTCACATTAGTAGTGGAAAACCACTTAACAATTCCACTGACAACATAGCACAATGCAACAAGATTTGTTTCTGGCCTTTTCCACTTCTACCACCATGACGATCAGCACAAGTATGACTTCTGAAGAAACTCTAAACAGCTGATATGAACAAAGTGCAGAGCTGGATTAAAAATCTTCCTGGAGGGTATAGGAAACAGTCAACAAGCTGTTTTCAGACTGTAATTCAAGATCATCCCAGGAGAATTTCATTGTACGACTAGGGATGAGTGAGTAGAATTGTTACTATTAGGTACTCGCTGAATAGTAACGATATTCGGGCTACTCGCTGCTCCCTGAGTCTCTTGTGATTACTAGTGAGTAGCCCTTTAACTTTCGCAGTGTATCTATATACACACTGCAAAAGTGCACTAAATGTGAATAAAAGTTGTTAAAAATATCATACTCACCTATCCGACGCCTGCACCGGGACCGGCAAAGAAGACATCCGATCAACGACAAGGGCCTGTGAGTCTGACAGCCAATCACATGGCTGGTAGCGATCTGGCCAATCAGATGGCCAGACGTCACAAACCAGCTGATCGCTACCAGCCACCTGATTGGCCAGATTGCCAGGTCATTGATGCACGTTCAAGACCTGGCAATCTGGCCAATCAGGAGGCTGGTAGCGATCACGTGGTTTGTGACATCCGGCCATCTGATTGGCCAGATCGCTACCAGCCATCTGATTGGCTGTCAGACTCACAGACCCTTGTCGTTGATCGGATGTCCTATTTGCTGGTTCCGGTGCAGCCATCGGATAGGTGAGTATGATATTTTTTTATTTTTTAACAACTTTTATTCACTTTTAGTGCACTTTCACAGTGTGTATATAGATACACTGCGAAAGTACTCCCCGCTCATTCATTAACATTGGACTCGCTATACCTGCAACGAGTACTGAGTATCGGGACCTACTCATTGCGAGTATAGCGAGTCCGATTATTGCAGTACTCGCTCATCCCTATGTACGACCCCATTCTAAATCAAGAGAATGAATGCTGTGAAAGTTATCAAAACCACTTTTTTTTCCAGAATAAACAAAAAATAAAATATACATAAAATGTTTCACAAATGTTTTTAAATAATTAATTTTAAAGCTGCCATTTTTGCAAGACTTGTAATTTTTTTTGGTGTGTAAACATTAGATAAAATCAGTCAGCTCAGCACTATATCAATACACATAGTATTACAGGCATATGTGTAGATAAGCACATTAGCTCTGGATCATTTCACCAGGAGATGATAAGAAGAAAGAAGACTTTTGTTTGCAAGATCAGCTAAAAAAAATCTTAATTATTGTGATGGTAATAAACAATTAACAAAGCAACCGCCTAAAATGAGTAATACATATTTGGATGGGAAGGTGGGAAATAAGGTCCAAGAACAATTGGGACTTATGGTGGATACTCACCACAATAGTGTTTGAGTTACTACATTTCTACCTGCACTACATGACACATTTTTACGCAGGGCAGGAAAAGTATTTCTGGTGGTCCTAGAGTGGTTTAGTTGTATTTCTCAGAATAAAGAAAGCGTCCAGTGTCTCATTATATTTCTATGAGCCATAGCTTTAGCCTACCTCCTGCTTGTGATAGGTTTCACACTGTCATATCTTAAAAGGAGGAAGCAGGGATTAAAAATGTTTAAAGATGCCACTAGGAGAAACACTCTAACAAGATGTACTTTTATTGTTGAACACAATCGTACATGCATATGCACTCAGCTTCCTCTAAGGAGTGAAATTATTTATTTTTATTTTTGCTTGATGGTTTCTCATCTGCAAAGGAGGGGGTTCCAAAAAGGAGTGGGCCCATTTTACAATACGCCTAATCACTAAGTACAGTGTTGGCTAAAGTATTGACATCCCTGCAATTCTGTCAGATAGTACTCAGTTTCTTCCTGAAAATGATTGCAATCACAAATTCTTTGGTATTATCATCTTCAATGAAAAAAAACAAAAAGAATTGTCCTAAAGCCAAATTGGATATAATTCCACACTAAACATAAAAAAGGGGGTGGACAAACGTATTGGCACTGTTAGAAAAATCATGTGATGCTTCTCTAATTTGTGTAATTAACAGCACCTGCAACTTACCTGTGGCACCTAACAGGTGTTGGCAATAACTAAATCACACTTGCAGCCAGTTGACATGGATTAAAGTTGACTCAACCTCTGTCCTGTGTCCTTGTGTGTACCACATTGAGCATGGAGAAAAGAAAGAAGACCAAAGAACTGTCTGAGGACTTGAGAAACCAAATTGTGAGGAAGTCCATCTCCAAAGACCTGAATGTTCCTGTGTCTACCGTGCGCAGTGTCATCAAGAAGTTTAAAGCCCATGGCACTGTGGCTAATCTCCCTAGATGTAGACGGAAAAGAAAAATTGACAAGAGATTTCAACGCAAGATTGTGCGGATGGTGGATAAAGAACCTCGACTAACATCCAAACAAGTTCAAGCTGCCCTGCAGTCCGAGGGTACAACAGTGTCAACCCGTACTATCTATCGGTGTCTGAATGAAAAGGGACTGTATGGTGAGAGACCCAGGAAGACCCCACTTCTTTCCCCGAGACATAAAAAAGCCAGACTGGAGTTTGCCAAAATTTACCTGAGAAAGCCTAAAATGTTTTGGAAGAATGTTCTCTCTTTTTGGGCAAAGGCATCAACATAGAGTTTACAGGAGAAAAAAAGAGGCATTCAAAGAAAAGAACACGGTCCCTACAGTCAAACATGGCGGAGGTTCCCTGATGTTTTGGGGTTGCTTTGCTGCCTCTGGCACTGGACTGCTTGACCGTGTGCATGGCATTATGAAGTCTGAAGACTACCAACAAATTTTGCAGCATAATGTAGGGCCCAGTGTGAGAAAGCTGGGTCCCCCTCAGAGGTCATGGGTCTTCCAGCAGGACAATGACCCAACACACTTCAAAAAGCACTAGAAAATGGTTTGAGAGAAAGCACTGGAGACTTCTAAGGTGGCCAGCAATGAATCCAGACCTGAATCCGAATCCCATAGAACACCTGTGGAGAGATCTAAAAATGGCAGTTTGGAGAAGGCACCCTTCAAATATCAGGGACCTGGAGCAGTTTGCCAAAGAAGAATGGTCTAAAATTCCAGCAGAGCATTGTAAGAAACTCATTGATGGTTACCGGAAGCGGTTGATCGCAGTTATTTTGGCTAAAGGTTGTGCAACCAAGTATTAGGCTGAGGGTGCCAATACATTTGTCTGGCCCATTTTTGGAGTTTTGTGTGAAATGATCAGTGTTTTGCTTTTTGCTTCATTCTCTTTTGTGTTTTTTCATTGAAGACAAATTAAATGAAGATAATAATACCAAAGAATTTGTGATTGCAATCATTTTCAGGAAGAAACTGAGTACTATCTGACAGAATTGCAGGGGTGTCAATACTTTTGGCCACAACTGTATAACATCTGTAGCCTAGGTTGGTGGTTGCCACTCAGCAAGTAAGGTCAGCTTTAGCCTGCCTCCTGCTTGTAATATGTTTCACTTTGTCATTTTTTTCAAATGGAAGGCATGGAGTAGAAATATTTAAAGAGACCACTAGGAGGAGCATTGTAACAAGATGTACTTTACCTATTGGACACTATAATACATCCATATGCATTGAGCTCCCCTAGTGGTGAAATTTTATATTTTTATTTTGCTTATGGCTCCTGATCTGCAAAGGAGGGAGCTCCAAAAAACAGAGAGCCCATTTTATAGTACGCCTAATCACTAAGTATGTCATCTGTTACACAGGTGGTATTCTGAAGCTCCAAGCAACCTATATCCAAAATGTACTGATCATGGAGTTAATGGAGAACTGACTGCATGTTGCTGTCTCATGATTTCTTGTGACATCCCAGGATCTTCCTCTACATTGCTAAAGTAGACAACTTTATCTTAAGAGCTGTCACTGTGCTGACATGTGTGATGCTGAGTGTGCACACATGTGTCGGTCTTTGATCTATTGATCGATCTGTCACATGTTATTTTATTTCTATATGATGTTATTGCTTAGTGTATTCTGCTGATGTTATTTATGGCCAATAATAAGTAATCACCTCACTCCTGACACCAGCAAGAAACCTACTGTACTCCTTGCAAAGAAACCACTGCTGCTACAGAGCATCATGATACACAACTCAGCTGCTGCAGAATCTCATAAAAGTCACCTCAGCTTCTGCAGAACATCATTTCGCACACATTAGATACAACAGAACCTTATAATACTCACTGCAGCTGCTGCAGACCATCATTATATACACACTACATGCTACAGAACATTATAATACTTCAGCTGCCGCAGAACATCTTTCTATATACACTAGATACTACATAAAATCTTTCTATATACACTAGATACTACAGAACATTATAACGCTCTCTTCAGCTGCTGCAGAACATCATTATATACACTAGATACTACAGGAAATTATAATCCATCAGCTGCTGCAGAACATCAATATACAGTATACAACCTAGATACTGCAGAAAATCATAATACACCTCATCTGCTGCAGAACATCATTATATACACATTAGATACTACAGAAAACTATAATACTAACCTCAGCTGCTGGAGAGCATCATTACATACACACTAGATACTACAGAGGATTATATTACTCACCTCAGCTTCTGCAGAACATCATTATATACACACTAGATACAACAAAATGTTACATTACTCACCTCAGCTTTTACAGAACATCATTATATACACACTAGATACTACAAAACATTATATCACTCACCTCAGCGACTGCAGAACATCATTATATACACACTAGATACAACAAAATATTACATTACTCACCTCAGCTGCTACAGAACATCATTATATACACACTAGATACTACAAAACATCATATTACCTCAGTGACTGCAGAACATCATTATATACACATTAGATACTACAGAACATTATAATACTCACCTCAGCTGCTACACAACATCATTACATACACACTGGATAATACAGAACATTATAATACTCACCTCAGCTGCTGAAGAACATCATTATTTACACACTAGTTAACACAGAACATTATAATACTCACCTCAGCTGCTGCAGAACATCATTATATACACACTAGATACTGAAGAATATCATAACACACCTCAGCTGCTGCAGAACCTCATAGTACTCATGTTATATACCACTGTATATTTGTCACTAAGAACATTTTATTGTTTCTCTACCGCCATTGTGTACACCTGTATATCTGATGTATTAGGAGGACAGCGGAGTGCTCTGCTCATCCACATGACAGCCCACACCTCGCTCAGTTCCATTAGAGCTGACACTTCTGAGTAACACACATTCCTTCTCTTCATGTTTATGTATCAGCGTTTAATCACTCTGTGACTGTTATCTGGATCCATCAGCAGTAAATACAGACGTAGGCTTTCTGTAATTGTTAATTTCTCGCTTGCTTTGCAGAGACCTGCTGCGGCTGACGTCACCGTCACTACGGTCCATTACCTTGACCATCATCACAATGCCAGCAGCGACTTGTAGGATTTCTTACAGCTTAGTAGACATGACCCATCCATGACGAGGATGAAGTTCTGCATGCGAGATGACAGAGCGCTGATGGTCGTGTCTCACAGGAGCCGCACAAAGCGTCTATTAACATGCCCGAGTCCTTCTACCCATATCATCAGAATTATGCCTGCTTCACTGGCATCAGCAAGGAAAAAAGGGCAGATCATCAGCGCAGAGAGTCACAGACAGTGTATGTCTAATGCCAGAATAATGGGATTAGATAGATAGATAGATAGATAGATAGATAGATAGCCATTCTCTATCCCTAGATCTATATATATATAGATGAGTGTATGTGTTGTGTGTATCATAGCTCCGCCTCCTCCTATAGCTCCTCCCCTCCACAAAGCCCTGCCCTGGGAGTAAGTGCAGGGGCAGGGCTACTCGGAGGAGCGGAGCTATGACCATATATGGGCATGACACCGGGCCGGGCTCTACAGCTAGTCTATTATATAAAACCCGAAGGCCACTTCCGCCCAAAATCCGCTTCCGCTTCCGTGATGGCCTCCCTCCTGTGTCAAACACCGGAACCGGAAGCACCAGACCCACAGAGCCCCAGCCACCGGCCCTGCACAGAGCCCCGTCTGCGCCCACCCACATCCGGCCCACAGCCCTGCTGCCCCATCACCCCCCTGCCTGTCACCATAGCCATCCTCCACTGCCCGCGCTCCCCGCCTGTCACAACACTTCCCCCCGCTGCCCCATCACCCCCCTGCCTGTCACCATTGCCGCCCTCCACTCTCCGGTCACCCCCCACTCTCCTGTCACCCCCCCACTCTCCGGTCACCCCCCCGCCTCTTACCACAGCTCCCTCCAGCCAGCCACGATCTCTATTCATGGGGCTTGAGGACCTCTGATGACGTCACGATGATGGGTGGAGTCACATATCACATGACCGTGACGTCATCAAAGGTCCTGTCCCGATCTCACCTACTCTGCCTATTCATCCCCCTGCGCTGCACACTGACCCACGATCTCCTCACCCCCGCTCTGCCCACCCACCCCCACACTGACCACTGACCCTCACTCTGCCCCTGACCCCCACTCTGACCACCCACCCCCACACTGACCACTTACCCCCACTCTGCCCCTGACGCCCACTCTGACCACCCACCCCCACACTGACCACTGACCCCCACTCTGCCCCTGACGCCCACTCTGACCACCCACCCCCACACTGACCACTGACCCCCACTCTGCCCCTGACCCCCACTCTGACCACCCACCCCCACACTGACCACTGACCCCCACTCTGCCCCTGACCCCCACTCTGACCACTCACCCCCTCTCTGCCCCCCTCACCCCCACTCTGCCCCTGCTCTGCCCACTGACCCCCACTCTGACCACTGGCCCCCACTCTGCCCACTCACCCCAAACTCTGCCCACTCACCCCCCTACTCTTCCCCCTGACCCCCTCTCTGCCCCCTCACCCCCACTTTGCCCACTGACCCCCACTCTGCCCCTGCTCTGCCCACTGACCCCCACTCTGACCACTGGCCCCCACTCTGCCCACTCACCCCCAAACTCTGCCCACTCACCCCCCTACTCTTCCCCCTTAACCCCTCTCTGCCCCTGACCCCCACTCTGACCACTCACCCCCCAACTCTGCCCCCTCACCCTCTCTCTGCCCCCCTCACCCCCACTCTGCCCCTGCTCTGCCCACTGACCCCCACTCTGACCACTGGCCCCCACTCTGCCCACTCACCCCCAAACTCTGCCCACTCACCCCCCTACTCTTTCCCCTGACCCCCTCTCTGCCCCCTCACTCCCACTCTGCCCCCTCACCCCCACTCTGCCCACTGACCCCCACTCTGACCCTGCTCTGCCCACTGACCCCCACTCTGACCACTGACCCCCACTCTGACCACTGACCCCAACTCTGCCCACTCACCCCCCAACTCTGCCCACTCACCCCCTCTGCCCCCCTCACCCCCTGCTCTGCCCACTGACCCCCACTCTGCCCCTGACCCTGCCCACTCACCCCCACTCTGCACACTGACCCCCACTCTGCCACTGCTCTGCCCACTGACCCCCACTCTGACCACTGGCCCCCACTCTGCCCACTCACCCCCAAACTCTGCCCACTCACCCCCCTACTCTTCCCCCTGAACCCCTCTCTGCCCCCCTCACCCCCACTCTGCACACTGACCCCCACTCTGCCCCTGCTCTGCCCACTGACCCCCACTCTGACCACTGGCCCCCACTCTGCCCACTCACCCCCAAACTCTGCCCACTCACCCCCCTACTCTTCCCCCTGAACCCCTCTCTGCCCCCTCACCCCCACTCTGCACACTCACCCTCTCTCTGCCCCTGACCCTGCTCTGCCCACTCACCCCCACTCTGACCACTGACCCTCACTCTGCCCACTCACCCCCAAACTCTGCCCACTCACCCCCCTACTCTTCCCCCTGACCCCTCTTTGCCCCCTCACCCCCACTCTGCACACTGACCCCCACTCTGCCCCTGACCCTGCTCTGCCCACCCACCCCCACTCTGACCATTGACCCCCACTCTGACCCTGCCCACTCACCCCCACTCTGACCACTGACCCCAACTCTGCCCACTCACCCCCCAACTCTGCCCACTCACCCCCCAACTCTGCCCACTCACCCCCTCTGCCCCCCTCACCCCCACTCTGCCCCTGCTCTGCCCACTGACCCCCACTCTGACCACTGACCCCCACTCTGACCACTCACCCCCAAACTCTGCCCACTCACCCCCTCTCTGCCCCCTCACCCACATTCTGCCCACTCACCCCCTCTCTGCTCACTCACCCCCTCTCTGTCCACTCACCCACCATTATGCCCACTGACCATGCTCTGCCCACTCACCCTGCTCGCCCCATTGACCCCTCACACTGGCCACTCATCCTGCTCTGCCTACTCACCCCCACTGACCCCTCACACTGACCCTGCTCTGCCCACTGACCCCTCACTCACCCTGCTCTGCCCACTCCCCTGCTCAGCCCACTGAACCCTCCTCTGCCCACTGAACATGCTCTGCCCACTGACCCCTCAATGCCCACTCACCCTGCTCTGCCCACTGACCCCTCACACACCCCACTGACCCTGCTCTGCCCACTCACCCCTCACACTGACCCTGCTCTGCCCACTGACCCCTCACACTGCCCACTGACCCCTCACACTGCCCACTCACGCCTCACACTGCCCACTGAACATGCTATGCCCACTTACCCCTCACACTGCCCACTGACCATGCTCTGGCCACTGACCCCTCACACTGCCTACTGACCCTGCTCTGCTCATTTACTCCCGCTCTGCCCACTCACCCCCGCTCTGCCCACTCGCCCCTGCTTTTACCACTCACCCTGGCCTGCCCACTGACCACCCTCTGTTCACTCACCCCCCGCTCTGCCCTTTCACCATGCCCACTGACCCCTGCTCTGCCAACTGACCGTGCCCACTCACCCATGCTCTACCCACTCACCCTTCTCTGCCCACTCACTGTGCCCACTGACCGCCGCTCTGCCCACTAACCCCTGTTCTGCCCACTGACTGTGCCCAATAACCCTTGCTATGCCCACTAAACCCTGCTCTGCCCACTCACCCCCGCTCTGCCCGCTGACCCCTGCTCTGCTCACTGACTGTGCCCACTCACCCCTGCTCTGCCCACTCACCCCTGCTCTACCCACTGATTTTTGCCACTAACCCCTCCTGTGCCTACTGACTGTGCCCACTGACCCCTGCTCTGCCCATTAACCCCTGCTCTGACCACTGACCCCCGCTATGACCCTGCTCTGACCACTGATGCCCCAATCCTGCTCACTGACCATGCTCTGCCCATTCACCCCCCACTCTGCCCACTCACCCCCGCTCTGCCCTCTGACCCTGCTCTGCCTACCTACCCCCCCCCTCTGGCTACTGACCATGCCCACTGACCCCAGCTCTGCCCACAGACCCCAGCTCTGCCTACTGACCCTGCTCTGACTACTGATTATGCCCACTGACCCCTGCTCTGCCCAATGACTCTGCCCACTAACCCCTGCTCTTCCCACTCATCCCCCACTCTGCCCACTGACCCCCGCTTTGCCCACTCACCCCCAGCAGATCGGTTTCCCAGCCAACGACAGCTCCTGTCCTGCCACCTACAAGACGGGTGGAGCGAGCCGCCGCAGGGTAAGTATCCTCACTGAGGTTTTTTTATTTTTATTATCACCATGAAGGGGAGGGGGGTGTGCAGCCCCAGAGGGAGGGCGGCCGCAGAGACTGGAGGCCCAGAGGGACGGGTGCCGCGGGGAGCGGAAGGGGTCAGGAGGAGCGCCTCCATCCTGCCCCCCCTATCCATCCTGCCCCCCCTATCCATCCTGCCCCCCAACACCATCCTGCCCCCCCGACTCCATCCCGCACCCCCACCACCATCCTCACCCCCCGCCAACATCCTGCCCCGCCCCCTACATCCTCCCCCTCCCCCACCACCATCCTGCCCTGCCATCTCCATCCTGCCCTGCCGCCTCCATCCTGCCCTGCCTTCTCCATCCTGCCTCGCTCTGTCCATCCTGCGCCACTCACCTCCATCCTGCCCCTCCGTCTCCATCCTGCCCCTCCGTCTGCATCCTGCCCCTCCGTCTCCATCCTGCCCCTCCGTCTCCATCCTGCCCCTCCGTCTCCATCCTGCCCCTCCGTCTCCATCCTGCCCCTCCGTCTCCATCCTGCCCCGCCCCCTCCATCCTGCCCTGCCCCCTCCATCCTGCTCCGCCCCCTCCATCCTGCTCCACCCCCTCCATCCTGCTCCGCCCCCTCCATCCTGCTCCGCCACCCCATCCTGCTCCGCAACCCACCATCCTGCCCCCTTGCACCTTCCTGCCCCCCTTGCACCTTCCTGCCCCCCTTGCACCTTCCTCCCGCTCACTCCATCCTGCCCCGCTCACTCCATCCTGCCCCGCTCGCTCCATCCTGCCCCGCTCGCTCCATCCTGCCCCGCTCGCTCCATCTGCCCGCTCGCTCATCCTGCCCGCTCGCTCCATCCTGCCCCGCTCGCTCCATCCTGCCCTGCTCGCTCCATCTCTCCCCACCCGCTGTTCTTGCTCCCCCGCCTCCATCCTGCCCTCACGCTTACTCATCCTGCCCCGCTTGCTCCATTCTGCTCATCTGCCTCCATCCTGCTCCTCCCGCTCCATCCTGCTCAATCCTGCCCCTTCGGCTTCATCCTGCTCCTCCGCCTCCATCCTGCCCCGCTCAATCCATCCTGCCCCCCGCTCTTCTTGCTCCCCCCGCCTCCATCCTGCCCCGCTCGCCTCCATCCTGCTCCCCCGCCTCCATCCTGCCCCCCCCCATCCGCCCCCCTCCATCCTGTTGCCCCGCCTCCATCCTGTTGCCCCGCCTCCATCCTGTTGCCCCCCTCCATACTCTTTCCCCACTCGCTCCATTCTGCCCCCCCAACACAATCCTGCCCCCCCTCACCTCCTCAGCTGATTGCTTGCCCAGGCAACTACAGGTCCTAAAGGCCTGTAGGACCTACAAGGCGGAGGCGGAGCGAGCCGCCGGACAGGTGAGTATCCTCACTGAGGATTTTTTTATTTTTACTGTGGACGACCGGGGGCCAGGAGGAGTGGCCGACCGCGGTCACCGCAGTATTGCCATATACCAGAGTGCTGCTATACATGTGCTATAATGTACTGCCATATACCATAGTGCTGCTATACATGTACTGTAATGTACCGCCATATACCATAGCACTGCTATACATGTACTGTAATGTACCGCCATATACCATAGTGCTGCTATACATGTGCTATAATGTACCACCATATACTATAGTGCTGCTATACATGTACTGTAATGTACCGCCATATACTATAGTGCTGCTATACATTTACTATAATCTACCGCCATATACTGTAGTGCTGCTATACATGTGCTCTAATTACCACCATATACCATCGTACTGCTATATATATATCTTATATATAAAAACCGAAGCCCACTTCCCGCCAATCCGCTCAACTTCCGTGATGGCCTGCGCCCTGTGTCAAAGACCGGAACCGGAAGTACCAGACCCACGAGCGGTGAGCGCATAGCGCTCACCGCGAGCCGCTGTCAAAATGGCACAGCGCCTCGCCGTGGGCGCTAAAGCGCCACCACTCGCCGTTATCCCGCCACCGGCCCTGCACAGAGCCCCGTCTGCGCCCACCCACATCCGGCCCACAGCCCTGCTGCTCACCGCCCACTCTCCATCAGGGACCGCCATCCCGCCACTGGCTCCGCACACAGCCTGCTGTGCGCCCACCAACATGCGGGAACCGGCCCGGACCGGCCCACACTCCGGTGTGCGGCCTCCGCCGGCACCGCTCCCAGTCCTGCCACTCTCTCCACACACCCGGTGACTCTCCTCCATCACGGAGCTAGCCCCGCCCGCACTCCGGGGCCGGCCTCCGGAACCGCCGCCAGCCTTGCCGCTGACCGCCAACAGCCCAGTGAGTGTTCAGCCCTCCAGCCTCCGTTATCCTCTGCCCCCCCAGCCTCCGCTCTCCTCTGCCCCCCCAGCCTCCGCTCTCCTCTGCCCCCCAGCCTCCGCTCTCCTCGCCCCCCCAGCCTCCGCTCTCCTCTGCCCCCCCACCACCCGCTCTCCTCTGCCCCCCCCGCCTCCGCTCTCCTCTGACCCCCCGGCCTTCCGCTCCACCCTCTGACCCCCGCCTCCGTTCCTCTGCCCCCCGCCTCCGCTCTCCTCTGACCCCCCGCCTCCGCTCTCCTCTGACCCCCCCGGCCTCCGCTCTCCTCTGCCCCCCGGCCTCCGCTCTCCTCTGACCCCCCCAGCCTCCGCTCTCCTCTGACCCCCCAGCCTCCGCTCTCCCTCCTGACCCCCCAGCCTCCGCTCCTCCCTCTGCCCCCCCCCCCGCCTCCGCTCTCCTCTGACCCCCCAGCCTCCGCTCTCCTCTGACCCCCCGCCTCCGCTCTCCTCTGACCCCCCAGCCTCCGCTCTCCTCTGACCCCCCAGCCTCCGCTCTCCTCTGACCCCCCAGCCTCCGCTCTCCTCTGACCCCCCAGCCTCCGCTCTCCTCTGCACCCCCCAGCCTCCGCTCTCCTCTGCCCCCCCAGCCTCGCTCTCCTCTGCCCCCCAGCCTCTGCTCTCCTCTGCCCCCCAGCCTCTGCTCTCCTCTGCCCCCCAGCCTCTGCTCTCCTCTGACCCCCCAGCCTCGCTCTCCTCTGCCCCCCCAGCCTCTGCTCTCCTCTGCCCCCCCAGCCTCTGCTCTCCTCTGCCCCCCCAGCCTCTGCTCTCCTCTGCCCCCCCAGCCTCTGCTCTCCTCTGCCCCCCCAGCCTCTGCTCTCCTCTGCCCCCCCAGCCTCTGCTCTCCTCTGCCCCCCCAGCCTCGCTCTCCTCTGCCCCCCCAGCCTCGCTCTCCTCTGCCCCCCCAGCCTCCGCTCTCCTCTGCCCCCCCAGCCTCCGCTCTCCTCTGCCCCCCAGCCTCCGCTCTCCTCTGCCCCCCCAGCCTCCGCTCTCCTCTGCCCCCCCAGCCTCCGCTCTCCTCTGCCCCCCCAGCCTCCGCTCTCCTCTGCCCCCCCAGCCTCCGCTCTCCTCTGCCCCCCCAGCCTCCGCTCTCCTCTGCCCCCCCAGCCTCCGCTCTCCTCTGCCCCCCCAGCCTCCGCTCTCCTCTGCCCCCCCAGCCTCCGCTTCCTCCTCTGCCCCTCCAGCCTCCGCTCTCCTCTGCCCCCCAGCCTGCTCTCTCTGCCCCCCCAGCCTCCGCTCTCCTTGCCCCCTCCAGCCCTTCCTGCCCCTCCCCCCACTCCGCTCTCTTGCCCCCCCACCTCTCGCCTCCTCTGCCCCTCCAGCCTCCGCCCCTCCACCTCTGACCCCTCAGCCTCTACGCACTCCATGCTGCCTCTCTGCGCCACCGCTTCCACCCTCACCACTGCCCCCACCTGCACTCACTGCTGACCACTGAGCCACCGCACTCACTGCTGACCACTGAGCCACCGCACTCACTGCTGACCACTGAGAGTCACCAACACGCACTCACTGCTGACCACTGAGCCACCGCACTCACTGCTGACCACTGAGCCACCGCACTCACTGCTGACCACTGAGCCACCGCACTCACTGCTGACCACTGAGCCACCGCCACTCACAGCCTAGTGACACTGAGCCACCGCACTCACTGCTGACCACTGAGCCACCGCACTCACTGCTAACCACTGAGCCACCGCACTCACTGCTGACCACTGACCACCGTATACTCTGCTAACCACTGAGCCGCCTGTATACACACAATTAATTTCACAGCACTCCCCTATTACTAAATAAACTCTATATAGATTCTAGACTACCCGATTCTTTAGAATCGGGCCACCATCTAGTTATTATAATTTACAATGCCATTTGTTGGGAGATAATCATCCAGCCCTTCTATAAAATCTGTTATAGTGTCTGCCATTGTAGTAGGGCATTCCACAGGCTGACTGCTCTAACTGTAAAGAACCCTTTCCTGTTTAGCTGCAGGAATATCCTTTCTCCACCCTCAGTGAGTGTCCCCTGGTTTTAGAACTGTCTTTGAAAGGAATAAGTCATGAGCCGTCCTATATATTGACCACACATGTATTTACACATTGGAATGAGATCTCCTCTGAGATTTTTTTTTCTGAGGTAAAAGAAACCCCATCCTTTCTAAGTTGCTGCTTTGAACTGATTCTGACATCCGAATATCATTTTTAAAATGTGGAGCCCAAAACTGGATCCCATATTCTAGGTGTCACCATAGAAGTGATTTCAAGAATTTATAGCAAATAGAAAGATACAGACAAAAGATGTATGACAGATATATAGATAGATACCTAGATAATAGATAATATATATATATATATGATATATGATATAGGCGGCCGTCACACACTACGATTTTGTGTGGGAACTCAATAACGATGTCAGGGGTGCGCGCTCGTGCTCAACATGTTAGTGAGGTGTCACATGTATAGATAACGTTCAGGACGCAGAAGCGATGTTACGTGCAGAGATCGCTGACATAACCAGAGATTGATGATTGTCAATGATGTGAATAGGAGAAATCGGTCAGGAGATCGGTTATGGCGGTGTCACACAGAACGATGTAGCAGATTGGATGATTGACATCGTCTGATTTGGGGTCCGGATCTCATATCTGCGATGAACGATCAGATCACTTATTGCTTGTAAAATCGACGTGTCACACGCAACCACGTCGTTACAGCGAAAATCTGTGACGTTTCAGCAATATCTTTACAGATATCATAGCATGTGACAGCCCCTATAGAGAGATAGATAGATAGATAGATAGATAGATAGATAGATAGATAGATAGATAGATAGATAGAAACAGCACACCTTCTTAGGTCGGATGCAGAGCTCTCCTACCACAATCCTTGGTATTTTCAGATGGTATATAGAAAAGAAAGGCAGCACTTCCTCCAGTTCAAGCTATGTGGGTGTCTAGATAGATAGATAGATAGATGCATAGATAGGTGATAGTGTTGTATTTTGCTCTAGATGATATACAGCACACACTCCGGCCCGGCTTACCCTGTATTACTGTCATGTATCAGTCCCGGCCCCGGTGCCCCCCATCTCCACCATGTAATGTGCCCCCTGCTCCTTCTGTTTCCATGGCAGCGGGGATATTACACCTCTTGTGTTACAGCTGCCAGATGAACTTTTTGTCTTATTGTTTGAGGGGGATGTGAGTGTTCGGGTTCATGTTTATCACCTGAGAATTTTAGGGTTGCTATGACAACAGCAGGTGTGCCCCGGCCGGGTGCGGAGCCCATTTATCTTGTGTCTCTGTATTCTGTCTCCTTCATGTGTATACAGCAGCCACCGGCCGTCTCCTGGACACAGGATGAGTGATGGGTCTGCGATACGTTTAGTGAACCGTGCGGATATACGCAGCGTGCCGCTTAACTCATTAGTGAGCAGGACATGGCGCACTGGTGTGCCAGGCTATAGTGATGGCTACCAGCCGCTGCACACTATGCTATCGGTGGACACCCAGTGATGATCAGACACAGGGACTCCAATGTGACTTTGATGTTCTGCAGCAGCTGTATTATGACCTTCCACTGAACCTGAACTGTGTGTTATGATGTTATGCAGCTGAGATGTATTATGATGTTCTGCAGCAGCTGAGTTATGCATTAAGATGTTTTGTAACTAAGATGTGTATTATGATGTTCTGCAGCAGCTGAGTTGTGCATTAAGATGTTTTGTAACTGAGATGTTTATTATGGTGTTCGGCAGCAGCTGAGTTGTGTATTATGATGCTTTGTAGCTGAGATGTGTATTATGATGTTCTGCAGCAGCTGAGTTATGCATGAAGATGTTTTGTAACTAAGATGTGTATTATGATGTTCTGCAGCAGCTGAGTTGTGCATTAAGATGTTTTGTAACTGAGATGTTTATTATGGTGTTCGGCAGCAGCTGAGTTGTGTATTATGATGCTTTGTAGCTGAGATGTGTATTATTTTTCTGCAGCAGCTGATATGTGTATTATGATGTTCTGTAGCTAAGATATTTATTATGAAGTTTTGCACCAGCTGACTTGTATTATGAAGTTCCATTAAATAAAATGAATGGATTTTTATGTGTAAAATATGTACAAAGATAGATAAATGATCAATGATGATAAAGAGAAAGATAGAGATGTATGAAGATGGATAGAAAGAATAGATAGGTAGATAGAATAGATAGATGATAGATACATGTCAAACATATATAATATAATATCATGTATATAATATAATAATGCCCTACCCCCCAAATATGCTTAGTTTGCACCTTTTATTGCCTTTCATGGGGCACTAAAGGATGTTTAGCCTTGTATTTAGGGAAAAATAAAAAATGTTTAAAAAAACGACGTGGGGTCCCCCCGATCACCAGCTAGGGTACAGTGAGGAGCTGGCTGGCAAGTTTTAGACTGGGGTCAAGCACATAGCAGTGGCCCATGACTAGCGGCCCATCCTTAAGGGGGTTATGCTATGGTTTGCTACATATGTACAAGTTCAGAACCACTGTCAGCAGGTAAATGCAGTAACATAACCACAGTCAGTAGATGAATGCAGTGACAGAACCACAATCAGTAGATGAATGAAGTGAGAAAACCACCATCAGTAGATGAATACTGGGTCAGAAACACCATAGGTAGTTGAATGCAGCACCAGAACCACCATCAGTAGATAAATGCAATAATAGAACCACCATCAGGGGATGAATGCAGCAACAGAACCACCCTCAGTAGATGAATGCTGGGCCAGAATAACCATCAGTACATGAATGCAGTGCCCAGCTTAGTACAGTGATCCATTTCAGTATCAGATCATTCCCATGATACTCTTGTAAGACATGAACCTACACCTCCTAGAATGTCTTTAACAATGGTAAGGAGTTGCTCGAAGTTGCTGTTACCACCATCATCAGACTGTGGACCATACAGGAACCACAGTACTGATGAGACATAGTCAGTATCACCGATATTTCCAAATAGGTACCTTATAGACGACATCTTATCTGATTGGAGTTGTTCCTGTCCCTTTTGCCTCCATGTAGTACAGTGCATGATGAGATTTCTCTCCTGCAGCATTTCTCTCCAGATTTCCATCTTTTCCATCTTTAGCAGCATTGCCTGACATGCTGCCCTTAAAAATAAAAAGTATTCTTATACTGCCCCCAAAATAAAAAATATCTTTCATTCTGCACCCCTGACTAAATAATTGCCCCTCATTGGTATTTCTGCATAAAAAAAAACCAAGCCTGTCCCTCTCCATAATATCCTTTCTACACCACCACTCCTCATGATATACCCCCTTCACTGCCCCTCCCCATAATATGCACCCTAAACCGTCTCTCCGCTTAATATGTCCCCTGCACCGACCCTCCCCATAATATGGCCCTTACAATGCCCCTCCCCATCATATTCCCCCTACACCGCCCCTCCCCTTAATATACTCCATCCCTCACCGCTCTCCATAAACCCGCTACACCGCCCCACCAATAATATACCTCCTACACCGTCCCTCCCCATAATATACCCCTACACTGCTTCTCCTTATGATATACCCCACACACAATATACCACTCGCACACAGCACCCATTCCCTTAATACATCCTCCACCAGGGCCAGCTCCAGATTTTTGTGGGTCCCAGGCGAAAGAGTCTTAGTGGACTCCTTTAACATATAACATGATTCATGATTATAATATAGAGGCTGTGTATATATAGTATAGAGGCTGTGGGCTGTATATATACTATACAATCTCCATAAATATAATCCCTCTCCTCCCCCTGTGCGCTGTATCCACTTGTATGCTGTCTTCATCCCGTGGTGCACTGTGTTCCCCCAGTGCACTCTGTATCTAGCCCCCTTGCACTTTCTCCTCCTGTGCACTGTCTTTCACCTATGCTCTGTGTCTCTTGCCCCCACACCTTGCACTGTCTTCTCCCTGTGTGAGCTGTGCTGTGATGTGCGCAGCGTCCAAATGCTGATGGCCTATGAATATATCTGCCATGATCACTCTGCCATGTGGCTTCCAAACATTCTATCCTGTGACCTTCCCACTCTCATCTTGGGGACATCTCGATTGACAATCCCATCTCTTCATCTGCCTCTCATTTTTTACCCCTAACCTCCTTTTTTTTTGTCTCATATTTTCTGTATTGTATTTTATCATATTATTATATTGTATTATATTATGGTATTGTTTTGTATTGTATTGTATCTTATACCCTCTGAATTGTAACGTGCTGCAGAAAATGTTGGCGCTATATAAATAAAATTATTATTATTATTATTATTAGTATTATTATTATGAGTTTAATAACAGCTGAGGATTGACAGCTGTCAACAAGTCCTACATTGGTGATCGTCAGGCCTGTATCCTGTATACCAATTCTGTGAGTATATAGTTAAAACACACACAGGCAGAAAATCCTTTATTTGAAAGAAAACACACAGACCTTCTCTTTTACCTATTTATTAACCTCAAACATACCCAGCTCTGATGGTAATCCACAACATGATGTCCCTGGACGAAACTCTGCTACATTGTGCTGAGCCATTAAACCAGTCAGCACGAGTAGCGCCCCTACAATGTCGGATCCACATTAAAACATGTGAAAACGCACAATGGAGTAATTGTACTACAAATTTTATTTATTTATCTTATATATTTAAAAAAGACAAAGTAGTAATCCCACACAAGGGATCTTACTGGGATGTATAGTTCAGGCCAATGTAATAGGACCAGAATTCTTATATCCTTATATCAATCCAAATAGCATCATTAACCTTATACTACAACTCAGACCTGTGTAATATTCCATTATACAATATCACTATAAGGGAAGGTTATCATCCAGGGAACGAACCCCTCATTCAACATATGAGGGTGAATCCGTGGTCCCCCCAATCTGGGAGAGAAAAACCACCGTAAAACATTTCATTCCCCACCTCAGTAGTATTGCCAGAACATGAGTATTTCCATATCTCAAAGTCAAAATCAAATTTATGTATTGCACCTACCCATTTGTGCTGGAAGATAGGATAACAAGGCAGTCTTGTGTGCCCAACGCCATTTCGGTGTAACTTTGTTTAAGGGCAGTTCATCTGAGCTCACAGGTGGTGCTGTTTCCACAGTACCTCAGCTGTGACTTAGATGAACTCTCTGATGTCACCGCTCTCACAACTGTCAGTGTGAGAATGCTGCTTGCAATGTGTGGACACTATAATGTCTCCGTTCTTCGCTATGAATTAACAACAACTCCTATAAGACCATGCCATTAGAATGTGAGGGTCCTCCAATACAATATCAAATCATATAAAAAGTCCAAGAGACAGGCCAAGTATGTACAAGTGCAATAGCTTTATTGATTATGTATAAACAATTAAAAGCAAGGAGAAAATAAAAGCTGGCACGCTACAACAGGAAACCCACATAAGTACATTTGTAATCTGCACAGCCATATGACATAATATGATATATATGGCAACCACTTGTACATACAAATTTAAACACAAGTCCTACTCAAATGTAACCAATCATATTAGGGGATACCACAGTTAAAAGGAAGAAATCCTAAAGTGCTCATACCAAAGTGCATAAAGCACCTAGAAAAAGATCTATCAAGGATAAGTGCCAAAGCAGTGGGGTAAAGATGTTACTGTGAGTGGCCAGAATGGCACCCCTAATGCACGTTTCGCATTAGATTTGCCAATGGCATGTCTGACAAAGCTAACTCGAAATGTGCGTTAGGGGTGTCATTCTAGGCACTCACAGGGAACATCTGTACCCACTACTTTGGCACTTATCCTTGATAGATCTTTTTCTTGGTGCCTTATGCACTTTGGTATCTGCACTTTAGGAATCTTTCCATTTAACTGTTGTATTCCCTAATATGATTGGTTATGTATGAGTAGGACTTGTGTTTACATTTGTATGTACACGTAGTTGCCATATATATGATATTATGTCATATGGTTATGCAGATTATCTGTATACTTATGTGGGTTTCCTGTTGTATTGTGCCAGACTTTTAATCTCTCCTTTCTTTTGATTGCTAGTACATAATCAATAAAGCTATTGCACTTGTACATTTTTAGTCTCCTGGGTTTTGTATATGATTTGTTGTTGTAGATTAACATTGTAGCTGGGTATGTTTGGGGTTAATAAATGAGTAAAAGATGGTTGTCTGTGTGGTATTATTTCAAAGAAAGGATTTTTTCTTTGTGGAGGTGTTTTTTAACTATTTACTTATAGGATTCATAATATGGGGGTCTCTTAGGGTACCGTTACACGTCGCAACACTGCATGCAATTTCACTTGAAATTTGCTGGTTGCAGTGAAATCATGGACACATTGTTCTATTTTGTTGCTGTGTGCAAATGTAACAATGTGTCCATGATTTCACTGCAACAAGCAAATTGCAAGTGAAATTGCATGCAATGTTCCGACGTGTAACGGTACCCTTAGGGTACCTTTATGGTACCTTTACACGCCGCCACAACAGGATGGATACCAACGGCAACTTCACGTGCACGAGCACGGCCGAACGGTTACCAACGGGAACCGCACCCTCTTTACACGCCGCCACAAGGTGCGCCACGCTACGCCACATCTACAGCTACATACATCGCCGGGTGTCGCAAGTAGCCATCTGTAGCTCATTTACACACCGCTACAACCAGCTACTATGGGCTTACCTGGTGCAGCAGGGACAGGACATAGGCGTGCTACAATTGTGGATTACGAGACGTCCGTACGCTGATAGGAGAAAGCAAAAATACCATGATTGGACAGGCATCGCAGGAGGCTGATTAATACATGACGCTCGAGCAATTGTGTAGTGTGACTGGGCAGCTCCTTAAATATGCCGCCCTGTGCGGCGACAACCAATCGCAACGCAGGTGCTTCCTCCAATGATCTCTGAAGGGGGCGCGGAAACCCGGACCCTGTGTCACGCCCCAGCTACATAGCATGGTGTCCAGAGTTCCCTTCTGTGGGTTCTTTACACGCCGATACAGCTCGCTACAATCGGCGATGTAGCCATCTGTTTATGGGCAGTGCACGGATACAGAGGTATCTGTAGCCGGCTGTGTCGTCCCGTCTTCACACGCCGCTACTACGGGCGATATTGGCGCGACAAGCTACATTTGTAGCCTGTAGCGGGTTGTATGCATCCTGTTGTGGCGGCGTGTAAAGGTACCATTACACGCGGCTACATTTCTAGGGTGGCTACAGGTAACTTACTGGTTGCAGTGAAATCATGGAGAGATTATTCCATTTGTACACAGCAACAAGATAGAACCTTGTCTCCATGATTTCACTGCAACCAGTAAGTTACCTGTAGCCACCCTAGAAATGTAGCCGCGTGTAAAGGTACCCTTAGACACCTGAACATTACCAATCTAGGACTTGATAACAGCTGTCAATTCTCAGCTGTCATTAACCCCTACTATCACCCCGATGCCATGACACTCGGGCATCATGAAGAGCCAGACAAAGCGCCAGGAATTGGCGGTTCTAATGAATGCGCCAATTTTTGGGACGGCTGCAATTCTGCAGCAACTTGGAGTTTCTGTAGCATACTATGATGTTCTCTGTTCTCTACCAGCACCAGCTGGATATATTTTTTGGGAGATATGGATATCTTTTAAACAGAAATGTCAGTAAGAATGAGTACAGCATTAATGGATTATCATTCATGATGTTTAATGACCATCTTATATAAAAAGTAATAATCGGTCAGGTATTGAATCCCCGATGTGACTTCACCACCTGAGAGGCGTCTACAAGTGCAAATTAGCATCAGAGAGGTGGCCGCAGGGGATTCCTTCTGTAAAGTATGGCCACTTCAAGGTGAATGGGGCAGAGATTGTGTATATAGACTCCTTCAGAGTAAATGTAATCCTGCCCGCAGCTAGTAATAATAATCATGAATCATTCACAGGACAGAGATGAATTTAGAATAATATAGAAAAGAGAAGGAAGTCTGACATATCATCACATGGAGTATATCAGAAAATTACTGGAAAGGAAGACAAGGCGCACATAGGGTTACCTGTGGTTAGACACTTAATAAGAATAAGAAGAATGTGTGGTAATAAAGCCCCATTTCTGCTTGGTACATGTCTGGATATCATCACATGGAAATATAATTATGCTTCCTGCTGTAAAAGATTCTCAATATACAAATGTAAAACATTATTGTAACAAGGTAAGAAAGCCCAACAGAATCAGCTACAACACACTACTGATTGGCCAAATCGTCTCCAGACAGTATCACAAAATTTGTTTGTCTTGTGCCACCTATCTGAGGATAGGTCACGCCAAGACCTATGCAACTACTGATCCGCCCAGGGTCTTTAGGAACTCTGTACCTGGGCGTTAGTGCTGGGGTGATGTCTCGGTGGCTGGTGCCCGGGCCCGTAACCCTAGGGGCCACTGGGTAATTAGTGGGAAAAATGGAGGGCGTGTCCTGCAGCTTATGGCGCCGGACACAAGTTAAGGGAGCTCTCCCGGTCTTTCCAGCTCACCGGCAATTCAACGGCATCTTGTACATTCCAAAACCACCCAGAGCAGGGGACCGCGTACCGGAACCTCCCGGGAAGCCTACAACTGCTTCAACTGCCCCAAATAGAAACTTTGAGCTGCACGGAGGTCTGCAAGCGTTCCCCCCCCCCCCCCCCACCACCACCACAAGGCTGAGTTCCGGCGGTGGCCCCTTCGTGTGTTGGGCTACCGGTCTCCTTGCAGGGTGCATGGGACTTAACAACGGGGGTTGAGTGGAGGATCCTTGCTTCTGCTACGCCGGTTCGGAGGGATCTCCGGGGATTCCCCCCCCCACTGGAACCAGTTGGAAGCGGGGCACGGAAGCGCTAGAGGTGATGGGAGCCCTGCTGCTACTCACCGCAAGATTCATCCCGCTGCAGAATCGCAGTGTCTCCCCTTGGCGCCTGAGGTGCATGTGCTTTCAGGCTCCCTGTGTTCGCCGAGGACTTGGACGGCTACAGTGAAGAAATGGTGCTGGTGTCGGCCAGTACAGATTGGCATTAGAGAGAGAAAGAAGGGTACCTCATATCACCCAATGGGCCTGGCAGACAAGCAGGTTGTGCAGGGCAGCGCAAGGAAGCAAGTAGCGTCACGACAAACTTTTATTATCTCTACGGCCATTCCCTAACCCCCTTTTCAGTCGTTCACCAGGGCCACGGGTCTGGGCAGGCCACCAGTGACATTCCAAATACAGCAGGGCCCAGATACCCGAGTTGCCATACAATCCTAGGTGATTCATACTTTCTGGCATCACGAACAGGATCCCGTACCCGGTGCACCGGGTACTGTGTGTGCCTTTGGACTTTGAACTTTTTGGCTGAAAAGAACTTTCACTGCCGCTGTACGGCATTGAGAACGGGTTCCCGCCATTATACCCAGTAGTGATAAGCGAGTACGCTTGTCACTACTCGGTTACTCGGACGAGTATCACTGTACTTGGGCTACTCGGCGAGTACCGAGTAATCTCGCGATACTCGTGTTGTGCTCATGGTCCTCATCCCTGCATGTTGGCGCTCTTTAGAGAGCCAGCCCACATGCAGGGATTGGCTGGCAGACCACTGCAATGCCACAGCCCTGTTAGTTGTGGAATTGCAGTGATTGGCCGGCCGCACAGCGTGACCGAGTCTTTATAAGACCCGGCCGCGCTGTGCTCTGCACACAACGATCCAGACAGTCAGTGCAGGGAGAGGTTTGCGCCGCGGCCCTTCATAGCTAGTTCCAGAGCAGGGCTGCAAACTGGTGACCACAACAGTCCTTCTCAGGACTAATCTAGGTGGATATAGGCAGGCAGGCAGGGAGGGTATAGCCAGGTCGGAGTACAGGCTTTCTAGTGACCACAACAGTCCTTCTCAGGACTATTGTAGCTGTATACAGGCAGGCAGGTAGGGTATATAACAATTCCTACTGACAGTATACCAGCCTTCACCATATCTGGGGCTGGTGTACACAGTCTAAAACAGTCCTGATAATGTCAGACTTCTCAGTAATTGTCGCTCCTAAAAAGCTGTTAGGTTCTTAGTGCGTGCATTTAAAAACCGCAAGTGTGTGCCCGTCGGTGGGAGCGTACGGGTGCACTTTTGTGTGTTTTGCACAAACTAGGTTATAACGCACAAGTAGAGTGAATAATACACGTCAGCAGCACCTTATAGTGTCAGACTTCTCACTAATTCTCGCTCCTAAAAATCTGTTTGCTTCTTAGTGCGTGCATTTACAAACCGCAAGTGTGTGCCCGTCGGTGGCAGCGTACGGGTGCACTTTTGTGTGTTTTGCACAAACTAGGATATAACGCACAACTACAGTGAATAATACACGTCTGCACAGCACCTGATAGTGTCAGACTTCTCAGTAATGGTCGCTACTAAAAAGCTGTTAGGTTCTTAGTGCGTGCATTTACAAACCGCAAGTGTGTGCCTGTTGGTGGCAGCGTACGGGTGCACTTTTGTGTGTTTTGCACAAACCAGGATATATCGCACAAGTAGAGTGAATAATACACGTCAGCAGCACCTGATAGTGTCAGACTTCTCAGTAATTGTCGCTCCTAAAAAGCTGTTCGCTTCTTAGTGCGTGCATTTACAAACCGCAAGTGTGTGCCTGTCGGTAGCAGCGTACGGGTGCACTTTTGTGTGTTTTGCACAAACCAGGATATAACCCACAAGAAGAGTGAATACACGTCTCCGTCTGTGTCTGACTTAATCTATAATTGTCTCTCTTAAAAAGCTGGTAGCAATAGCTATAATCTGATTGTCCAGGTAAAACCCGTCTGTTGGGACGCCTTCATTTAGCTGTGTACCGTCAGCACAGCATTGAAAATGCGCAAGGGCGTTGGCAATGGACAATGAAGTGGACGTGATTGTGGTGCAGGCAGAGGCCGAGGTTGTGTGCAAGCTCTAATTTCACCACAACAAAGGGCCACATCTACTCACTCGCACGTCCTGTCCCAAATTCTTGGGGACCGCAGCAGTACACCGCTCTTAAACCCAGACCAGTGTCAACAGGTTGTTAGTTGGATAGCGGATAATGCTTCCAGTCAGATTGGCACCACCACAAACACCCTGTCTTCCACACCGTCAAGTGTCAGTAGCCGTGATGCTGCACCGCACATTCCACAACCTGATCCTCCTTCCTACCACCAGGCCGAGTACACGTCCACAGACATTACTGATCCCACACTTGGACACTCTGAAGAGCTGTTCACGTATCCATTCGCACATTCTGGCCTCTCGCCAGCTCATGTTGAAGTGGGTCATGACGAGGAGATCGTATGTACAGATGCCCAAATATTTGAGCAGCCACGTTGTCACGAAGGGTACGTTGGCAATGTGTCTCAACAAGGGGTGGACGATGATGAGACACGATTGCCAGGAAGTCAGGAGGAGGAGCAGGGTGCGGAAGAGGAAAACGACGTGGTGTATGATCCAGTAACTGACCCAACCTGGCAGGAGGAGATGCAGAGCGAGGACAGCAGTGCACAGGGGGAGGGAGGCGTAGCATCACAACAGGCAGTAAAAAGCAGGGTGGTGGCCCCAGGCAGAAGTCAGGCAACCGTTCCCTGGAACAACAACACGACACAAGGTGCCTGTACAAAAGTTAGGTCTTCCAGAGTTTGGCAGTTTTTTAAGTTGGCTCCAGATAATTCTAAAAAAGCCATTTGCAACACCTGCCATGCCAGCATCAGCAGGGGTACCAAAACTAGCAGCCTGACCACCACCAGCATGATCAGGCACATGTCAGCCAAGCACCCGACTTTGTGGGATGTACAACAGAGTCGAGGAGCAGTGCTTGCTGATGTCACTGCTACGTCTTTGCGTGTTGTGAGTGCGAGCCAATCCCCTGTCCATGCTGCATGCGAACAAGCCTCCTGCCCTGCACCTGTAGTTGCCCACTCAGAAATAACACCATCATCAAGCACTTCCTTGTCCCAGCGCAGCGTTCAGTTATCCATGCACGAAACTTTTGAACGCAGGCGCAAATACGCTGCCAACGCCCCACATGCCACAGTTCTAAATGCTAACATTTCGCGACTGCTTGCGCTGGAAATGTTGCCTTTTAGGCTGGTGGAGACGGAAGCATTCCGCCACCTAATGGCGGCAGCTGTCCCACGTTATTCGGTCCCCAGCCGCCACTATTTCTCCCGGTGTGCCGTCCCCGCATTACATAACCACGTGTCACAAAACATCACACGTGCCCTGAACAACGCTGTTTCAGCCAAAGTCCACCTAACCACAGACAGGTGAACAAGTGCTTGTGGGCAAGGGCGGTACATCTCGTTGACGGCACACTGGGTTAATATTGTGGAAGCTGGGACCCAGTCTCAGCGAGGGACGGAACACGTCCTTCCCACACCAAGGATTGCAGGCCCTACCTCAGTCAGGGTTTCACCCACACTCTACAGCTCCGGAATGTCATGCTCCTCAGCCTCCTCCTCCTGCGCATCCTCATCCACTTTACCATCCACACCAGTCCCAAGCTGGAAGCACTGCAGCACTGCCTCTGCGAAGCGGCAACAGGCTGTGCTGAAGCTAGTCTGCATAGGTGACAAACCCCACAATGCAGAAGAGGTGTGGACAGCTCTGAAACAGCAGGCAGATCACTGGCTCACACCTCTGAACCTAAAGCCAGGAAAGGTCGCGTGCGACAATGGCCGGAACCTGGTGGCGGCTTTGAGGCGAGGCCAGCTGACACATGTTCCATGTGTGGACCAAGTGCTCAACCTGGTGGTTCAGTGGTTTCTAAAATCATACCCAGAGCTGTCTGATCTGCTCGTAAAAGTTCGCCGCCTGTCTGCACATTTTCGAAAGTCACCTACTGCTTCAGCCGGCCTTGCCGGCTTTCAGCGGCGTTTGCAGCTTACGGCTCACAGACTGGTGAGTGATGTCCCCACGCGTTGGAATTCAACTCTGCACATGTTGGTCAGGATTTGTGAGCAGAAGAGGGCAGTTGTTGACTACCTGGATCACCTAAGCCGTCGGGAAATGGGTCAAACTCCACACATAACACCTGAGGAGTGGAGATGGATGTCCGACCTATGTACCGTCCTCCAAAACTTTGAGGACTCCACCAAGATGGTGAGCGGTGATGACTCCATTATTAGTGTCACCATACCGATTCTCTGCCTTCTAAAACGGTCTCTGCTCAAAAACAAACATGATGCATTGCAGGCGGAGCGCGATGAGTTGGAGCAAGAAACAGTAGTGGGTGTGGGTGATAACACACAGCCCAGCCTCATCTCATCACAACGTGTAGTGGAGGACTATGACGAGGAGGAGGCGGAGGATGAAGACATGGAGCAACTCTCCGGCCAAATTGAGGATATGACATGCACACCAGTCATACCCTCGGTTCAGCGTGGCTGGCCAGAGGACAGGGGACATGAGGAGGAGGATGAGGAGGAGGACATCGTGTTCAGTCATCGTGTTGGTCAGCTCCCAGGACACAGTACCTCGAGGTCCGCGCTGCCACTTCAGAAAAGGAACAAAAGAAGCCAGTACAAGGGAATGTCTGGATCAACGATTCTTCTTTATTATCCTACGCGTTTCAGAGTTATTTCCCAACTCCTTCATCAGGGATGTCATGATCACAATGAACTTCCACATATTTATAACGCAAAAGTGCAGAGTCATTCAATTAATGACATCACACAGAGGGAGGAACTCCAGTGACGTCACTATATTTTGACAACAGAGAAACGTAGTAAAAATTTTTTTAACAATGGACATTAATAACTGGCAAGAATTAATACAAAGTGCAATGCATAGTCTCCTAAAACATATTATAAAATGATCCTTCAAGTTTAAAAATAATAATAAAATGAGTTCTCTGGTTCTCTGGCCTCTCTGGTTCTCTGGCCCAGCCACCAGTGACCCGGATTAGTCGGGCTCACCTGGCTCCTTCTACTTCTCTGTGGGTTCCAGCCTGGTCCCCGACCGGTCATCAGTGGTACAGGCCGCCAGGCCCCGTTGTTTTGTCTGTCTGTCTCAGTCAGTACTCAGCTGTCGAGTGTCTTGGCTTGGGAAGGCTTCCCTGCTCTTCCCACTTCCAGGGATTCATTATCTACTCGCCCAACTTACTGTTCCTAGGTCCTCTTGGAGTCTAGTTCCACCACCCCTTTCCCGGGTTCTCTCTACCTCCCACCCACACTTTGCTACTACCCGCCACCCCTTGCCTGACCTGAAGGGACTTGGGCTAAGGGTCGGTGTGTGTGTGTGGCTGTTTTTGTGAGCTGACCGTCTTACCTGTCCCAACTGCAGTTCACCCTGTGGTCGCCCAGTCACCGGGTGCCACAAGTACAGGGTCTATTATTTTAACAGGGGGGAGGAAACAAGAGGATTCAGAAGCGGTTGACTACTAGTTGAAAGCCCCTTTAAGCTTGAGCGTCTTATTAGAGATTTTCCAGTAGGGTTTAGAACCTTCAGGTTACCCCCTACTTGTAGTAGATGTCCTTTGTATGGCACCTTAGTGCAGGCAAGTACTGCATGTGCCAGTGATATTACTGGATGACGCACCCGCTGGGTAGGTTCACTTATGCAGGACTATTCATAGAGCAGGTACAATCACCAGCCCAATTAATTATTCTCATTTTCCGCCCCGGTAAATAAGCCGTGACTGCATTAGGCGCCTGTTCTAAACAGGAAGAGAACACAACTATAATAAGAACTTCATACGAAATGGGATTTTATAAAAGCCTTAAAACAGCTGGAACGCAGCATCCAAACATTTCATTTGTGACTCCAGCTCTGTCGCTCTCTGATTTATTACCGATATTGCCCAGCATTACTATCGGCGGAAGTCTAGTTAAATGGAATAAGGAGGAGAGGGGGAGAAAGCATCTGAAGTCCTTTCCCAGGACACTAATTACAATGACGTCTTCATAAATTAATGCCGCCATTATTGAGTATCTTAAAATAAGAGCTGGTAAGAGTTATTAATGCCGTGTAGGATCCAGCAGTGAAAGTCACGCTGGGGAAACAGTGGGTGTAATTACAGGTGCGCAGAGCACAAAGCATGCTGGGACTTTCAGAGCGACAATAGGGAACCATGACTGAACCTGAGCAATAAGGAGCCATAATGAAATGTGATAATTGATAGACTGTTTAAATAGGATGATTGATATGATATACAGCCAGCCCGGGATGGAACTATTATAAAGCCCATTTATGAATCACTCGGTGGGAAGGCAGTGATTCATGTCACCTCATTGTTCTTCTCATTATACCCTATCTGCTGTAGTTACAGAGAATATAATCCCTTCTGAATAAATGGTGGCATGTGGTGAAGCCTTTATAGTAAAGCATACAGGGCATACATGTATAACCCTACATAATGTAAGCGATTGTATCATGTCATTAGAAAAAAACTACTTTTTTTTCAGAAATAGTGCCACTTGTGGCTACAGGTTGTAAGTGGTATTACAGGTCATTTAGATACAGCCAAAGGCTGGAGTCACACGAGCCAATGAAAACTCTGACTGATTGTCATCCATTAGAGTAGGACGAGTTAAATACCTTTGCTATACCATATGTCAAGCAAATGTGCAATTTTTATCTTGCCTAGTAATCATCTGCAATATGTTTTTTTCTCAGCAACTATTTTTTATTTACAGAACTATTTACAGTGTTCTATGTTCTATGTGGGCGAGGCATCAGGCCTCCTTCATACATTGGTATAAGACACGTACATGAAAAAATGTCGCCGCGGTCATCAGTGTTTTGGATCAGTGTCATCTGTGTGTCATCCATGTGTCATCAGTGTGTCATCCGTGCATCATTTGTGTGTCCTCAGTGTATCATCAGTGTACCTTCAGTGTCTCAGGTGTGTGATCAGTATATCTTCTGAGTGTCATCTGTGTATCATCAGTATGTCATCCATATATCATCATTGTATCATCCATGTGTCATCCATGTATCATCAGTGTGTCATCCATGTATCATCAGTGTGTCATCGGAGTGTCACCCGTGTACCTGCACCTCCAGTGATGTATGTTCCCCCGTGTTGTTTGTGCCCCTCTGTGATGTCTGTGCCCCCTTGTGCTGTTTGTGCACCCCTAGGGATGTCTGTGCCCTTCAGTCATGTCTGTGCCGCACCATTGGTGTCTCTGCCCCCTCCAGTGTTGTCTGTGCCCCCTCCAGTGATGTCTGTGCCCCTCTCCTGTGATGTATGTGCCCCATTGTGCTGTTTGTGCACCTCTAAGGATGTCTGTGCCCTTCAGTCATGTCTGTGCCCCTCCAGTAGTGTCATTGCCCCTTCCATTAGAGTCTCTGCCCCTTCCAGTGATGTCTGTGCCCCTATCCAGTGATTTATGTGCCCCCTTGTGCTGTTTGTGCACCCCTAGTGATGTCTGTGCCCTCCAGTTTTGTCTGTGCCCCCTCCAGTGATGTTTGTGACTCTCTCCTGTGATGTATGTGCCCCATTGTGCTGTTTGCGCACGCCTAGGGATGTCTGTGCCCTTCAGTCATGCCTGTGCCCCTCCAGTAGTGTCTCTGCCCCTTCCACTAGTGTCTCTGCCCCCTCCAGTGATGTCTGTGCCCCCTCCAGTGATGTTTGTGTCCTCCAGTGATGCATGTCCTGCCATGTGTTGTCTGTGCCCCCTAACAATGTCTGTGCCACCCAGTGATGTCTGAGACTGTCCTCTAGGCCAATACAAACATGAAAAAGCAGTTGAGAAGCAGCAAGATGCATATCTACTAACATTACAGCCGTACCAGAGAGAAGCAGCTCCAGCCAATACAGTAGGGGTGAGTTAGTTAATTTTTTGACCAAATACAGTAGGATAATTTTCAAGGTAATAATTTTGTGCGTCCCTCGAATGGTGGTAAAAATATCCAAATTTCCAAAAGTTTCCCCACCCCCGCTTTAGAGGTAATATGCGATTCTCAGTATCCAATGATCTGCATTCGGTCTTTGGTGCTTAACCTGCAAAGTTTGCTCTTCGGTACTTGTCCATTGGCATCTGGTTTTTGGTACTTACCGGCAAAGACGTGTCTTTGATGCTTGATTGTCGGTGCATGGTTTTCGATACCTGACCGGCAAAGTCTGGTCTTCAGTCCTTGACCATTGGCATCCGGTTTTCCTTTGGGGCCAGTATACAATTGGTACAGAAAGTATTCAGACCCCTTTAAATTTTTCACTCTTTGTTTCATTGCAGCCATTTGGTAAGTTCATTTTTTTTCTCATTAATGTACACTCTGCACCCCATCTTGACAAAAAAACAAAAATGTAGAAATTTTTGCAAATTTATTATAAAACAAAACCCTGAAATATCACATGGTCTTAAGTAGTTAGACGCTTTGGTCAGACACTCATATTTACGTCCCATGTTGTCCATTTCCTTGTGATCCTTCTTAAGATGGTTATACTCCTTCATTGGAGTCCAGCTGAGTTTAATTAAACTGATAGGACTTGATTTGGAAAGGCACACACCTTTCTATATAAAACCTCACAGCTCACAGTGCATGTCAGACCAAATTAGAATCATGAGGTCAAACAAACTGCCCAAGGAGCTGAGAAACAGAATTGTGGCAAGGCACTGATCTGGCCAAGGTTACAAAAGAATTTCTGCAGTACTCAAGGTTCCTAAGAGCACAGAGGCCTCCATAATCCTTAAATGGAAGATGTTTGGGCCTACCAGAAGTCTTCCTACACCTGGCTGTCCAACAAAACTGAGCAATCATGGGAGAAGAGCCTTGATGAGGGAGGTAAAGAAGAACCTCAATATCGCGGATTCTTTACTGTTAGAGCAGTGAGACTATGGAACTCTCTGCCACATGATGTTGTAATGAGTGAGTCACTACTAACATTTAAGAAGGGCCTGGATGCCTTTCTTGAAAACTATAATATTACCGGTTATATATACTAGATTCTTGATCCAGAGAACTAGTCTGGAGTCAAGAAGGAATTTTTTTTCCCCAATGAGGAGCTTAGTTTTACTGCATGTTTTTTTTTTTTTGTGCCTTCCTTTGGATCAACATGTTAGGCTATGGGTTGAACTAGATGGAATTAAAGTCTTCCTTCAACTCTAAAAAAAACTATGTTACTAAAAAAAACTAAAAAAAACTATGCTACTGTGGCAGGGCTCCAGACATGCAGTAGGGAGATGAGAGAACGTTCCACAAAGTCAACTATCATTGCAGCCGCAGCCCTCCATGTGTCGGGCCTTTATGGCTCAACGGAAGACTCTCCTCAGTGCAAGACATATAAAGGCCCGCATAGAGTTTGCAAAAAAGCACATGAAGGATCCCCAGACTATGGCTGGTTTCACACTGCAGTTTCTTCCCTGATCAGGTTCGATCAGGTTTGTGTGCCAAAACCAGGAAAGGAACCAGGAGAGGAACTTGCAAAGAAAAACTATAATTGGAAGATTGACACCTGTTCTGAGTTTTAGAGACACTCCTGGTTTTGACACAAACCTGATCTAACCTGATCAGGGAAAAAACTGCAGTGTGAAACCAGCCTATGAGAAATAAAATTCTCTGGTCTGATGAGACAGAGATAAAATTTTTTGGTCTTAATAATTCTAAGGCTAGGGCCACACTTGGGAGGCTGCATCCAGTAACTGGATGCATTACTGGATCCACTTTTTCCCCTTGTCTGTTTTGAGGCATTATTACCAGATCAGGTACTGGATGGTACATATATGTACCATCCGGTACTGGATCAGGTTCCCATAGGGTCCCATAGTAAAAAAAACTGATCAGGTTTTGCTAAAAGGCCAAAAAACATTGCAGACCCTATTAAAACCTGACTTCTCAAAAACTGGATCCAGTAGACGGAGTGCACTTTGGCAAACAATTGTTAACATTGGAGTCTATGGGCCAGGTATTTTATCAGGTTTTCAGGATGAAAAACAGGATCCAGTAGCAGGATTGCAAAGTGAAGTGTGGCCCTAGCCTAAGCGGTATGTGTGGAGGAAACCATGCACTGCTCATCACTTGCCCAATACCATTCAAACAGTGAAACATGGTGGTTGTAGCATCATGTTATGGGGGTGTTTTCCAGTTGCAGCGAGAGGACAACTGGTTGCAAATGAAGGAAACATGAATGTGGACAAGAACAGAGATATCCTGGATGAAAACCTCTTCCTGAGTGCTCTGGACCTCAGAGATGGCCGAAGGTTCACTTTCGAACAAGACAATGTCCCTATGCACACAGCTAAAATAACAAAGGAGTGGAGGCAGAACAACTCTGTGACTATTCTTGACTGGCCCAGCCAGAGTCCTGACCTACACTCAATTGAACATCTCTGGAGAGACCTGAAAATGGCTGTCCACCAACGTTCACCATCCAACCTGACGGAACTGGAGAGGATCCGCAAGGAAGAATTGCAGAGGATCCCCAAATCCAGGGGGAAAACTGCATCATTCCCAAGAAGACTCATGGCTGTACTAGCTCAAAAGGTGCTTCTACTCAATACTGAGCAAAGGGACTGAATACTTATGACCATGTGATATTTCAATTTTTCTTTTGTAATCAATTTGCAAAAATATATACATTTCAGTTTTTTTTCAGTCAAGATGGGGTGCAGAGTGTACATTAATGAGACAAAAATGAACTTTTTTGAATTTACCAAATGGCTGCAATGAAACAAAGAGTGAAAAATTGAAAGGGGTATGAATACTTTCCGTATCCACTGTACTTTCTCACTTAGTTCCTAGCTTTCATTCTGGATCAGGAGATGGCGATGTTCTCCCTCAGACACTGCAAGGTCTTAGCTAAGTGTGTCTTCTGATATTTCTATTCCCTAAGGCTACTTTCACACTTCGATATTTCTAAATCCGATGCTGTCCGATGAAAATCGGACAGCATCGGATCCAAACTGATCCCTGCAATCGGATGCCAAATAGGCATCCGAATCCGACTTTTTGCAGGATCAGTTTGGGCTGTCACCTAACTCCCCCTCCTCTCTCCCTCCTGTCATCTTGCTGTCTCCCTGGTGTCCCCCTACTGTCCCCCTGCTGCCCCCCTGTTTTGCCCTAGTGTCCCCCTACTGTCCCCCTGCTTTCCCCCTACTCTCTCCCTACTGTCCCCTGTTTTACCCTAGTGTCCCCCTACTGTCCCCCTGTTGTCCCCCTGTTTTACCCTAGTGTCCCCCCTACTGTCCCCTCTCCTGTCCCCTCTGCTGTCATTTCAACATAACAAATCTTTATTCTCACCTTCCTGCGCTCCCTCTGCGTCTCCATCAGCTTCCGATCGGGTGTACAGGACCTGTGATGATGTCAGAAGTGTCAGCGGTTACCGCGGTAACCGGTTATGTGACCCGATCAGCTGATCGGGTTCTGACATCATCACAGGTCCTGTTACCGAGCGGCTGCAAGATGGAGACGCCGAGGGAGAGCTGGAAGTTGACAATAAAGATTTTTTTATTTTAAACACTTGATTTAACTTATATTTAACTTCTGCAATGTATGTATATACATTGTAGAAGTTAAATTAGGCGGCACACAATAGTTTTAGTGCACTGAGCATGTACTGAGCATGCTCAGTACACTAAAATCGGGTCCGAGGAGACATCAGATGTTTCCTCGGACCCTGCTCCATAGGGCCCCATGTTAAAGAGATCGGATCGGATAGGATGTGCACTAAATGCCATCCGATTTGGTCCGATCCGATCTTTTCCGATTTTATTTTCGGTGCAAAAATCGGAGCATGCTCCGATTTTTGCACTGATAAAAACATCAGACAGAATCGGATCGGACCAAATCGGATGGCATTTAGTGCACATCCGATTCGGTCCGATGCCCATAGGGCTGCATGGGGCCAAATTCGGATCCGATGCTGTCCGATTTTGATCGGACAGCATCGGATTTGAAAAATCTGTAGTGTGAAACCAGCCTTACACAGAGAAATGTCAGGCCCCTGCACTGCAATACACACTACCGGACAATGAAAGGCTGGCAACTCGCCTTATACATTACCATAGCAGGCACGCTGATATCAGTTACTACTCTGCCAGCTACAGAGGTGTATGTCGTGGGACGTGGGAAGTGAGGAAGGGGAGTAGTAGTAGTTTTTTGGAGGGTTTTATGCGTTAGAGACAGAACAGGGAACATAGAGTTAGGTCCAGAACTATTTGGACAGTAATACATGTTTTGCCATTTTAGCTATTTACCAAAACATATTCCAGATACAGTTACATAATCAATAAGGGCTTAAAGTGCAGACTCTTGTCTTTAATTTGAGGGTGTTCATTTTTTAATTGGAGTAAGGGTCCAGGAATCACAGCTCTTTAATACATAGCTGCATCTTTTTCAAGGGACCAAAAGTAATTGGATGATTATTTCAACAGCCCTTAAAGGGAACCTGTTACCCACCATGGCCTATGAAGGTAAAAGAGCCACCTTCAGCAGCACTAAGGTTGCGTTCTATGAAGGTGGCTCTTATGTGTAATGTCCCCAGGGACACTGAAATAATGAGTTTTATAAATCTAGCTCAATACCTGCACTTGGACCGGTGGGTGTGTGCTTTAGCGAGCTCTCAACCGCCTGCCTGGTGTCCATCATCCCACCTCTGGGCTCCGGGTGCTGCCTCCTCTCAGCTCCTTATGTCCTCGGCGCCTGCGCCGTGCAATCATGTCTCAGGCATGTGTGTGCACTGCCCGACAAGTGAGGTCACATGATCTCCTCACTTCGCGCCTGCGTATAGTGGATCCCCCAGATCCTGGCCCTGCAGTGTATTATGATGTATTCACACCGTGGGGCTGGGGCCTCCACTTTACGCAGGTGTGATGTGAGGAGATTATGTGATCTCAGTTATCGGGCAGTGCACACTGTGCTTCCCAAAGGAAAGAGTCACAGGGTTCGTGCACAAAACCAATTATATCAGACAAGTGCAATGTGTGGTTTTCATGGATAGCACTTGTACCCATGATATTCTATGAAACTGTGCACAAATCTGATTGCTTCTTCTTAGGCTGGTTTCACACTGCAGTTTTTCAGCATCCCTGTGAATCTGGAATAAACTGGATGCACCTGCATCAGTTTTTGGCCCCATTGACTTTCGATGGGGCCAGAGACACTTGCGGGTGCATCCAGTTGTGTCCAGCTTGCCCTGGATCCAGGTGAATGCAGGTGTCACAGGTTTTTAGAGGAACAAAATCTGCATCTTGCGGTGATTTGGTGTAAATGAAAAATATGTGAACCCCCTGATCCACCCAAATCCAGGGCACAACAGGTTTAATATGAATGGGGGTCTATGAGACACAGATTGATCTGGATTCTGGATCCCGATGGATCTGTATTTCCAGTCCATGTGCTATTAACTGCGTAGAACCACCATCGGATCCCTGTCAAATATGCAACCGGATGTTCCTGCACGGGGTGTGAGTGCCTCCGGTTTCAGGGTTAGTTCTAATCCTGGTTTATCTTTTTACCAAAAATGTTTTAATTATTTATTGAAGAACATATGTGATTTTAAATACTGATTATTGTGTTTTAATGTATTTTTAATGTATTGTAATCAATGTAATGGGCATTTTTATACGTTTGACTTATAGTGGGCGTTTTCACCAGAAGTGATGTCAGAGGGGGTGGAGCTTCATTTTTTTGTGATTTTTTTTTATTGTTCCTGTGTGTATATATAACTGGATGTGCTGTTGAATCTTGATGCTCTGATGAAGTGGCCTGTTTGCCACGAAACGTGTAGGCTGAATAAACAGAGCGTGTGTGTTACTCTGTTACACTTATTGTGGTCAGCGCGGCTTCTATCCATCCGGTTCTAATTTCTCCAAGTGGATCCTTACTTTTTGACGCGAGCCTGCTGCGACCATACGTGCTTGTCCAAGGGAGTTGTGACTAGTGATGGGCGAATCCTAAATTACTCGGAATCGCTTGACTCTAGCGAGTCCGAGCCCGGGACTCGCTACTCGTTGCGAGTCTAGCGAGTCCAATGTTAATGAATGGGGAAGCGAGTAATAGCGAGTAGTGTGAGATTTACAAATCGCAGATGTGTCTCGGAAGCTTCAGCCTGAAGCAATCCTGGTTTTATCATTTATTTGCATTGGACTCGTTTACTTTGCAACTGTAATCGCTGGGAAACTCGCACAGATAAGAGTCCTGTCTGCTCAGTGTGCTGGCTGCCACAGCTCCAGGGTCCTAGAGCCTGCCTGCTGCCTGATGTAGCAGTGCTGAGATTGTTCTCAGTCTGCTCATTCCCTGTGCATAGACATCTATATCTATGCACAGGGATGAGCAGAGAGGACATCGCGTTTTGGACTGCGTCGGACGGAAGAGGATTTTTTTAAGTAAAGATGGAGTCTCTAATGGCTTTTTTTTTTATTTCTAATAAAAAATTTTCTCTGTGTTGTGTTTTTTTTAAAACAATTTAATAGAAATTCATGGCGGTCATGTCTAATATTGGCGTGACCGCCATAAGTTTCGGGCTTAGGGCCAGCTGATAATAGAAAGCTGGCCCTAACCTCTTTATTACCCAGCGTGCCACCGCCACCAGGGCCGCTGGAAGAGCGGGGTTCAGCGCCAGAGGATGGCGCTTCAATGAACGCGCCATCTTCTGGGGCGGCTGCGGGCTGCAATTTGCAGCGGGGGGTGCCCAGAAAGCTTGGGCATCCCTGCGCTGCGGATTCCAGCCCCCAGCTGCTTAGCTGTACCTGGCTAGAAATAGAAATTGCGCGGAGCCCCACGCATTGTTTTTTTATTATTTCATGAATTTCAGAGTCTCAGAGTCTCAGAGTCTCAGAGTCTGGGTAATAAAGGGGTTAATACCAGCTTTGTTATACAAGCTGGTATTAAGCCCGAGATTCTTAATGTCAGGCCACGTTTGACCCAGCCACTAAGAATCTCCAATAAAGGGTTAAAAAAACACAACACAGAGAAAAAAAAAGCCATTAGGGACTCCATCTTTAATTAAAAAAATCCTCTTCCGTCCGACGTAGTCCAAAACGCGATGTCCTCTCTGCTCATCCCCTGTGCATAGATATAGATGTCTATGCACAGGGAATGAGCAGACTGAGAACAATCTCAGCACTGCTACATCATCTCTGTGAGCAGGCGAGCTCTAGGACCCTGGAGCTGCACAGAGAAGACAGCTGGACTCGGCTCGCAATGTAACAGCAGGAGTTTCCCTGCTATCACTGGCACAGTAGCGAGTTTCCCTGCTATCACTGGCACAGTAGCGAGTTTCCCTGCTATCACTGGCACAGTAGCCGAGTCTAATGCAAACAATGGCAATCCTAGTTTTGTCAGCGCTTGCCAATGATTTGCATTGGACTCGTGCGAGTAAACGCTGGGAAACTCGCAGAGTACCGAGTCCTGCGAGTCCCTTACTACTCGCCGAGTAACGAGTCCTAGCGAGTAGATTCGCCTATCCCTAGTTGTGACCATTCACAACCAGACCAGGTGAGTCTGTACTGTGGGAGTCCGTGTGACCATCAAACCAGAAGGTATTACTCTACGTGCGCTTCTTTTCTTTCTTATTTGCAAAAAACGCTAGTGTGAAACCAACCTTACTTAGTGGATCGGGAAAAAAACGTGACATGGCGGATTTTGTTCCCAGTGTCAAATCAATACAAGTTTATAGGTCCATGAAAAACATTGGAACACACTCGAATGACATCTGAGTGCAGTCCAATTTTCATGCACTGAGATAATGGAGAATGTGGAGAAACTTTTTTTGGATAGCGGAAAAAATGGTCATGAGCACCATTTGTAGGACACCTTGTCATTTTATGCAGCATTGTAAATCCATCTATATGGCAGGAGCTCCTTTAGTAACTTATACACAGTCAGATGCCAGTGCACCATCTTGCTGAAAGAAGTAGAAATTGTTACCATTTCAAAGTGCATTTGTTAGTAGGCAGATCCAAATACAATTTGTGTTAGAAAGCATGCGGCACACTGACAACACTGTGACTTTGATCACATTCCAATCCTCACCTACTGCACTGCTATGTGGTGAGCACTGTACAGGATTTCACAGCCTTCCAGTAGTGGGCTGAGTGCAAGGAGATCTTCATGGATAGAAAATACACTTATTTAGCTATTAAATTATGTGCAATCAATATTTTAATAAGCCTATTTTAATAATAGATTTAGATTTTATAATTACTTGAAATCAAGGATTATGGTATTTTTGTGGTCATCATCTACTTATAAAATGAAGATAGTGCGTAAATTGGCCAATTCATGTGTACTCACCAGCCATGACAAGGCTGTCATACTTGGCTGAGCTCCTCCTATCAGCTGTTTTTAATTAGTACTACATCCTACCTACCCTTTAAATTTGTATGGTTTTAGCCTGGGAAAGGCATGTTTCATAAATATGACTTTTAATTCCTACTAGTAGAGAATGCTCGTCTTTTCGTGGCTGGAGAACACACATGAATTGGCCAATTTAGTGCGCCAATTACCTTTTATAAGTATATTCAATATAGCAGTTATATAGTCCACTTTTCACATATTCAATATTTGCATATATCTTAACTAGGGATGAGTGAGTACTGAAATATTTGGATTCACTATACTCGTAACGAGTAGGTCCCGATACTCGGTACTCGTTACGAGTATAGCGAGTACAATGTAAGTCAATAGGGAAGCGAGTAATGCGAGTAATTTCTCATCTGCTGGACCCTATAAAGAGGTCTGGCAGCAGAGGAAAAGGCTGCAATAGCCAAATGATTGTTTAAAAACTTGGTTTATATGTCCCCCATTCTGATATATATGTCCCCCATTCGGGTCCCTTTTCCTGGTAAATATGTTTTCCATTCTTGTATATATGTACCCCATCCTAGGCCCCATCCTGGTATGTATGTCCTCATCCTGAGCCTCTCCTGATATATGTCTATATCCTGGTATATATGTCCCCCGTCCTGGTAAATATGTCCTTATCCTGGGCCCCATCTTAGTATATATGCCCTTATCCTGGGCCTCTTCCTGGTATATATGTCCCAATCCTGGGCCCCTTTTTGGTATATATAGTGCCCATTCTGCCTTGAACAGATAGACCCCAAAAGCATTCTACTCACCTTTCCTAGTACCCATATTGAGCAGCTCTTTTGTAGCTGGAGCAGTGGCTGGCAGCTAACGTTGCATGCCTGCCAGTGGCGTAACTTGAAGCTCAAGGGCCCCGATGCAAAAGCTCCAAAGGGGCCCCCAATTATTGCAAATCTTTAATAGCAATATTCTTTTTCTATAGACCAAAGGGAGTTTTGGGCCCCCTAGGCTCCGAGTCCCAGCTGTGATTGCAACCCCTGCACCTGTTGTAGTTACGCCCCTGATGACTGCTATGCTCATGACATCACTGCGATGCACCCCGGGTCATGGGCTCACCGCCTCTGCTTGGCTGGTGGCATGTATTGCAGGGACCCCATGTGCTTCTGCGTAGCCCAGTCCTGGTTGTGACCTTGGCATGTATGATCGTTGCGCCCCTTGATGGGTGGATAGATAGTTTCTTTGGACTTAGTATCCACTCATATTACCCTGTGATTATGAACACAATATTATATATGTACTGTATTTATATATACACATATATGCTCAGTTTGCTTCTTTGTGTGCTAGAAGATAAAATGCAGTATTTGTTTGGAGCACAGTGGATGGTGCGACAATGACGGAGCTCAGGAATCTGTCTTCAAAGCCTCATAATCCAGCAGCCTCGACTTTTCTGCTGGTGTCTCATCAGTCCCAGAATCAGTAAATATTCCCAATGTGGCATCCCGGTGACGCTCCCTCATCTCTCTTTGCTCTTTATTACCTTTCAATGACTTAAGCCCCAGCACCGAATAACTTCATCAAGGTGTCAGGTTAAACAGATTTGTCCCTCTAATGGTGCCTCTCACAGGTCCCTAATGAAAATTATTGATTGCTTTAGATTAGCTGCAGATTTATGAGCAGGGAACGGATCCGACTGTCGCCTGGATTCTAGGCAGTCTGGTAGTGGGGAGGTCTGTCCGGGACAAGTGCAGGGAAGCTGCTTTGGCACAGACACTGTGTACAATTTAAGGTGAGACGTCTTGAATGTCTCTCAATGGATGATTATGCTCAAGGTCATTTAGGTGGCACATTGCCATCATGTTTTGTAGACAAGGCCATATCAATCGACCAAAACACCCTTTACAACCCTATCCGTACCATACACAGACATCACAATATTCATTGCAATTAACCCTTAATAAAATGTAAAAATACCTGATCACGGTTCAAAGAATACCATACTCAAGGATCCCTAACACCCTATTTCCTTTGGAAAGAACCCAAAACACTAAGTTGGCGCAGAATGTTATTGGCTGCCAATTCTTTGCAATAACGGACATGGACATGGCAGGATAGAATTAAAACTGGTTTACTTATAATGAAGCATAAAAGAATAACAGTTCAAGTTAATGCATCTTGGGCACAATTCTTGGTGGTTATGCTTAAACTATGAGGCACTGAGTTTGGTAGTTAAAACAGCAGGAAATGTTTCTTAGCTTGGAGGTTAAAATACTATACAGTGACATAAAGTTTGGCGGTGAAGGTTCTCTTTCACAATATCAGTCCATAATGTAACTCAAAGATGAAGGCCCGGACAGAACTAGGAAACACCATCTCCATAGAGGTCTCCAGATACAAGCTACACTTTGCTGTCTCAGGCCACAGTAGAGCTCATCATCACAGGACAGTCAATGAAGTAGGAAATGTTTTAACTTTAGTTTTTTCCTAGTATGAACAGTTGGAGGAGATTATGGCTTCAATACTTTTACACTACTTAAAAACTTAAAGGACACAAATAAGTGTGGAGCCCACTGGGACGTGGCACTCGGTACTGGACCGGGGTACTGCTGGGGATGTCACGGAGGTCCTGGTCCGGATCGTGTCCTGGGTTCTCACAAGTAAAAGGGGATATTTACAAGGATAAAGGTTGTCGTGATGCCACCCACAGTTTGTGGTCAATAATGGGACCACCGTTGCAGCGCTGCTCTGCGAGGAGGATGGATGGATGGGCTGCAGCCAGATGGATGAGCACGCCGTGGGTCGGGCTGCTCCTGACAGGATAAAAGGTATTTTAAGCAGTTCTGGATACCTGGAATCAAGCACGGACACGCAGTCAGGGTTCACCGGGTTTACTTGTCAGCTTCTTCACAGTTAACAACAGTTCACAGTGCAATTCAGTTCTTAACAGTTCACAGTCAATTCACTTCGGTTACACTAAACCCACTGCAGCCAGGCTATCCTTCTAAGACCCCTCACTCCTTCTAAGTCCTTCCAGGCTGTGGTTTCTCTCTCTAAAGTGTCTCCAGATAGTATAGCGGCAGCTCGGACCCCTTTGGGTCCTCGTGGTTGCTGCTGTGCTTCCTATCCTTGGTGTGGGAACTTCAACCTGGAGTTAGAGCTCCCCGTCGGTTAATCTGGGAATCTGGTATATAATCTCTGTTTTCCTCATAGCCGACACTCTGGTGTGTGCCTAGTCTGCAGTAACCCTTTCTTGCAAGGCGTTACCAGACTCCTTCTCACCCGTGTGACTCCAGCTTCAATAGGGGAAGACTACTCTGCCTGTAGTTGGTCGGTGCTGCCGTGCCCCTCGGACCCAGTGCTGCTGGTTCAGTCTCTGTCCTCACACTCCCCTGGGATGCCGGCTATTGACGAGCTTTCTCTCCATGATTTCTGTGACTCTGTGGATTCTGCGTCTCCATCAAGCCCAACCCCACCGGGATGTGTCTCCGTCTTTCTGATGTCTGTTCTGCTCAGTTCACTCTGGCCTCCTGTGTCTTTACAGCTCAGCCTTCCTTGGCCTACTAACTCCTTCCTCCTCCTCTTCCTCTATTTGTACCTTCTGTCACCTGACCTACATGCGTTCCCACCCACTTTCCTCTAAACCCACCACCCCTTGCCCGCCTAGAGTTCCGGGCTCGGGTTGGGTGCTGCCTCCTAGTGGTGTGTGGGATGTCCGTGAGGGTGTTTAGTGTATAAACCGTCTAACCTTCTACCTGGCTGCAGTTCCCTATGTGGCCACCCTGGTCGCAGGGGCGCCACATAAGCATCACAGTATAAATCAAAGTCAAATATAACATGGTCTTTACAGATGTGAACTAGTGATTAGCGGACCCATTGATATTTGGGTTCGCCTAATCCGCACAGGCTAAAAAAAAGTCGGGTTCAGGAATTGAACTTGACTCAAACCTGACCCCAGATAATAAACCCCATTCATGTCAATGTGGATGGGAAGGTTTAGGTTGTAAAATGATGGCAGTACAGGCTAGGGGACTACAAAAGGAAGCTAAATATGAGCAAAAGCAGGACAGTTATAGTTGCTGTGTTTCCCAGAAGATAAGACCGCTGTCAGACTCTTTTCCTGGCCCGCTCATTAAGCCTCATAAATATTCATTGACCACCCTCAATGCCAAAGTCTGTGATTGGTTGCAGACTTCTATACAAGCCCTACGCTCTCTGTGTCAGTGACTGTGATTGGATGCAGATGAATTTGCTGTATAGTAATGTAAAAATAAATAAATGATGAAAAAAAATTGATGTGGGCTCCTGCCCTAATTTTGAAAAGCGTGAGTAAAACAGCAGCTACAGACTGTAACCCCCAGTGGTGAGCTTTACTGTGGCTGTTTATCAAAAACAAACGGGATTCCATAATTTAAAAAAAATAGGAGTGCCCCCCCCCCATTATTAACAATCATACACGGTAAAGTGCACAGCAAAGTACTGGTATTTTCATCCTGGGGAGGCCCATGGTCTAATGGATACGCCAAATTCAGAGGAGGCTGTGGGCTGGGCTGCTATTTTCACCCTGCTGAGCCAATAACCATGAGCCTCCCCGGTTGGAGAATACTAACCACCTGCCTTGTGCTTTATCTGCTCTGGTTATCAAAAACAGGGGGAACCCACACCATTTTTTTTTTTAAATATAGGATCTCCTCTATTGTTGATTAACAGCCATGGTAAAGATTACCGCGGGGGGTTGCAGCCTGCAGCTGCTTGTTTACCTGTTTTTATTATCATGAAATGAAAAAACAGATGAGGCGCAATGAGAGTTACCTATGTGACATGAATTTTATCGTGTTTTTTTTATACATATCTCCTCACCTTCCTATGTTGTGCGCCTCCGCACAACATCAGTTATCGCCTGAACTCCGGGCACCGCTCTCCCCCACAGCCGTCGCTCTGGCGCCCTCCCGGAGGCGACCGTCACGTGACCCGTAATTCGGATATACATTACCGCAGGTCCTTCTCTTGTTGATCTTAGTTGTCTAGTAACAGGTCCTTCGGCTTGGTAAGTATCCAGCGCACTTAATCTTCCTCCTCCCGCAGCAGCTCCTACCAGCTCCCCGTCTGGGGGTCCATGAATTTTATCGTGGGTTTTTTTTATATACCACTTTTGTAGTTGTAATAATGTTCTTATTATCAAACATAGAGCAGAAACCCACAACATTTTTTTTTACAGTGGTTCTGGCCAATGATAGCCATGCCAATACTTGATACAGCTGTGATGGGGCCATAAGTGCCCAAAGCGGAAGAGCTGGCTTATTGGCTGCTCTGCGGCCTTTCAACAAGCTTTATTCGGATGACAAGCCTTAACACGATGTGGACATACAATGAAAAGTCCATGTTCGGGATTCTATACCAGACACAATTTATTTGGTAGGAACCCCCAACTTTACAGTTTCGGATCGCTTATCCCTAAAGTGAACAGGTTCATACATGAAATTCAGTGGTACACTGCCTACGTTTAGGTATCGTAAAGAAATCCCCAGAGCCATTTTCAGTCAGACCTTGCACTGGTGCAGTGGATCCTAGATTCTTTTTCGTACAGGAAAATGTCCAGACTCATATGGCCAGAGTGTGCAGGTAGCTATTAGAAGACGAAGGCATTCATGCCACTGACTAGCACTCCTGGTCCCAGGTCTGAATACAATTGATAACCCCTGCAGAATTATGTATAAGACTTTTATTCAGAGCTAAAGAAATGGACTGTCCAGGAGCTCACTGGTGCCCTGATCCGGGCTCTTGGGGAACAGCTATTCTCCTTGTGGAGAGTATCCTGCCAGCTGGCAGTGAGGAGACTTAAAACCGCAATGCTTCCCTGGGAAATTGCATATGCAAATTGTCACTTCAGTGAGGAAGTAGACAAGCTCTACTGCCGCCTAATAAAGGTAGAAATCCTAAAAGTCATAATTGACTCTTTAATAAGTCTTTTAATATGACCTGGGATTTGTGCCAGATCAGAACCCCAAACTGCAGATACTGCGTTTCGGGGGAAATTGCATATACAATTTCCCAGAGGAGCATTGCGGCTTTAAGTCTCCTCTGGCAGAATACTCTCCACAAGAATAGCTGTTCCCCCAGATCTGATCTTAGCCTTTCATACAGCCAGATCAGAATCCCACACACTGCACTGATGAGGGGCAATCACCCCGAAACACAGCATAAGCAGTTTGGGGTTCTGATCTGGCACAAATCCTAAGTCATATTGAAAGTATTGTTAAAGAGTCAATTATGACTTTCAGGATTGCTACCTTTCTTAGGTGGCGCTAGAGTTTGACTACTTCCTCACTGAAGTGACAATTTGCATTGAAAAGAGCTTAAACATCACATCTTGAACCCTCAGCTTGCTTTAAATCTTTTTCTGGGAAAGACCTTGCTGATGAAGTATAACTACCTTGTGTCTTGGTCCTGTGCTCAGTCTTGCCATGACGTATGACCTCTGACATGAAACTGTCTTCTATAACCTCACCTTTGTAGCAGTTTGATTGTTCCTTACTCAGTTTTAAGCCTCCTTTATGGTTGTTTCATTTATAGACTGTGTTTTCACCTACATATGAAAATGATTATTATCACTTTTTGGTACTAGTTACTCATTTAATTATAATCTTATAACATTCCAGACTTTGTGCAAGTGTACCCAGAAGAATTGATGCTCTTTGAAGGCAAAGGGCGGTCACACTAAATATTAATTACGGTATATTTACATTTCTCTTTTAGTTATTTACTTTACATTTGATTTAATAAACATAAATTAACACTTCTAACTTTATACTTAGCTTTATACTAAAGTATAAAGTTATCATCTATCAATAGATAAAGGATAACTTGACATATTGGGAATAACCCTTTAATAAGACTTTCTCTAACTAAATATTTATAGTATATCAACTAGATATAAGTCACTTATCTTGGCAATCATGACACTTGGTCTCCCCACTCCTGGAAGAAAGATGGTCACCATACTGAAATCTTTCTTTATGACACTGGTCTACCTCTACACTTGCAATGGAGGAGTAGGTACACTAGAAGCTAGGGTGATAATGAGATATGAGCCATGGCATAACAGAAGCCAACAAATATTTTGGGCTTTTTCTGTCATGAGTGTGTCTCACACTGGGGAATCCTATGGCGTGACTGGAACCGGAATGTCACAACGCCTTATTGATCGCAAGACTTCTACTAGTATTTGAGTGAATCTACTTTCTTTTAGTGCTGTAGAGGTTAAGGAATCTTTCCTATTTGGCTGTTCTTTGCAGCCTTACTCTCAGGTGTATTACTTTTGTTACCACTCCCCTCCGTTATAACTACTTATATAGCTTACCATCCGATGCCAGTTATAGAATTGATTTCTATACTGACTATTTTGGAAGGAGCCTGTATTTGGAAGAAGCTGAGGCGTTGTAATTATGGCAGCTGTGGAATTTAGCTGCAATGGAGAAGTTTGAAGTGTTTTTCCGTTTGTGTCTATTTCCTTCTTTCCGTGTTCATGTTTCATGATTGCAGGGGTGGGACTAGTGTCTTAGCTGGGCTGCAAACAAGCAAGGGTAAGTTCAGGGCCAGTCAGGGCCTAGGTTTTTGCTGGCAATGGGGGGGAAGGACCAGAATAGGGACATTAGGGAGTGTAGGGCACCGACTGAGTTCAAGGAAGTGACCCCTCACCCCTCTCACTATCACCAGGGCCTTCCTTCTACATCATTCCCTTGTGTTTCGCCGCATGTTGCACACCTGTATACTCCAGCGTATCATTGGCAAAATTATTCAGATAAAAGGCTACAAAACTGAACTTAATAATTGTCCTAAATAATAAAAAAATCTATCATCCACTGTAGTGAATTCCTAAATCAAGGGCATAAGCTAACTGTTGAGGTATGTATGGTAGGTGGAATAGGGGGTAAAGTCACAGATAGACCACCAAAACGTAAGCTTATGTAGTAATGACCTCCGATATCTGGACAGAAAGAGAAATGACCCTTTTTGTTGAAAACGGTGAAAATCTATATGACTTTATAAATGGAGGGAGGTCGAGTTTTCCTTCCTTTATTGCTTTTGCTGTACTGATAAATTAGGTCCATTTTTTTCTTTGTGGTTTAGAAGCTTAGACAATGTACTCGGCTATTCCCAAAGTCTCCGGACTGCCATCGGAGGATGCCGAGTCTATACAAGGATTTTGTCCTAATTACATCAACAAACAGTTTGGGGAAGGAAGGAGCATAAGAGATATCACTCGGAGCAGCGCCGCGCGTCATCTCGGCCGTGTTCAAATAGCTATAGTATGCTTTCATTCTAGGAACATGGTGATTAAATGTGGATTCTGTTACCACACTATATGCACGGACCTTTAAGGAGTCTCCAGAGATCTATAGACAGACCTGAAAGATGATATATTAGTCCGGAAACTGGTCTGAAAATAGAGGAATAGACTGGTTGTCTTAAAGGTACATTAATTCCTATATACTTTAATAGTGTTAGAAATTTGGAGAATTTCTGCATATTATGTACCTTGTTCACCTAAATACTGTATATAACTATTACCATACGATACTTCACAATGTATAATACAATATTAACCCATGGACCATGAGGTAACTCCGAAGTCATGAGATATAGCTCAGGATATAGTTCATAGGTCGTCTGGTGATAAAGTCCTTTACCACAATTTATTAGAGAATGAGATATAGCGCATTGGCTATCTGGGAATTAAATAATAACTTTTAATAATACCAATTAAAAAGATGACTCTTAGACAAACACACATATATACAGTGAGAATTACACCCACAAACCAACAAATACACAGTCTCGGGATATCTCTGTCACACTCTGGTGGGCCACAATGTCCACGTGGTCCCACAGCAATGATCTACTATGGATCACACAAAAATGATACCCTTTGACTGTGTTGGGTCACCCCACACGTGTTCATTTAGACCTGCTATATGAACATAAGAGGAGCGTATTTCTCACTTCCCTTAGGGCCCTTTCACATCAGCGTTTTTTGAAATTTGCGGCAGATGCGGTGAAAAAACCGCATCTGCCGCAATTACCGCATACCGGCTGCACTTGCGGCGCGGTTGCGGTAAACGCCATGCAAAGTATAGGCGTACTTGCGGCAGGTGCGGCTGACCGCGGTTTTTCTCGCGGCCGCACCTGCCGCAAGTGCAAAACCGCACTTGCCGCACCTGCCGCAAGTACGCCTATACTTTGCATGGCGTTTACCACAACCGGGCCGCAAGTGCAGCCGGTATGTGGTAATTGCGGCAGGTGCGGTTTTTTCACCGCATCTGCCGCAAATTTCAAAAAACGCTGATGTGAAAGGGCCCTTAACCAGACAATGGTTTACTATGGAACAGGTCAAAATACCTCCTGCAAAAAAACAAACTATAATTGGAACGATCTCACCGTGTTCTCGATGGGGTATCACCACTGCGTTCCTGAAGCATTTTTCGCAGACCAGTATGTTAGGGTAAAGGAGTAGACATCTGCCCGGGCGAATCATGTCGGGAGGCACCTGAGCATCTGTATAGGGTAAGTGACAGCGAGGGATAGCTGTGGACAGCCCTTGTTAGGGCGGGAGTAAGAAAACGAGGCAGCAGACTAGTCCCTGATAGGGCAAGCCCGCGGATGTTTATGTGGCACCCCCCACTGGTCGGGATGCCATGGAGGGCTACTGCACCAAAATAAGAGTGTGTAGTTTTCTGGTAACTAAGGGAACTGGGATGGTAAACAAGGGACCCTCACAACACCCATTCATACATACCCTAGAGTAGGGGACAGTGGGTGAACCCGCTGCAAGGAAGACACAGTCTCGTGGGAGGAGCCAGGTGAGTAGAAAAGTGTATGGGTGGGTTGACAGTTAGTTGGAGAGAGAGTAGTCAAGTGGATGGCGACACAGGGGAAGTTCTTTGTGACAGGACAGAGACCCTAGGGGCACCAGAAACTTCGGTTCACCAGAATCTGGACCCAGTAATGTCAACCAGAAGGGTCTGGTCCCAGGCAGAGGACCGGCTCTGAATACGGAGTTTAGCCCCGAGCCATTAAACCTGAGGCCCCAAGCTTCTTCCTGAAGCTGTGGCTGAAAGACCCAGCATATACCTCGAAAAGGCACATAGAACTAGTATCAGGGGGACCTATAGGGGAGTCGCCCACCAAAAACCCGTGGGAGCTGGCTCGAGGCTCTGCGCGCGGAGGCTCTGCATTGTGGTGAGGAGAAGTTAAGAGCAGCGAAGGGACCGGCAGGGAACGGCAGGCACACCACCGAGAGTCCTTAGTAAATCATCCCGGTTCCCTGGTGACTAACCAGGCCAGAAAGACCCGAAAGACTGTATCATCTGTCTATCTACTTTACCAACTTGCAAGTAAACCACACCAGAGCTAATGACTGGTGTGTCGTACTTTATTTCCCTTGCCTGAGGGGCCGTACACTGCTGCATTGAAAGGACAAGTGATAAACCCGTGTGGTTAGCTGCTTCCCTATGTAAAAACTATTACAACTGCCCTGGGGATCCCGCTCCATGTATGGGGAGCGTAACTATCTGGCTGCACTACCATCACCCCAGAGGTCTGACCTGCAGCCCCAGTACCCATACCAAAACCATAGGTGGCATCACAAACTACTTTTATTTTTACTATTTTTACTGATTTTCAGCAACCACCAGGGCCATGGGACATTCCCGTGAATCAACGCCCGGAATCGAGTACCCCACGGCCATGGGGCGGGTCATCTACTCCTTTACCCTAACATACCAGTCTGCAAAAAACACTTGAGGAATGCAGTGGTGACACCCCATCGAGAACACGGTGAGATTGTTCCAATTATAGTTGTTTTTTGATGGAGATCCCAATGCTCTGACTTGCTGCGAAATTTCAACTTTCAGCCGAATCATCAACACTCGGGCATTGTGAGAAAATGGAAAGTTTATTTAGGTCATACATCAACATCCAAACATAGAGGATTGCAGGGACAAAGAAGTCACATAATAAAGTTTAAAAAGGAACTATAAAATGTGCATACAAACGATAGCACCTAACACTGCTCTATCTGCTGTTTTCACAAGATATTTTAACTACAACATGAGCCTGCAGCTGTTGTACTCTAGCAAGACACCCAGCAAGTTGTCCTGTAGATAGGTGCTATCTTGCTGAATTAGTAATAAGCCTTTAATACATATTGAATATTGGAATATAAACCTGATTTAATGAAGAAGCCATGAGATTAAAATCCCATTATTGGCATGGCACAATTTGAGGCTTATGAGCCCCAATGCAAAATCTCAACCATGGCTCCCAAGTATTTTGTTAGGGCCCCTTTTGCTTCAGGGTTGGATGTCACCAGAACCCCTGCACTTATGATAGCCAGACCTCTAGGCTAACTTGAATCTGTACACATGGTTACTCTCAATTCATCGATGCCCTTGGCACCATCAGAAACACAATTATAAACTTACCCCCACCTTAGCATCCCATGGACATTACATACCCATAAGCCAAAGTATGCATTATTTTGATGAATGGCATGAATATTTAATATTAACCCTTAAGACACACCAGAGCTTCTCAAACACTTCCTAAGCCTCCCATGTATTGACATATTAACCAACCCAATCATTTCAGGTTGAATTGTTATATTAGCTATTTCTCATTATCAGACACATAATGGTGGTTAATGATCACACGCTTACATCATTATTCCTTCTGAATATTTGCTTTGTCTACAAGGCTCCTCCTGAGCTCAGCCAAGAAAACAAAAGATTATTTTTGTATTATTTTTACTCCATCTTCTTATTTCCATGGCCGGTCCCAGTCTATGAATTGGACTCAATGCTCTGTACTCGATGCCAGGATCGGGTGGAGAACACGACATATGTATTTTGTTTACCATTTGGTCTATTACTATTGTAGATACTTTGCCGGCGATCATTTACAAAGGACGGACTCGGGGCCCAGCAGGCATCTTGTTTGTTGTTTTCACTACTTGTTTCTCAATATGCATAATTATTAGCTTTCTTACCGCACGCATTCATTTTCCTGATATCTACAGCTGCTCTGCTAAAGCGATTAGGAGCATTTTCTGTATTTAGTGATAAACAAACAGACGCATATGGCAGGATATACTCAGATAAAGGTACAAGACTTCATATATAGATGCAGATTTTACAACAATTGAAAGGCGTATTCCAGCTGTCAATATTTATCTACCCCGGAGATAAGTGATCAATATGGGATTGGTGGGCGTCTGGCTGCTGGAGCCCTTAATGATCACTTTAAAGGTGTTTTCCCGTGATCAAAGTTAATTTTAAAGTTGATTTTAATCAATAGATCTTAGAATAATAAAAATGTCCACAATTGGATGTATTTAAAATTTTGTTTTCCTGTGCTGAGATAGGCCAGGGTCACATTTGCGGTTGGACCCTGGCCTGCCGGATTCCGGTTTCAACTTAGCAATTTTTCCATCACCGCATAGCGTTTCCGCTATGCGGTGCTGGAAACCGCAGTCCCTAGTTACCCGGTGTTTACCTGCACGACCTGTCACACAGGCAGCGGCTCGGAGGGCGTTTTACAGCGCCGCACAGGAAACCGTTGCAGACACGATTTCCTGTGCGGCGCTGTAAAACGCCCTCCGAGCCGCTGCCTGTGTGACAGGTCGTGCAGGTAAACAGCGGGTAACTAAGGGCAGCGGTTTCCAGCACCGCATAGCGGAAACGCTATGCGGCGCTGGAAAAAGTTCTAAGATAATACCGGAATCCGGCAGGCTAGAGGCACATCGCAAATGTGACCCTAGCCATAATCTTATATATGTGTCCCTGCTATGTACTGTGTAATGGCTGTGTCTGACCGTACAGGGACATGGTCTGATCATACTACATCTCCTGTGCTAAGATAATCTTATATATGTGCTCTTGCTGTGTACTGTGTAACGAATGTGTCTGACCGTACAGTAACATGGCCTGATCATACCACATCTCCTGTGCTGAGATAATCTTATATATGTGTCCCTGCTATGTACTGTGTAATGAATGTGTCTGACCATACAGGGACATGGCCTGATCATACCACATCTCCTGTGCTGAGATAATCTTATATATGTGTCCCTGCTATGTACTGTGTAATGAATGTGTCTGACCGTACAGTGACATGGCCTGATCATACCACATCTCCAGTGCTGAGATAATCTTATGTATGTGTCCCTGCTATGTACTGTGTAATGGATGTGTCTGACCATATAGGAACATGGTCTGATCATACCACAGCTCCGGTGCTGAGACAGGCTAGGGTCAGATTAGCGTTTTTATTTTTCATCCATATCCGGTTTTGAGCATTAAAAATGCTCATAACTGGATCCGGATCCGCAGCTCATAGGCTGCAATACAAAAACCGGATTGCACTATTTGCAATCCGGTTACCGCATTCCGGTTTCGCTGCCTGCGTGAAAAATCATGCAGCCTGCGTTTTTCAGAGCGGTTCGTAAAACGCAGCGGGACTGCTATAACAGGAACATGAACATGGTCTGATCATCTCACCACATATCTTGGACAATGGAGTAAGGCTGTGGTCACAGTTGCCATGCGGTTTTTTTATTGATTTAACAAAACTCATTCTTTTTTTCATGTCAGCATGACTTTTGTAAGTTGTGTGATGGCTCCCTGCGTTTTTGGGTGCGTTTTTGAATCTGCACCTAAAAGTAGTGCTTGTAGTATTTTTTTGAGCGTTTTGAAAAACGCATGCGTTTTTGTAGAAAACGCATGCGTTTTTATAACATGGGTTCCTATGGGAAACGCATGCAAAAACGCATGTACAATTAGTACCTTTTAGTGCCATTCAAAAACGCATGCGTTTCCCATAGGAGCCCATGTTTCCGGAAACGCATGCGTTTTTTTAAAATGGGCTCCTATGGGAAACGCATGCGTTTTTGAATGGCACTAATTGTACATGCGTTTTTGCATGCGTTCTCCATAAGGCCCCTTATTAAAAAACGCATGCGTTTTTGGATATGCTCCAAAAACGCATGGGACAGTCACACATGCTTTTTGGCTATTAGGGCATGCGTTTTTTAACATGGGGGCCTATGGGTGCGTTTTTTACATGCGTTTTTGAAAACGCAGGTCTCCAAAAACGCATGTGAAAAAATGCTACTGTGACCCCAGCCTAAGGCTAGGGTCACACTTAAAAGGCACAATGTGGTAACCGCTTCCATTGCCAGATGTGGTTTTACCTTGTGCCTTCATACTATCTTTTGATAGTAAAATTGCAACCCTCATTCCGCATCTGGATTAGAGATGGGCGAATCCTAAAATACTCGGAATCGCTAGACTCTAACGAGTCCGAGACGGAAACTCGCTATTCGTTGTGAGTCTAGCGAGTCCAATGTTAATGAATGGGGAAGCGAGTATTGCAGCGATTCCTGTGCTGCTGGACCCTATAAGGGGTCTGGCAGCAGAGGAAAAACCTGCAATTCCCCATTTTATTCTTTAAAAGACAGCGCAAAAAGACGCCGGCTTTTAAAGAATATTAAAAAATAAATAAAATTACTATGTAAAGGGATGTAGCAGAGCTGACACCGCTGTATGCACTGTAAGGCTGCTCCCTGCCTGCCTGTCTCCCTGCCTGAAGTGCTGTACACAGCACTCCTCTGTCCTGGTAGCTCTCAGAAGAGCTGTTTGGGTTATATGTGAGGAATCTTGAGGTGGGTTTCCTACACTCACTGACACTCCCTATCTCTGATCTGCTCCAAGTCTCCCTAGTCGCTCTGCACTAGCTCAAATCGTCACAGGAATGTGCCCAAAATGGTGGGGGCAAGCCTTATATACAACCTTGCCTGTCATACATAACATAGGCATCACGATGGACAGCAGCCAATCATAGTAATGCCACAACCAACATGGCTGCGGCCTTACTGAATATGATTGGCTAACATGCTTGTCCATCTCCACAGTTTTCTCACCTAACATGCTAGGCTGTCTCGGAACATTAACATATTCTGTATTCAGCGAGTCCAGAATACAGTATACAGGAGTCGTAGACTCGCTCAGCCCTAGACTCGCTGCTGACAACGGGTATCCGTGAACCGGTGCGAGTGTTTAAACGATTTGGGGACAATCCAGCTACATAGACAGCGATGTGATAGCGAGTTTAGCGACTGAGAAACATACTGAATGCAAACTCTGACAAAACTAGGATTGCCATTGATTTGCATTGGACTCGTTACTGTGCGAGTAATCGCTTGGAAACTCACAGAGTACCGACTCCTGCGAGTTTCTTACTACTCGCAGAGTAACGAGTCCTAACGAGTACATTCGCCCATCACTAATCTGGATGCATTAACGCATCCGGTTTTGGAATGTGGGTTTTTGCAATTTTTAAAACCGCATCCGGATCCAGTACCGCAAGGTACATTTATGTACCTTGTGGTATCGGATCTGGTCCCATAGGCTCCCATGTTAAAAAAAACCACATACGGTTATGCAACTGCTCTGAAAAATGCAGCCTGCATGATTTTTACCACAGACTGAAAAACTGGATGCAGTAACCAGATTGCACTGTTGGTTTTTCTATTGAAGCCTATGGGCTGCGGATCCGGATGAATTAAAAATGCTCAAAACCGGATTCGGATGTAAAAAAAATTCTGCAGGTGTGACCCTATCCTAAGGAAAAAAGTATACAGACATTCTTTCATTTGGTACTGCAAGAGTTAAGGACTATTTCCTTGCTGGTAGTTCATTGTTAGTCCCATTTCAGGTGCAGCATTATGTAACCATATTCCTCCACTTTGAATAGTCATGTGTTCCATCATCTGATGCCAGTTATACAATCCATTTCTATGCTGACCACCGTGGAAGGAGAAACTCTCTTGAGGTTGATGGAGTTAGGTAATTTGCAGCCCTGGTGTGTGACTGCAATTTTGAAGTTGGAGCATGTACTTTTTGTCTATGTCCTTCAGACTGTCCTCCTTACCTTGCGTCTGATTACTGCAGTGATGAGACTAGCATGCAGGGATAAGGCACATGACGGCAATGTGAGGGAATGACCCGTATAGGGATGTTAGGAAGCACAGGGTACAGACATGGGTGAAGGCAGGCGGCGACCCATCTCCCCTCTCCCTACTGTTAGGACCTTGCTCTCTTTCCATCCCTTTTGTTCCCTTTTGGTTGCGCCGCTCACCGAAAAAATAAAAGCTCTCAGAAGGTGAGGAGGAAAATTGAAAGTGACAAAGGCCCACTAGGACTGTACCACCCCAGAGACCCGTAACTCTTGAGTCAGCTCTTGTTTCTTGTTCTCATTACTCAGACCATCAATTAAAAGTTTTTATATAAAAAATTTGTAAAGGTGCACAAACTTTTTGAGAAACTGAGGAGAGATCATGAAGTTTTGCCTCATCTGTAATTAACGCTAATATTGATGATAAGCCACCCACCACCTCCTTCTCATTCCCTCTCGTTCGGTTATGGACTATTTTTAGGTATTATCCACACTTATTTGACTTTAAATTTGTACGAATGGAAAATGTTCCCTGGCAGGATTTGTTAAATTAATGTGAAAATTTCATCCCTTCCCACCTCCCCTTAATAAAAACCCGGACGGAGGAATAATGCTGTTGTATGAGTGAGTGCTTTCCCCTTATTACTAGTTCAATACACCTTAAGTGGAGCTGTCTGGAAGCCACAATGAGAGCTGACAAAATAATGACACTGGCATTAGCATAGAGAAGAGATTGTTCTAAGTCTTACGATCTTATAAGAGCGTCTCCCAATCATTCTTTGACTCGCTATAATAACCTGACACTTTTTATATTATTACGCTGAATTATACCTTTCTTGATTCATAGACTTGTTAAATTGTGTTCATACATCTCTGCCTGTTTGACGTGTCTCGTGTCCGTATTACCGGATGAAGTCATTGCATATGTATATACAGCTAGCGTGAAAAAGAAGGATAAATTAAAGATACAAATTGGAAAAGGCCAACGGGAGATATTGCAATGTGCCTAATGGGTTGTCGTACGGGAGCGCGACTTTCAGCTTTAAGAAAAATTGGAAAAGTCTACACCGGTGTGTGTTCGGATTATGGTAGATTTGCTGCTTTAATATCTCTATTCGTAAAATTAGCATAATCTGGACCAAGGTATTTATTGCAATTTTTTTATTTTTAATATTTTTCATAAAGTCTAGATTAATAGGTCCAACAATCTGCACTCAATATTATTTTAATATACAGAGGAACCTTGGATAACGAGCATAATTCGTTTCGGGAATATGCTTGTAGTCCAAATCACTTGTATATCAAAGCTAATTTTCTAATAAGAAATAATTGAAATGCAGAAGATTCGTTCCACAACCCAAAAATATTTACTGTAGTCATATAAAATTATTACCGTTTTGCAATCAGTTGCAGTTCCATGGCATATACAGTATATATATATATATATATATATATATATACATATATATATACTCATATATACAGTATATACGTGCAGGAAGGCATGCGTCACACTTGTTTGCACAGTATCGAGTAGGGAGACTCCGTGTTAAGAGTGCAGTGAACACACAACGGCTGGAGCTCAGAAATAAGGAAAAGACTATGATTGATGGTCTACGCGTATGTGCTAAAAGCGGTAAGTATTACTACTACTGTACTGTATCTGCTCAGGGATGGGGGTACAGTACTGTAGAGGGTTGGGGATAGCTCACATAATGCTCTTCTTCCAAATCTTCCTCTTATACCAAGTTACAATTATTTTAAAATGTTAGCTTGTCTTGCAAAACACTCTCAAACCAAGTTACTTGTAATCCAAGGTTCCACTGTATAATGACATCTCTGTTTTCCTAATGCAGAGCCCCAAATTTCCCGCCATGTCAAAAAAAACTTGGATTATCAACAATTATGTACAATACACCACAGAATACTGGCCTAAATGGCAACTTATCATATAGAAATTTGTTAAGGGTTTGACTCATTTTCTTAAAGGGAACCTGTCACCTCATCTAAGCCGCCTAAGCTATCAATACCTGTCCCTGCAGCACTCAAATACTTTATTAACCATCCCTGTCTGAGCTCACAGCTCTTTCTAAAAGTTAAATAGATTGGTTTAAGAACTTACATGAATGATGTCGGATGGGCGTTCCTACAGTGGTTTCTGACAGAGAGGCAGTGTCTCCCCTCGCCTCGCTACTCCAATTATGCCCGATGAGCGTAATCCTTCCTTCATGAGTGCGCATTCATCTTTCAAATTACCCGCCTCGGAATTGTATGACACGCCATCATGTGATGCCGGCGCACGTCAATCCCAGGATGCACAGTTTGCTGGGTGTACTGCGCGTACAGGCCGCCTTCAGCATGCCTTTTGCGCATGCTCTGAAGGTGGCCTGTGATGTCAGGCACCAGGAGAAGTGATGCAGAGCAAGAAGATCCGGATATGACGCGCGCTGGCATCATGTGATGTCATGTCATACAATTCCGAGGCTGGTAATTTGAAAGATGAATGCGCGCTCATGAAGGAAGGATTACGACCATTAGGGCATAATTGAAGCAGAGAGGCGGGGGGAGCGCGGCCCAGGTGACACTACCGCTCCGTCGGAAACCCCTGTAGGAACGCCCATCCGACATCATTTATGTAAGATATTAAACCGATCTATGTAACTTTTACAAAGAGCAGTGAGCTCAGACAGGGATGGTTAATAAAGTATTTGGGTGCTGCAGGGACAGGTATTGATAGCTTAGGGGGCTTAGATGAGGTGACAGGCTCCCTTTAAATTAGTAAAATTGCAGTGTGATTGGAAAAACAGTCAACTTTGCAATGCATCATTTATTGAAAATAGTTTATGGCCACTTTACATGTGGCAACAGGAAGATAGAAAACGGCAGGTGTCGGAGACAATTGTACCTTTTACCTTCAAAACACCTTGAAGTGGCTGCGTGTAATTCAGGTATCTGCAAGGTGTTTTGAAGGTAAAAGGTACAATTGTCTCCGACACCTGCCGTTTTCTATCTTCCTGTTGCCACATGTAAAGTGGCCATTATATTTTCAAGAACAGAAATCTTTTTAATTCTTTTGTATATTGTTGCCAAGTGTACTAGACAGCAATCCAAGTTTATCAGAGGTGGCAAGTCTCCTAGGCATGGAGCACAGCGCTTACAAGCTGTTTCTTCTAGAGCTTGCAAGCGCTGCTCTGATGCTGGCCGGATCACTTGATTCATCTATCTTCAACACCTCTTTGTTCCTTCGAATGCTGCCACTACAAACTACATCAGAGGGCGCACTGTTTGGGCCTATAGATCAGTCATGCTGCTGGTATAAAATGTCCATCAGGAGCGCACCAGCCCTTAGCAAGGCAGAAGATAAGAAGCAGAGGAGCGGCATTCTCCTAAAGCAGTGATGGCGAACCTATGACACGCGTGTCAGCAATGACACGCGAAGCCATTTTCAGTGACACGCGGCCGCCGGAGAAACTAGACTCGCTATTTGGATAAAAACCACAGACACGGACACAGCAGCAAAAAACTGTTGCGAGTCGGGTTTCCGACACGGCAATGTGAGCGCTTTCCGAGACATCTGCGATTTGTAAATCACACATTACTCGCTATTTCTCGCTTCCCCATTCATTAACATTAAACTCGCTAGACTCGCAACGAGTAGCGAGTCCCGGGCTCGGACTCGCTAGACTAGAGTCAAGCGATTCCGAGTAATTTAGGACTCGCCCATCACTAACTACAGCTGAGGAAAAAAAAAATGTGCTGGAGGTCTGTAGCCAGAACAGCAGAGCTCCGGCACAGAGCGTCTAGTCCTGGGACTTCCGGTAAGCGGAACTTCTGGCTGGCGCAGCAGGGAGCAGCGGAATGCTGTGGGGGACGCATATCTGAGGCCCTGTGATCGCTGTCTGGAGGTCCAGTGATTACTACAGCAACCATCCTCCAGTGAAAGGTTCTGGGCAGAATCTGGGGTGTCATGAATGTGTGATTGGCCATTACTGAGATAAGTGAGGGGGAGGCTGGAAGAGGCCTGTGCTATGGGTGCCATTTCCCGCCATTAATTTACATAAGGAACGCCATCTTGCAGCATAGTACAGACTCCATTTCACCACTATTATTGTTGCGCACCCTATAAATCCCTATTTCTGCTTATTAACTCTGCCCTTTCCTAAAAGACAATTAACCCCTAATTGCCTGCAGGGCTATCTATAAATCTTCTGTCACTGCCCCTCTTATGGAGAAGCCAAAAAAAACCAAGGTTAAGTAAAGGAAGTGGTAGTAGTAGCAGTAGCCGACCCTTTCAAGAGACATGGACTGAGATGTATGGCATTATAGTAAAAAATGGCAGATCATTTTGCGTTCTATGTAGTGAAACGGTAGTAAGCAGAACGTGGAATATAAATAGACATTTTGACAGATAACCTTAGTAGCGCTTGCTTGGCCTTGAAGTGTACAAAATACCAACCTTCAATTGAAGATTTATTTTAGCCAATGAAATTCAGCAACAAAAAAGTCACTAAATCAGTGATGGCGAACCTGTGGCAGTGTGGCAGTCCAGCTGTTGCTGGACTGCCACAGGTTCGCCATCACTGGAAGAATTCCCCCTCCCTCTCACTTATCTTAGTTCATGGCACCCCACACAGGTTAAATAACAGCAAGACCAACAAAAGAAACCAACTGACAGATTAACAAAGAAGTCACTAAGCAGGTAAGTTAAATAATTATACATATTTGTTATTTAAACTATAAATATCGTAAAATTAGGTTTTTTTTTCTCAAGGTGACACACCACCCGAGTTATGCTCGGTTTTTTGGCGAATTTTGACACACCAAGCTCAAAAGGTTGCCCATCACTGACCTAAAGGATGAGTAAGGCAGAAATACTTTAAGAGATTGTCTCTTCAATCTGTGACTTGATTGCTTTCCGATGACATAGTCCTGCTTCCTTCCACATCATTCAGTTAAAAAACTTCAGTTGCCAATCCAAAAATATCCTGGGGACAGTGATACGATCTACGTGCAGCTAATGTAAGCCCATAGCTCCTTCACTTGTAATGAGTGAGGCAGAGCTTGTCTAGTCAAAATGAGGCCTCCTGGATTAGCCGACAATACCGGAGGATCCTGACAGTTTACTTTGCGTGCGCTATAAGGATTCAGAAGTTTGCAGTCACATAGAATAAAAATATGGTCAGCACTGCAGGATAAGCTCCCAGAAACAGACAAGGTCCACAGCTGGCCATTATATATATTGGAGCTGTATGCTGACCCTACAATAAGGTTACATATTTAGTTAGTTTTCAGGTACGTAACCATGATGGGAGCCTTCCATCATTTTGCTCCAGATGGGGGCCTTCTCCAAGTACCTGATCTGGAGGGGTGCCTTCCTTGGTTAGCTGAAGAAGGTTTACTTCCAGAGCAAGAATACATTGTATGTAGTGATAAGTGAGCACTACCATGCTCGGCTGCTCCGTACTCGTAAGCAGTTGAATGCTCGGATAGGTGCGACTTGAGTATTGAGTATAATGGAGGTCAATGGATAACTCGACCATTTTTCCTGAAATGTTTCTGTAAAAATGCTCAAGTTTCCCCTTGACTTCCATTATATTCTGTAGTCAAGTCTAGCCTACCCGAGCCTCCAGCTGCTCCTTGGTAGTACACTGCTCAAACATCAATAATTGTAGGATTTTAGCATATTTTAATGTCGATAAAACAACTTCTATATAGCAGATATACCATGGATGGCAAGAAGAACAAACAAATCCATTTTTAAGCAAATCAAGCCAGATATATCACTTGAAGCAAAGATCACCATGCTACGACTTGCCTACTTTGGACCCCAGAGACTAGAAGAAGGGAAGGTAAAGCTCAAATAGGGTCTTATCTGTGGTATAAATTAGCTTGTGTAAAGGAATGAGGCTCACCTTTAAGGGTTGGGAGAAGTCACAACTACTAACCAAACCTGCAACAGCTGCAGTGGTCCCTAGGGAGAAGTATACTGCCACCGGTGAAGCAAGTATTAAACGACCGCTCTGCTGGAACCAAGGAAACATCAAAATTTGGAGGACATCAATTGTGAAATTATAGCTGTAGTTTTTAGTCAAAACATTTCAGGGCTCCAGGTCCCCTTCCTCAGGACATCTCAACATTCATGTAATAAACCATAGCTATAGTTCCACGATTGATGTCCTCTGAAGTTTTATGTTTCCCTGATTCCAGCAGTGCGGTCATTTAACCCTTTCTTCACCGGTGGCTGTCTACTTTGGACCCATCATACGAAGAGAGAAATCACCGGAGCAGGACATAATAGTAGAAAGAATAGAAGGTACAAGGCTAAGAGGAAGACCAGCAACCTGATGGCTTGATACTATCAAGATAACTGCAGAAAAGACCCTGGTGGCCCTATCTAGCCTTGGAGAAGACCCTAGTGGCCCTATCTAGGCTTGGAGAAGACCCTAGTGCCCTTATCTAGACATCACAGGATTTATCCTCCTACAGAACATACATCCGTTAAGTCACCATGGCTCAGGATTGAGCTGAAGACTGATAAATCATAATAAAGATGAACGTGTGGCACACCTAGTGGTGGTGCTCTGAAGTAAAAATCGAGTAATGCAGAAAAAACTTCGGCACACACTTATAATGATAGAAAATCAGTCATTTGTTGCAGAAGAAGGAGTATTTATTTCATGTTTTCCAAGTGAATTCAAGAAAAAATTGGAATTATGTCAAAACAATAGTTTACGTTTCGGTTCTCTCTGGAACCTTTGTCAAAACTTATCTGTAAAACATAAAAACGCAATTTCAGACAAAATAATCAGGAAATCATAACACAAATACTTCACATTATATCATGCAGTGAGTTACAGAATTACCTCTGTTCTGAGTTAGCAATAATATATTCACTTGTGGCAAAGACCGCTTATTACTGGGTCTATAAAAGATATAGTTAATTAGTAAATGAAAACCATATGCCAACATCATTGAGGTGGTAAATGACAAAATGTACATGCCCTCTAAAACATACCATGGTAGAGGAAAGAAAAAGGGAAAGGAGGGGAAGCGATAGTGTTAAAAGACTGCATGTGACCTAGAATGACACATAGTGTTACTAACAAGGCTTGTGGTAAATGCATCCCCTGAAATCACATGTTTATAATTATAATGTATAGTGAAAGTACCTATCAGCCCACTGTATCAATGACTCAATTACATACAAGTGCTCCGCAAGGAACCTGTAAAGTAAAGTCATACATCACTAACACAAAAAAGTACTAATGTTTCTGGGAAATGATCTCCTATTAAGGCGAGATACCTGGTCCTGTGGCGTGGTGGGTGTCAGCTGGGCGTTTGCGGTGTGTACCGCTCGCTTCCAGCGTCTTATGGCATCTGAACAGGAAATGATACGGCCGGAGGTGACGCGCGACGTCACTTCCGGTCGGTGGAACGCACGCGTGTAATGGAACGCAAGCCGGAAGCTCGTGATAAATCATAATAATAATTCGCTCTATAATCACTTGTGATTGCACAATTATTTTTTCCATTTACCTAATCGATTTCGCAAACTAATTTTATGAGAACTTGTTAAAAATTGTGCATGATGAGCACCAAAATTAAAAACATAAAAGTTACAAATAACCAGATTAATTCTCCCTATATCAATGCTGCCTAGTTATATACCGTCCAACAGTAGGGGTTGGCATCCTTGTGTCCCCCGCCCATGGTACCCCCACTCCATGATGTCTGGAAATCCCCTGTAACACAAGATGTAAATGATATAGGCGTTTTTTGGGCTGAAGCATGGGTTGGGTTACAAGTATCCTACAACAATGACTGATGCCTTTTAATTCACAATGTGATTGGAGATCAATGCTGTAAGCAGTTCATCATAACATGGTAGTAGAGAGTGGGAAGCAGAATAATAGGCTGCATTGGGATACATGGGGAGTATCCCAGAATGTACGGTAATATCCCTTATTCATTTTGGTCACAAAAAGTGACCTTGAATTCTTTGTCAAAAGTGGATTGACTTATCACTGAAATTTTGATAAGGACTATTAATTAATATTTATATAAAGCTATCATATTCCTCTAACTTTCACCTTTCGAAACTGAATACATTTCATTTGGACGATAATTCCTCATAACAGATTTTCTATCCCCCTTATTAAATTTGTTTCTCTGCTCTGCACTTTCTCTAGTTCTTTTATGTCCTTTTTATGAACGGGAGCCAAAAACTAGACTGTGTGTTAATGATGAGGCAGCAGAAAGATATTTTATGTTTTATTGAAGCCCTTCTAATACAATACAATATTCTGACGGCTTTAGAAGCAGCAGATTGACATGATAAGATATGACTTAGTTTATGATGTAAAATTACTTTTAGATCTGTCTCCTTTTTTTTACAGTAATTTTAACTTCATTTTGTATTTATTTACATCGAGTACTACTTCCACACTGATTTGGGAACATTTTTTATTTTTCTTCTATGACCCTCTGCTCAAAAGTTATGCTCCTCGGTAATAAAGGTGTAAATTCTCCCTTTAAGCAACTGGGCGTGTACCAGAGAACTTCTCAGTGGGCGTGGCCATGATTTGATTGGCCAGCATCAGAGGAAACAAAGCAAACACCCACAGAGAAGTTCTATGGTATACGCCCACTTAGTTGAAGGGAAAATTTGCATCTTTATTTCCGGTGGGAGTATTGTTGGAATGGAGGAAAAAGAAAAACTGATCCAGAATCAGTGGAACAGCACCAATTAGAGGATGAACTTAAATTAAAAAAGGATACACATCTACTTTTAAGAGAACCTGTCATCGTGATTTAATATGTTAAAGATATAGCCATAATAGGTCTTAAATAGTGATTTAGTAGAAACCTGTAGTGCAGAAATCCATAGCCTAGTTCTGGTTTAATTCATTTTAGAAGTTTTGGTGCAATATCCTTTTTGTGCATCTGGATGAGACGGTGGGGTGGGACCGTGAGTAGGGTCTTCGGCTCTGCCGCTGCCCCTCTATGTTTGTACAAGCTTTTGTTTTTTTACATTTTGTACAAGCACTGCCCATGCACATTCTGATTCCATGGGTCTTCAACAAAAAGGTGGCTTGGGAGGCACATGTGCACACAGTTTTGAGCAAAATGGCTCAATGGCGACACATGCACAGAATAAGATCTCAGTTCAATGATGAGCCAAGGTCTGCATATGTACAACCATTGGCACCATTTTGTTGATGATCTTAGGATGTCAGTGTGTGCATGTGCTGCCCTCGGCAACATTTTGTTACACACCCCATGGGAGATGGATGTACACAAGTGCCATCCTTGCTGCAGGCGCTGCTATGCAAATTTTTAAAAAAGAGGATTGTACAAACATGGAGGGGCCGGAACAGAGTTAACTAAATTGTGCTGGAAATGTGGATGCTGCCACTTTCTCCTAATAAGTAATGGCCAGTGAATGTGTTGAAATTGAAGTGCCAAGACTTTGCTGAAATTTAGTCAGGAAATTCAATTAGTATTAAATTTATTGTACGTGAACTAAATGTGCCTATTATGATTTGGTGTCACTCCTCATCGCTCACGCCTCACTTCACCGCAGGTCTCTTTGGCTAGGGTCACATATGGCCATCAGTTTTTTCCCTTGTTTTCAATAACTGATCCATTTTTTTATGGTGCTTTTTGACCCTCCTGTGCATCTCTGCATTTTTGGGAGTTGCCATTTTTTCCATAAACAATGCTCTAAAAAACAGATCCATTTTCCCATAGAGCCCCATATTAAAAAACAGATCAGTTTTTTTACTGCACCCAAAAACGTTGCTTGCAATGTTTTTTGGGTCCTGTAAAAAACTGACACCATTGCAGACACACTTGAGTGCAGCATCCATTGTTGGCATCAGTTTTTGGACTTAGAACACAAAAGTGGAAAAACTGATGCCAATAACGGATCCAGGGCTTATGTGTGACCCTAGCCTTTGCCAGTTTTTCCATTGGCTTTCCCCTATATAGGTCTATCATACTCTTTATTAATGGTGGTTTTCTTCTTCCCTCACTCTGTACCTGGGTGACTAAGAATTGGGTAATGAACATTGTGACCTCAGAATATCATGATTTCAGGACTAGTCTGCGTCTTGGATGATGCACCTTGCGGCCACATGCTAATGTGCATCTACCGAGGCTTACTCAGCCCTTTACAGAATGAAGGAAGATGCAAAGGACATCACCTTGGATGATGAACAGAAGAGACCTGAGCCAGAGAGAGGCGGATAGGGACTGGGGAGCTGAATTGCTTTTATTCTGGCCATTGTTTTGCTGGATTTGAAACAAAGCGAAGCCAATATATTACTTGGATGTAATAAGTTAAATTAGTAAATTATTAGCATTACATGGGTGGCATACAATGTACAGCATCTTGTAATTGTATACTTGAGGTTTTTTGTTTTTCCATTGCTTTTCTGAGTACAAAAAATGATTTCATATATAAAGAATAGAGATTTTCTTGTAAAGTTTCAAGTATTTCCTCAATATATCTAATACCAGTGCATGGCAGAATGTGTACAGAGAATGCACACAAGGGACTGCCAGATACAAGATCAAACTTTTATCCTTCAAACATTTTAGTCACACAAGAAGGCTATTGTCAAGATGGATGTGACTTAAAAGAAAGATGATTCTCCTGGCCCATAGAAAGGTGAGCTATATCACACAGTCCACTACTTCATGACCCCTTTAGATCTAACAGCTGTCAGAACTAGACTATGGCGGTGACTTATGAAAGTTTTCATACGTGTCAATTATCTAGGAAGGACCTAGAAGTTGCCCAAACTCTTGTAGACAATTTGGTAAAGATAAAATGTAGATCTTCAAGAAAAAAGGGAATGAAGTAGAGCAAGAGTCACACTACCCTTCTACGCTATCAGGGATGTAGAAAAATGAACTGCTATCTAGTTAGAACTAAACTATGGCAGTGACTTATGGAAGTTTTCATACGTGTCAATTATCTGGGAAGGACCTAGAAGTTGCCCAAACTCTTGCAGACAATTTGGTAAAGAAAAAATGTAGATCTTCAAGAAAAAAGGGAATGAAGTAGTGCAAGAGTCACTCTACCCTTCTACGCTATCAGGGATATAGAGAAAGGAATTAACTGCTATCTAGTCAGTGATGGGTCTAGTTGGTGGCATATATTGACTTATGAAGGAGAGGGACATCTGTCTTTTGATGTACATTCTAGTTATTTCTTCTTTTTATCTAGAAAACTTGAAAGTCTAATATGGTTTGACTATCAGAAAAACAAAAACTTACCAAACACAAACGGCATAACCTTCTAAGAGATTGGTGTGCTGACACAGCATTTGACCACTTGTGTCATGGTTAACTGTTCTTAATTAGCCAGATGTATTGTTGTTTTGTTTGTTAACACATGAGGAGTAAGTCATTATTCCCTGCCAGACTGATCGGAGTCCCGTTGTCTTACATGTGGATTGCCTCTACCCTTCTGACTACACCATTCAGAAGAAAATCTGCAGTCGGATTGAACTGTTGACTAATGAGAGATCAGTTTTATCCCACCAATCCTATAAGAACACAATACACTGAGCTGATTACTAGAGATATTTTAATAGCATCAATCCATGCTAAAAACATGTGGTCTCCATGCCCATGAAACAACTATGATTGAGATTGCAGTGCCATGAAAACAAAATGGTGTTGCCTTAAATTAATTATTATGGATAGATATCTGCTGAAACAAACCATAAAAAACTGCCAGGGTAGCAGTTTTGTCAGCTGTATTGTGGCACAACAGCCATGGCAGAAATTTGTACTCAGATGAAGTGAGTGTTCACTGTGATAATGGAAATGTTGGCTTGGGTAGAGTTCTGAAAATACACATAATTTAGTGACTAATTAAAGAGAAAAAATATCTATTTAGAGCAAGGGCTTAATTGTAAGCCCTTAGGCATTGATAAAAAAAACAGTACCATGCTAATACTGTTGTACTCCTCTTAAAGTAAACCAACTAGCAGATTTCAGGGCTATATGTGAAGCCAGTGCCTTACAGGCTCTGGGATACTAAATGCAATCATACCAAACTTCAATGATTACATGTATGTATGATTGCAGGGAAAAGAGTTATTAAACATTGTGAAATCTGTGCAGCAGATGAACGGAGTGTACAGCACAGCATCACTATATGGGGTTGGGTTTCTTTGTATTACTCCCTTGTTGGCTCTAAGCCAAACCCTCCCCCTCCCTAACTCCCTCCCTTCCTGTCACTCTACCAGGTACTGTGTCCTGTGTGCCCCAGCTCATCACTTTACCCCTCCCCCTCCAGAGAAGACGCCGTCCTCTCCAGCATCTCTGCTGCTCCTACTTGATCTTCCTAACAGACTGGAGAAGACCTCGCCCCCTCCAGAGAAGACC